>JAFHAQ020000005.1:0-382500 GCA_017347545.2 Arxiozyma slooffiae | reverse complement strand
ATTATAACTCGAACAACAACAATAATAATAATACTAGAACGCATTGGATATCAGAAAACGGGATCATTGATGTTACTCTATTTTTCGGTGATCATCCAAAGGATATTTCAAACCAATATGTTCAATTAACTGGGTCACCAGTGCTACCACAGATTGCTGCAATTGGTCATCACCAGTGTAGATGGAATTATAACAATGAATTAGACGTTCTCACAGTGGAAAATAGAATGGATAATGATCACTTCCCATTTGATTTTATTTGGTTAGATTTGGATTACACAGATCAAAAGAAATATTTCACATGGAATCTAGACGCATTCCCTAAACCAACCAGACTCTTAAAGAAACTTAATAGATTAGGTAGACAATTAGTATTGTTGATTGACCCACATTTAATGGCTAAATATGATGTTAGCAAAAAAATACTGAAATCTGGTAGTCAAGTTAAGAATCATCTCGGGAAAACTTTTGTGGGTGATTGCTGGCCAGGAAAATCTATTTGGATTGACACTATTAGTAAAATAGGACAATTGGAATGGTCTAATTTGTTTAAAACATTTATCGGTAAATGGCTACCACAAATTGATTTTAAATGGAATAACTTACATTTTTGGAATGATATGAATGAACCTTCTATATTTTCAGGTCCAGAGACTACTGCACCAAAGGATCTTTTACATAATAAAGATATAGAAGAAAGATCCATCCATAACTTATATGGTTTAAGTGTCCATGAAACTACTTATAAAGCAGTTAAAGAACAATACAAAAATTTAACAAGACCTTTTGTCTTAACAAGATCTTTCTTCGTAGGTTCACAACGTTCTGCTGCTACATGGACTGGCGACAATGTAGCTAACTGGGATTATTTAAGAATCTCCATCCCTATGATTTTAACTAATAATATTGTAGGTATGCCATTCATAGGCGCCGATATTGCAGGGTTCTCTGGTGATCCAACTCCGGAATTAATTGCCCGTTGGTATCAAGCTGGTCTATGGTACCCATTCTTTAGAGCCCATGCCCATCTTGATACAAAGAGAAGAGAACCATATCTTTTCGAGGAACCTGTTAAAAGTATCGTGAGAGATGCTATTCAATTAAGATACAAATTATTACCCACTTTCTACACTGTTTTCCATGAAACTAGTATTACAGGTTATCCAATTATGTGTCCTATGTTTTATGAAAAAGCTGATTTCATGAAGATGTACGATATTGATGACCAATTCTATCTTGGAGGTTCTGGGATAGTAGTAAAGCCAATTGTCTCTTCCAATACGAGGAATACTTCAATGATTCTAGCTCCAGGAGTATACTATGATTTGGAGAGTTTAAAACCCACTATTATATCCGGTAATGATGTTCAAGTTATCAAAATCGAAGCTCCTTTATCAAAGATACCTGCTTTTATTGAAGGTGGTCATATTATTACAAGAAGGGATAGATACAGAAGAAGTTCACAATTAATGCTACATGATCCATACACAATTATAATCGCACCTAATACTAATGGCGAAGCTTTTGGGAAATTATATGTAGATGATGGGAAGTCTTTCCAATACGAAGAAGGTCAATATTTGGATACTAATTTTACATTAAGTAATGGTATCATTAAGAATTTACCAAACCATGTTCCGGAATCATCAGACAATATTCCTAGTGAATTTGGGAATACATTAATCGAAACTATTATTATTCCAACTAACGAAGTCAACAATATTAATGTAGGTGAACAAGTCAAAGTAAGACAAAATAACACAGAATGGTATATCGATGTTACAATGGAAAATAACTTAATACTTATACAAAATCCTATGGTTAATATTGAAAAAGACTGGGAGATAATATTTTAAAATACCCATAATCAAAGGGAGTTCTCTCAGATATATATTCACTTCACAACTTCTAAAATACAAAGATACACAGAATATATACACACATATATATATTTGTTGCTTAAAATATACAATCTGTTTATTATTTACCATATTTACATTTTATTCCACAAGAATATTTTACTATATCTGTCCATTTCATTATTTTATGACAGCTTGGGCATTTGCCAACCGTTGGTATAAATTTGGTCTCTAATCCATTCTCTTCCTCTGCTAGGTACCTTTGCTGTAAACAATTAAGATGAGAATGAAATTTACAATCTGAATAATTAAGACAAAATGCTATGTATGGCTTTAAATTGGGATCATCAGCTGTATAATCAAATTCTTGTTGACAAATATCACATTTAAGATGTCCATTTGATAAAATATCACAGAAATGAGCCATAGTGGTTTCAAAATTCTCCATTTTTTGTTTATAAAACTTACTGACTACTTCTAAGTTTGATTGAGCATAGTCAAGTATCTCATCCACAGAAGCGGTTGATGGTGATTTTATATCTTCTAATGAATTAACTGAAATGTATGTTTCTAATGGAGATGATATTTCAATATGAAAGTCATTTTGTTCCCAACATTTTAAGGTATCTTTATTAAAAAATTGGACTTTCAGATTCATTCTTTTAAAGAATTGATTCTTTAATAACAACCGAACTACACCCAACCTATATTTAAGTGATCTTCCGCCATTCTTACATTTTATTACTCTCTCTTCAGGTACAATAAAATGGGTCTGATACCCATGCTGCCATGCATGCTCAAACTGTAAGGCCACAATCCTATTGGGGAATCCGTAAACAAACATAACCATCTCCCAAGGTCGAGTGCCAAATTTTTTTGTCCTATATGCACCACCATGAGTCAATGATCCATTATGTTGTCGTAATCGTTTCTCTGGGTTTGGCGTTGATCCAATGTAAAATGATTGTTTCTTATTTATCGAGTGTAACAGATAACAACAATAAAATGGGGTAAAGCCTGACATTTACTGACCTTTTTCAATTTGATATCTTACTGGACTTAGAAGTTTATATAATTTGTCACTTTGGATCTCCATTAGATTAGTTATTCAAATGTGATCTAACATCTTGGAAACAGGTATCTATCCTGACGTAGCGTAGCTGCTTGTACACTTACTATATGCTAATCATTACTCAGCTTCACGACATCTTTGATTCTTTATTGAAAATAATTAAAAAGGAAAAAAAAAAAGATTACTAATACATTAAGTGGAAAGGACTGAAAATACGAATATGATCTTTGACTATATATTACAGAAAATAAGTAGACGTTGAAAAGATCTGCATTACATGTCTGATACTTAGTTGAAGTAAGATGTGTTTCTTTTCTTTAGTTTATTTATTTGGACTTAATATATTGATTGAAGTTGTGATTTTTCTTGTTTATAACCGAATATTTTAAGTGGAATATTTACGAATATATATATATATATAGATATCATTTTGTAGTGATATTATAAAAATGTTCCTCAAACTAGGTAGTAATAATGATACCACGTAGAAATTACCTGCCATTAATTAACTGTCATACGCTGATACACGAAGGCTATTTGGTGCCCAGAACACCAATAAATCTAAGACACCAAAGATACCATCACCACGTGCTTTAAAAATTTTTTAGATGAATATATTATTGGTCAAGAGGCAGGTAAAAAAAGTAGTAAGTGTTGCTGTATATATTCAGTATTTATGAATACATGATAAATTGGTTAAAAAAGAATTAGCCAAAGAGAGAAAATTATTAGAAATACATACTAAATATGAGCAGGCCGTTAAATTGAAACAATCACGAGAAGAAAATAATAACCAAGATAAATTTGATTTTGATGAAGATTTGGTACCAAGATCCCAGACTGAAACAGAGTTGACAAGTATCTAAAAACAACTAGAAAATCTTAAACAAAATAATAAGTTTACGAAAAGTTTCAGTTTAGATTCAAATAGATTTGATAGTGATGAAAACTTGCAATTAACTAAGAGTAATGTATTGGTAATAGGTCCCTCTAGTTCCGGAAAAACATTATTAGCTACTACTTTAGCAAAAGTTCTTAACGTTCCGATTTCCATTACTGATTGTACACAATTGACCCAAACAGGCTATATTGATGAAGATGTAGATGTATGCATTGAAAGGTTGTCGGTTAACGCAGATTATGATATGGCCAAGGCTGAAAAAGGTATTATTGTCCTTGATGAAATCGATAAACTGGCCAAACCTGCTGCCAGTATTGGTACCAAGGATGTGTCAGGTAAAGGTGTACAACAATTCCTATTGAAAATTATAGAAGGTCATAAAGTGGAAATAGTTGTACAAGACCAGCTAAATTCAGTACAGACAATAAAACAACAAGAAGCCGGTTAAAAAGTATGAAAGTTTTATCGTTGATACCTCCAACATTTTATTCGTGGTTATGGGTGCATTTGTCGGATTAGATTGTTATATCGCTCAAAGAATTAATAAAAAGAAAGGTCAAAATGTGTCTGTATCAGAGGCTTCAGAAGATATAAATAAAGAGGATAAAGAAAAAAAGAATTTAAGATTTAGTAACAAAATCCAGAAAATTGGATTACCTAATGGTAAAAAAGTTTCTGCACTGAATCTAGCAACTCCTTCAGATTTAGTAAGTTTTGGATTAACACCAGAGTTAGCTGGCAGAGTACCAATAATTACTGCTTTGGAACCATTACAACAAAATGATTTATGTCATATCTTAAAAGAATTCAAAAATGCCCTGTTAGATCAATATGAATATATATTCAAACAATTTAGTGGCAGGCTATGTGTTACTGAGAAGGCCTTGAAGAGAGTGGCACAATTTGCCTTAAAGGAAGGTACTGGTGCGAGAGGTTTAAGAGGTATCATGGAAAGAGTCTTATTAAACGTTAATTATGATTGTCCTGAATCAGGTATTCATTATGTTCTAATAAATGGAGCCACTGTAAATTCTTTACGACAAACTGAATACTCAATTGCCTCACATGTTAATGCAAAATATTATTCTAGAGGACAAAACAATGACTTGATAAAAGATGTATACAAAGAAGATAAAAAGTTAGGTAAAATACTTGACAAAGAATTTGGAAGGACCCCCACAATGCAACAACACTAGAATAGCTGAAATAACTAAATTTTAACTAATAACCAGAAATCAAGAAGTTCTCCTTCTCTATAACAGTTATCTCGTTTGAAAAAAAAAAGAAGGATCTCAAAAGAATACTATAAAAATGTACATAAATTTTATATAAAAATATATACAACATAAATATGAATATATTATGAATTAACAAAACTGTGAAAGAAATAAAATGTTGTCTTATCACATTGAAATATGATACCTATTTCATAACAAGATAAACATACATTTTTCCTTTTAAATGTTAATAATTTTTTTTGGTTTTTGTGCTACAACATAAGAGATTCTGAAAGTACCGGCATGGTCATCAATATGAGACCAATGTTCCTCGTAGTACTGTTCTATTATTTCACCTGGATCTTTATTTCCTCCTTCTCCATAATCCATTTCTTGTCTAAACGTAAAATTGATAGCCATTAAACATGCAAATTCATTTAGACAACCCATCTCAGTTTCACAATCACCCAGTTTCAAACTTAAAGTCGACGCTTTGATATTAGTAAATCCATGTTCTTTAAAGATATTTGATAAATGTTGTGTTGGATGAATGAAAATATTTTGATGGATTGCATTAATAGCGACACTATCAAATATTTTTTCCCTAGCCAACGCAGTCTGGAATTCACTGTCTGTTGGATTTGTATTTGTTGGGCTCAAATCGGCTTGAACAGCAAGAACATACCCTTCATGTTCTACAATTCTAAACAATTCTTTCGCTAACACATGCCATCTCTTTCTAGGGAGAACCCCCCAGACCCACGGACAATATATTGCTGGTATTGAATTATCAGTAAATGGTAAACGTAATTGTAAATATTGTCTATTATAAGATTTACCACTTCTAACTGTTTTATCAATATTCTCTACGCCGTCTTTTAAAGATGATGAAGATGAGAAAGGTGATTTATTTGAAGATAGAGGAGATCTACAATCTGTGGGTAAATAATACTGTGTTGGCATTTCAATTTTCTTGTAATTATTAAGAATGTCACAAAAATGTTCTTCCAACCACAATGTTTGATGAGATGCTGAATCTTGTGACGTAAGGCTCCTATTGGATTGTGCTGCTCTCATTAAAGGAAAATTAGAGTTGTTGATTGATGTATTTGTTTGATGACCAGTAGACGAACTTGTTGCTGAGATATTCGAAGGATATTGTTTATTTGATAATGTACGATGCAACTGTGTTTTAACCTGTTGCTGTTGATGTTGAGTATCCTTTGTCCGTTCAGTTTGTGGTTGTGTTTGAACATGATGTTTCCTTCTAAAAAAATTTACAATAAAAGATTTCTTAATAGATGATTTCTTTTTAGGAATAATACTATCCTCTTTTGTTTCATTGTTAGCTTTCTCCACATACGATGGGATGAAAACACTAGTGTTTGAAGTCGTATTAGTACTATTACTATATGAATCATGTGTAACACTATCATAACTATCTCTTTTCATTAATGGGGGTAACATAGATAATAAATATTCATAAGAATTATCAGATTTTCCACTTGATATACTGAAATTTTCACCACTGTCAGTATCAATATCAACATAATGCTCGTGATATGATTTGGATAAACAATCAACCATATACAAATGTGCATTTTCTTTATTCAAAACTTCCAACTCGGATTCATCAGATACGATTTTGATCATTGAAGAATACTTTTTGTTAATTTCTCCGTTCGCATTAATCAATAAATCCTCAGTAAGATGCTTTGAAATCCACGATATTGAGTATAATTGGAAATCTACAACATTTAAACTTGGCTCATCAAATGCTAATTGTAACCCAGTCAAATATGCTAAAGGTGGTCTAACCACTAAAATGTCAATGTCGTCAAGTTGGTCTTGTACAGCATTGGAAACTTTGGATATATTATTATCAAGTGTATTGTCTGGTAGATGGTCCACATTATCTTTTATTGCTGAAGTAGGTACATTCAAAATTGGTACAACTTTTTGTTTATTATTCTTCAATGAATTTCTAGTAAATGATTTTCTTTTTAATAAGGATTGTAAAGCTTCATTTGAATAAAATAATGAATTTTTTTGTAAAAGAAACTTCTGTAATTGCAAATGCCATAAATGTATAACAATATCTATCTCTGAACGACGGTCAGGATTCTTATTTGTTAAATCTTTAGTATTTTCAAATATATTATTGTTATTGAAACTACCAGTATAATTTTGAATTAATGATGATTTACTTAATGATAATAAAATATTAGAGTCATCGATCATATTATTATTTGAAAGAGTAGAATCGGGTGAAGGATTTGTTAAAATTTTATCTGATAATAATGACGCTTCACGGTTAGTCTTCAAAGCATTAACAATCACTTCTACAGATGATTTCAATCTTTGTTTTGAAAAAATCAAGCTGTCAACAGTTTTGGATTCTTTATTAAACGAATAAAAGATATCCAATAATGGTAACATATGATTATACGAGGGTAAATATTTCAATTGTTTTATTTGTCCATCAATCTCAATATTAATTAAATTATAATTTGATACTGATTTTAAGCAAGTCGAATTACCCGATGGTAATTTGTTCCAATCATATCTCCTTGACGAATTTTTAGCGTCTACAATTCTCTTTGTTGTCCCATGAATACTTCTTAAACCTCTTGGTACGAAACCCCGGTTCAATAAATTCGATGAAGGATCTCTTAAAGAAGCAGATAGATTAGTTTGGCTAGATATATTTTGGGTAGATGGATACGACTCTTGGTTATAGATGTCAAAATTGTGTAAACTTTCAACATATTTAACATTATTATCCGAACTATTTTTTATAGATTGATCAGTTGGATTATTGGAATCTTTAGAGTCATTGTTCAAATGACTATCAGACATGTCTAATATTGGATGTGATTTAGTAATGAGGTATTTAACAATTCACACATATGTATAATCAATATACATATATAGATGTAGCAGTGTAAGTGAAGAAATGAAGATGAATATGCTAGATGTGAGATTCTAAACGTAAATGGACAAAATAGAACACACGATCACGATCCCACACAAACAAAGAAAGAGAGATAGCAAAAAGTATCTTTTTTGACAAAAAAAAAAAGGATTAAATGTCACAGATAAATAGAGCCACTTTCTTAATGCAACGTCAAATCTAAATAAAAATAGTGAAAAACCAGCCAGCTAGTTTCTAATTGTACTCTTACTGAGTCAATATTTATTTATTTATTTATTTTTTTTTCTAAATAAACACGTAGCCGGATAAAAAACATATACAGGTGTACACACACAGAGTATATATATATATATATATGTATTAGAAATTCTAGAGTCTTTATGTTTCTGTTATTGATCGAAGTGATATGTCTTAATTCATGGAAATAATATATACACTAAGACCCTGATACTCTTTTTCTATGATTTTCTCTTAATTCTCCACAGAAAATTTAGGAAAAAAAAAAAAAAAATAAAAATAAAAATAAAAATAAATAAATAAGATAAATTAAAGAAAAGTCCTTGAAAGAATCGAACACAGACCAAAAATACTTACCCATCCTCAAACAACCAAAAATGTAGCATTTAAATGTCCAGGAGTGTATGGGTGTTTCACTAGATGCTGTGTTTTTTGTTTTTTGTTTTTTCCACATACATCATCAGTAAGTAGGTAATTTATACAGAGATTATAGGATTTACTCAAGGAATATATAGTTTAATAACAGGGAGTTACCAATGGAGAGTGTTGAGGACATTCCATTTGACAATTGTATAACTTTAAGACAAAATACCCATCATCTTATAATCAAACAAAGAGGAACTGATAAGTAGATGAATATAAAAATTGATCTTATTGTTTTTCATATCTATTATTTATAAGGAGCGTGGAATAAATATGTAATATAATATAGTAAACAGCAAAGAAAAATAGATATATATAAATAAGTTGATTAGATACATATTAATAAGCATTTAGGAGGTAGTAATTAATTCTATTAGGTGAGCTTTCTAAGATAGCAAAAAAAAAGGAAAAAAATTAAAATAGCAAAAGAATTCAAAAGGATAAAATGCCCTTTTTAAGTGCCAAGGATGCTGTTGCAAATAGGTGGGGGAACATTGATTACAAAAATTGGAAGAAGGTTGAGTGTCTTGATAAAACTAAAAGTAGTGAGAGTGAAACTGTAAAAAATAATCCTAATGGATCGGTGGTAAGTAAGGAACAAATAATAATTGATTTAACATCTGATATTAGCGATAAAGAAGAAGAAGAAGAAGGAGAAGAAGAAAAAGAAAAACGTGACAACAAAATAAAGGAAAATGGTTCTATGTTGTCAACAACTGAAAATTTTGTATCTGATGTTGTTAAGAATAATAATTCATGGTGCTTTAAATTAATTAAATCTGAAGTATATGACACACCCAATCATATATTCCCTAAACCATTGGTATCGCATCATTTTATAACACTAGATGACATTCTTTACGATTGTAATCTGGAGAAAACTATCCTTTTCAGTTTCCAATATGAACTTAATTTTATTTTACCCAAAATACACCCCAAAGTTAGCCATATAACATTAATTGCACAAACTGGTACAATTATACCTTTAACTATAAAACATTATATTCCAATGATGAAAAAAACACAAATTATCGAATTTGAGATGCCACCATATTCATGTCATCATTCAAAAATGATTATCAATTTTTATAAAGATCGATCATGTCAAATTTTCTTACCTTCCAATAACTTTACTTATAACGAAACAAATTACCCTCAACAAGTTTGTTGGTGTAGTCCCATATTGTCTCCAATAAATCAAAATCGTAATGGATATGTAAGAACAAAAAATAAGTTCCAAGAAAATCTGATAAGTTATTTAAAATCATATAATATTAAAGAATTAAAATACCATTCAATAATTTATGATCTTCAAAAAGTTGATTTCTCACCTTTGAATGATAATGAAATAAGTTTCATATTCTCAACCACAAATAAAAAAGTGACTTCAGGTTTAAGATTATTAAACGAAACACTTCTTGAAAAATCTTTACTAATCGATAATGATGATATTAACAGTAACATGTCAAGACATTTTCTTTGTCAAACTTCATCAATGGGTGGTTCACTGAGTAGAATTAAACCAATAAACATTTTTACACATTTGATGATCCCCACGTGGTGTAATTTATTGAAAATAAACGCAAATGATAAAAGAATTAAATATATTGAAACTGATACTCTATGCAAGCTATATAAAGATATGAAAATACATCCCTACATTGTTTATCCAACATTAAACGAATTGAAAAGTTCAATATATGGTCCAATGATTGAAGGTTGGTTCAATTTTTATTATGAGAGAAATATACCATATTATTCTATGCTTAAAGATAAATTTAGAATTTTTTATAAACAAAATCCTAAAGATGTATCATTTAGAAGAGGCCCTATACCATCACATTCAAAATTTTACTTATCTACCACTGTTACGGGGGAGGAAACAACTGGAATGAAAAATAATATTTTCCAAGAATTAGATTGGTGCTGTTACACCTCATCAAATTTAAGTATGAATGCATGGGGTAAGATACTGACTACACCTAGAAATTACGAAGTTGGTGTTTTAATATATAAATCGAGAAACAGTAAAGACAAAAAATTAAAATGTTTCAGTTTCACAGATGTAATTTATTCAACTAACCCTATGAAAAAGAATACAAACACAGATAGTTCAGTACTTGTTCCTTTCACCTTAGCTATATTACCTTATGATACTCAAGAGACAACAAGGGACGAGTGTTATAATAGAGCCATCCATTTAACTCAGCTACAGTAACAAACATCCTCTACATAATAAACACACAAACGTGCAAAACATATACGTATATACTTACTTACCATTGTAATACAAATGTTTCTGGACGATGGAATAAAACGATCTCCCTATCTTCTTTTGTTTTGGGAGAGATATCCGACGGAAGTTCGGAGTACTTTTTTCCGTGTGCCGAGCGTAATTTACATACAGTATTTTATCCAGTCCAATTTTCCTGTTTTGGAATCTTCCTTTAGGAAATTTCTAGCATAATGAGGCATTTAGGAAGTAAAGAAAACTAAGAGAAGAAAGGAAGAAAAAGATTATATATAAAGAACCCAGGAATCTTTTGGATTAATGAATATTTCCTGTCTCTTTTATATCTTTCTTTCCTTTCTGTTCTTTTTTTTTTTTGTTTTGAAAGTACAGCTCTCTTTTGTTTTCAAAGCCTTTGTTATTTTCACTCCCAACATAATTACAGAACAATTCACTATAATATATTATCTAATAAGAGGAAGTCTTATATAGATATAATATATTCTTCTTCTTCTTTTTTTTAAATTATAAGCTGTTGCCTAAAGAAAATGTCTGTTTTAGGTACTACAAATCCCGCTTCTTTTAACGGTACATTCCGTGTATCTGATAATGTTGCTGTTGTTATTCCAGAAACTAACGTTCAGGTCACATACCGTGAACTATCCAACATGGTAGGTCATTTCCAAACATTATTTAATGACTCTGTATCTCCATTATATAATGTTGTTGGTAGACAATCTACTGTGGCTATCTCAATGCCAAATTCTTTAGAATTTGTGGTTGCTTTCTTAGGGTCCACAATGGATGCAAAGATTGGTGCCCCTTTGAATCCAAAATATAAGGAAAAGGAATTCAATTTTTATTTAAATGATTTGAAATCGCGTGTTATCGTTGTCCCAAAGGGTACTGTTAATCAAAGGAATACCCCAGAGATCATCAAATCTGCTTCAAAATTCCAATGTTTTATTGTTGAATTGTATTTCAACCCTCAAAGGTTTATTGTGGAATATGATGTCTATACACATAAAGACAACTATTCAAAATGTATATATACATCGAAGAATAGACCAAAGTTTATTAACCATGACCCACTCAGATTCCCAGGGTTTGCTCGTTCAAGTGACGTTGCATTGATCTTACATACTAGTGGTACTACATCATTACCAAAGACTGTTCCATTATTACATTTAAATATTGTTCGTAGTACTTTGAACATTTCTAGAACTTACAAGTTGACTGAAAATGATCGTTCTTATGTGGTAATGCCTTTATTCCATGTCCACGGATTAATCGGTGTCTTATTATCCTCATTCCGTGTTCAAGGGTCTGTAGTTATCCCATCAAGATTCTCACCAAAAGTATTTTGGTCTCACTTCGTTGATACTAATTGTAATTGGTTCAGTTGTGTTCCTACAATTAGTATGATTATGCTAAATGTTCCTAAACCAGATCCATTCCCAAAGATCAGATTCATTAGATCATGTTCTTCTGCTTTAGCCCCTGCAATATTCCATAAATTAGAGAAAGAATTCCAAACTCCTGTCCTTGAAGCATATGCAATGACTGAGGCAGCACATCAAATGACATCTAACAACTTACCACCAGGAAAACGTAAGCCAGGTACCGTGGGACAACCACAAGGTGTAGAGGTTGTGATATTAGACGAAAAGGATAATATCCTACCACAAGGGTCAATCGGAGAAGTGTCAATCCGTGGTGAAAACGTTACGCTTGGTTATAAGAATAACGAAAAGGCAAACAAGGAAAATTTCACTAAAAGATTCAATTATTTTAGAACCGGTGATCAAGGGTACTTTGATTCTGAAGGTTTCTTAGTGTTAACTGGTCGTATTAAGGAATTGATCAATAGGGGTGGTGAAAAGATCTCACCTATTGAATTAGATAGTGTGATGTTATCCCATCCAAACGTTGATGAAGCGGTCTCCTTTGGTGTTGCTGATGATGTCTATGGTCAAGTAGTTCAAGCTGCTGTTGTATTGAAACCAAATACTAGCTTGAATTATCAAGAATTGACTAAGTTTATGAGTGATAAAGTGGCTAAATTTAAGATTCCAGTGAAGATATACTTTGTTGATAAATTACCAAAGACTGCCACTGGGAAGATTCAAAGACGTATCATTGCACAAACTTTCAGTGAACCTAAGAAGAGCAAATTGTAAGATTTACCTTCTTCCTCTTATTATTATCCTGTTTTTTCTTTCTCTTTATATATTATTCCTATATACACATAAGTTTATACATATCGATACGATCCAAACTAATATGATGGATATTTTTCTAGCCATCCGAATACGCTAACAGATACACTGACCCATACCTATATAATGCCCAGTAATATATCACTACTTTCAACTGTTAATTGTTGTTAATCTCTCTATGTAATGCGACATCAGTACCGTATATGTACCACTTTTTACTAAATATTATTTTTTTACCGGAAGGAAGGAAGAGGGGGGACGGAAAGCGAAAATATATATGTTTTTTTTTTCTTGGAATTTTCTTGTGGGAAAAAGTAACAAAGGATTTGTTCATTAAACAAAAACAAAAGAGACAAAATTAAATAAATGTTGGGCACATAGTCAAGAATAGATATATACATCACTTAGGATAAGTTAAAGACACTCAAAAATAAACCACTATATTGAAATTTTAACATCCACATTCTTTACTTTTCTCTTATTTATCAATTACTTGAATACAAACAGACAAGAAAATTAAAATCAAACAACAATGTTTAAGTTAGCTGTTCCTAAAAGGTTATCTATGTTTGGGGTGACTTCATCGAGATTACCTATTATCAAAAGCGTGCCATTTTTAACTAGACCAGTAGCTAATAGATTCTCATCTACAAAGACCATGACAGTCAGAGAGGCTTTAAATTCGGCACTTGCTGAGGAATTGGATCGTGATGATGATGTCTTTATCATTGGTGAAGAAGTGGCACAATATAATGGTGCATATAAAGTTACCAAAGGATTATTAGATCGTTTCGGTGAACGCCGTGTTGTTGATACACCAATCACTGAATACGGGTTCACTGGTCTTGCGGTTGGTGCTGCCTTTAAAGGTTTGAAACCTATTGTTGAATTTATGTCTTTCAATTTCTCTATGCAAGCTATTGACCATGTAGTAAATTCTGCTGCAAAGACTCATTATATGTCCGGTGGTATACAGAAATGTCCAATCGTCTTTAGAGGCCCTAACGGTAGTGCTGTCGGAGTTGCTGCCCAACATTCACAAGATTTCTCAGCATGGTATGGTTCTATTCCTGGTTTGAAAGTCCTTGTACCCTATTCTGCTGAAGATGCAAGAGGTCTTTTAAAGGCTGCTATCAGAGATCCAAACCCTGTTGTATTCTTAGAAAATGAATTATTATATGGTGAAAGCTTTGAGGTTTCTGAAGAGGCTTTATCACCAGATTTCACTTTACCATATAAAGCTAAGATTGAAAGAGAGGGAAAAGATGTCTCTATCGTTACATACACAAGAAACGTTCAGTTTGCTTTAGAAGCAGCCAAAATCCTACAAGAACAATACAATGTTTCCGCAGAAGTCATCAATTTAAGATCTATTAGACCACTAGATGTTGATGCATTAATTAAGACCGTCAAGAAGACCAACCATTTAGTAACAGTGGAATCCACATTCCCTGCGTTTGGTGTTGGTTCTGAAATTGTGGCACAGATTATGGAATCAGAAGCATTTGATTATTTGGATGCCCCTGTACAAAGAGTTACTGGTGCTGATGTTCCAACTCCATATGCTAAAGAATTGGAAGATTTTGCATTTCCAGACGCTCCAACTATCGTCAAAGCAGTCAAAAAAGTGTTATCCATTGAATAATGCCAATAATTGAAAGAATTATTTATTAAATAAAAAAAATTTTTTTGTCCCTTTTCTTCTGTGTTTATTAATAATATTACTATTATATTCTATTCCTCTCAATTAAGAAATGTTATATTATTATTTTTTTATCGTATTTCCTTATATATATATATATATGAATTATAATTTTCTAACTATATAGTTTTATTCAATTAATATACTCTTGTTATTTCCATACATGAAAGACATCCTCCTCATCATTTTTCATTTTTCTATTTGCGTATTTATACTAGTCAAATAACATTGTCACAGCCCACAATCTAATAATTCGAAGCTCTTACAAAAAGGATTAAGAAATACCCTTTAAACACCGGGATATTGTACATAGCAGAAAAGATTTATCAACAGCAAAATCAACTAGAACCAGTTCTTAGGGACAAGTAAAGTATATTCCCCAATAATCTCTGTTGTGTTATATATTTGACACTTCTTTGAGAGACTCCAAGAAGAAACCTTAAATTTAACAACACAATAATAAGATTTTTAAGACACAATTAGTGTTAGTTTTTTCTTCTAGTTGTGATTGTAGTAGTACAATTTATTTAAGATATTCGCAGTGGCTTGGAATTTGATACAATACATTTTCTATCAAATTCAATAACGAAAGATCCTTCATTTTTATCACTAAGTGTTATTTCAAAAAAAAAAAATACTTTAAAATTTGTCTGGTTACATATCATTAATTCTTGTTACAATAAAAGGATAGATAAATAAAAGATAATGGATCATTCAGTTTCGACTGAGAAGTGGTCTTAGCTTCATTTATTTAAGTCCGACACTTGGTCAAGAATATTTTTTTTTTTCAAGGGAGAAGAAAATGCTTTACATGGATTAGTAATAGAGACAAGTAACTTAAATGTAATGTAACTAGTATTACGTTTTGGTCTATTAGTGTTCCTTTAAGCAACATTAAGATAATAGATGGATGGACTTTAACTATTCTTTTTAAACAATCGTTATCGTACACAATTCACATGAAAAAAAAAAGTTAAGGACAAGAAATGATTCCTTTTCTTGAAAAAGAATCAATCATTATTGGGTAGAACATACAGGCATTCTATCTCCATGGTTATAAATGTTTTTAGCTAAAAAAAAAAGGGACCACTTTGTTAAGTAGTTATATAATCCATAATTTCTTCAAAGTTGGAATATTGACCGTACAATATTCTATACTTGTCATAATCCAATATCTATTAGGATCATTTATAAATAGTGTACAATTTGTTGGTATATCAAGTTTCCATACAAAGCCAATGAACCCAATATAAGACAGTGCACATATGGTATTGTTGGACACATTAACTAATTTCGGTGGTAGATGACCAATAATCATCATGACGCCAATAATCAATTATTTCACTATATAAAAAATGTAGTGTCCCATCAATTGGTAAAAAAAAAAAGATATTTGTCTAACGAAACAGATATTAATCATAATTTCAAGATCGATTCGAATTCATTGAACAAAAGTATTAAATTGAGGGATAAATATAATGTAGTTAGTACTCTATGTATGTATTGTACTTTAACGGGTATGATATTTTAAATTTTCAAAAAAAAAAGGACTCGAGAAAAATCTACAGCAATCTTCAATGCAAGTTCCTGTAAATTGAACAAATATAAATTTTTGACATAAAATTACTAACGTTAACACCAATGCCGTAGCAAAGTGTATACATTGATTGATAAGATAAGAGAATAAATCCCTTATCGAAAGTGATGTCATTTGTCATAGAGATAACGAAAGAAAGAAAGAAAAAAAAAGATAAGAAACAAAAACTTCACTATTATATAATTCTTATTGAGAAACCGCGGCTTTCTTCCAAAAAGGGGAAATTTATCGTCGAAGGTATACATCCGACCAAATAAACAAACAAAAAAAAAACACTCACTTTAATTTGCCGTTTATGGTGAGTTTGATAGTTAAAAAGAGGGAAATAAAGAGGAGAACAGGAATGGAATATGTCATTACATACGGAGATATATGTTACAATATTCGGAGAATCCCGTGAGCACGTAACTATTGAGAAACCAAGAAGAGTCCAATCAACGACAGTCGGGGGGGGAGGGGAATTTTGTAAGTTGTACCAAAGTAGTTAGTGAACTTTTTATTTATTTATTTATCTGTTGACTCACCGAATCTCAATTAAAGGAATAATCACACAATCTAAGACTTGCTATTACATTATTGCTTATCATTTATTACTATACTATTATTGTTAGCTGTTTACGTTCTTTTTTTTATTTTTTTTTGTTGTTGTTTTTGTTTTTAATTTCAGTTCCTTTTATTTTAAGTCATCATCCCTTTCTTCTCCTCTTTCTTCGTCCTTTTCTCTCTATCCTCTCTTTTCAAGTCCATCTTAAATTCACTTACTTGACTTTGTCAAATTGCCTTCTTCTTTTTTATTTATTTATTTATTTAAAACTTTCTTTTCACTTTCACTCCTTCTATTCTTTTCTTCTATTTATTTTATAAAGAACACGAAAAAGGTACATACCCAACTATTCTTTTGAAATTGTCTTTTTACCACTTCAAACAAGTAAGGGGAAATAGAAAACTACAGTTTTGTGGATTAAGTGCTCGAGAAGAAGAGTAGGTTATAATAATATTCACACTGCTCTTTTATTTTTTTTTTTTTTAAAAAAATAAGAAAAAACACAAAAATAAGAATATAAACAATAAATTAATCAAATAGGTACTCGTCTATAATACTATCTGATTAATTGGATTACGTTTATTTTACTCTAATATTTTTATTCATATCAAAAGATATATAATATCTTTTTTTTTTCAATAAAAGTAAAGAACAACAACAAAAAACAAACAAACAAACAAACGTAAAAGGATATAGATAAGTATATATGACATCTTTAAAATTAGGTGGAATTAGAGATAGCAGTGGTCTATTGGGTGAAAAGAACAAGATTCTTGTCGCCAACAGAGGTGAAATCCCTATCAGAATCTTTAGAACTGCTCATGAGTTGTCTATGAGAACTGTGGCTATATATTCTCATGAAGATCGTTTATCCACTCACAGATTAAAAGCTGATGAAGCCTATGTTATTGGCGAGCCTAATCAATACACTCCTGTTGGTGCATATCTTGCAATCGATGAAATTATCTCTATTGCCAAAAAGCATAATGTGGATTTTATTCATCCTGGTTATGGGTTCCTTTCAGAAAACTCCGAATTCGCTAGTAAAGTAGCAAAAGCAGGTATCACTTGGATTGGTCCACCTGCTAGTGTTATAGAATCTGTTGGTGATAAAGTTGCTGCAAGAAATTTAGCTTCAAGAGCTAACGTCCCAGTGGTTCCTGGTACTCCTGGCCCAATTGAAAATGTTCAAGAAGCTAAAGATTTTGTAGCTAAATATGGATACCCTGTCATCATTAAAGCCGCTTACGGTGGTGGTGGTAGAGGTATGAGAGTCGTTAGAGAAGGTGAGGATATCGCCGATGCATTCAAACGTGCCTCTTCCGAAGCTAAGACCGCTTTTGGTAATGGTACTTGTTTCGTGGAAAGATTCCTAGATAGGCCAAAACATATTGAAGTCCAATTGTTGGCTGATAATTATGGTAACGTGGTTCACTTATTCGAAAGAGATTGTTCTGTTCAAAGAAGACATCAAAAAGTGGTGGAAGTAGCTCCTGCTAAGACTTTACCTTTAGAGGTTAGAAATGCTATTTTGACTGATGCCGTGAAATTGGCTAAAGAAGCTGGTTATCAAAATGCTGGTACTGCTGAATTCTTAGTCGATAACCAAAATAGACATTATTTCATTGAAATTAACCCAAGAATTCAGGTCGAACATACAATCACTGAAGAGATCACTGGTATCGATATTGTAGCTGCACAAATTCAAATTGCTGCTGGTGCAAGTTTGGAACAGCTTGGTCTATTACAAGATAAAATCACCACTAGAGGGTTTTCTATTCAATGCCGTATCACTACTGAAGATCCGGCTAAGAATTTCCAACCTGATACTGGTAGATTAGAAGTTTACAGATCTGCTGGTGGTAATGGTGTTAGATTAGATGGTGGTAATGCATATACAGGTGCTATCATTTCTCCCCATTACGATTCAATGTTAGTCAAATGTTCTTGTTCAGGTTCCACTTATGAAATTGTACGTCGTAAGATGATCCGTGCGTTAATTGAATTCAGAATTAGGGGTGTTAAGACTAATATCCCATTCTTATTAACTCTATTGATGCATCCTGTTTTTATCTCTGGTAATTATTGGACAACTTTTATCGATGATACTCCAGAGTTGTTTAAGATGGTGTCATCTCAAAATAGAGCGCAAAAATTGTTGCATTATTTAGCAGATTTAGTGGTCAATGGTTCTTCTATTAAAGGTCAAGTCGGTCTTCCAAAATTACATAAGAATCCAGATATTCCACATCTATATACAGATAATGGTGATGTCATTGATGTCAATAATACTGCTCCACCAACTGGTTGGAGAAAAGTATTATTAGAAAAGGGTCCAGAAGAATTTGCAAGACAAGTCAGAAAATTCAATGGTACTTTATTAATGGATACCACTTGGAGAGATGCCCACCAATCCTTGTTGGCCACTAGAGTTAGAACTTATGATCTTGTTGCCATTGCTCCAACTACTGCACATGCTCTATCTGGGGCCTTTGCCCTTGAATGTTGGGGTGGTGCTACTTTTGATGTTGCCATGAGATTCTTGCATGAAGATCCATGGGAAAGATTAAGAAAATTAAGAAAATTGGTTCCAAATATTCCATTCCAAATGCTATTACGTGGTGCTAATGGTGTTGCTTATTCTTCTTTGCCAGATAACGCCATTGATCATTTCGTCAAACAAGCTAAAGAAAATGGTATTGATATATTTAGGGTATTTGATGCATTAAATGACTTAGAACAATTGAAAGTCGGTGTTGATGCTGTCAAGAAAGCTGGTGGTGTTGTTGAAGCCACTATCTGTTACTCAGGTGATATGTTAGAACCAGGTAAGAAATACAATTTAGATTATTACCTAGGTATTACTGAAAAGGTTGTTCAAATGGGTACTCATATCTTAGGTATCAAAGATATGGCAGGTACTTTAAAACCAGCAGCTGCTAAACTATTAGTCAGCACATTAAGGGCTAAATACCCTGATTTACCAATCCATGTTCATACACATGATTCTGCTGGTACTGCTGTTGCTTCTAATGCTGCATGCGCCCTTGCAGGTGCTGATGTTGTGGATGTTGCCATTAATTCCATGTCTGGTTTAACTTCCCAAGCTTCTATTAATGCTCTATTAGCATCATTAGACGGTTTAGTTAACACCGGAATCAATGAAAGACATGCTCGTCAATTAGATGCTTACTGGGCAGAAATGAGATTACTATACTCATGTTTCGGAGCTGATTTGAAGGGTCCAGATCCAGAAGTCTATCAACATGAAATTCCAGGTGGTCAATTGACAAATTTATTATTCCAAGCACAACAATTAGGTTTAGGTGAACAGTGGGCTGAGACAAAAAGAGCCTACAGAGAAGCCAATCAATTACTTGGTGATATCGTTAAAGTTACTCCTACTTCAAAGGTTGTGGGAGATTTAGCTCAATTTATGGTTACTAACAAATTGACGTCCGATGACGTTAAAAGATTGGCTAATTCTTTAGATTTCCCAGATTCTGTTATGGACTTCTTTGAAGGTTTAATTGGTCAACCATACGGTGGATTCCCAGAACCACTAAGATCGGATGTCTTAAGAAACAAGAGGAGAAAATTGACCACCCGTCCAGGTTTAGAATTGGCTCCATTCGATTTAGAAGGTATCAAAGAGGATTTAACCAACAGATTTGGCGATATTACTGAGTGTGATGTAGCTTCATATAATATGTATCCAAAGGTCTATGAAGATTTCCAAAAGATTAAAGAAAAATACGGTGACTTATCTGTTTTACCAACTAGAAGTTTCTTAGCCCCAGCTGTTGTCGGTGAAGAAATTGAAGTTACTATTGAACAAGGTAAGACATTGATTATTAAGTTACAAGCCGTCGGTGATTTAGATAAGGAAACTGGTATTAGAGGTGTTTACTTCGAATTGAATGGTGAAACCAGAAAGATCAGGACTGTGGATAGGTCTCAAAAGGTAGAAACCGTTGCTAAACCAAAGGCTGACAATCATGATCCATTCCAAATTGGTGCCCCAATGGCTGGTGTCATTGTAGAAGTTAAGGTTCATAAGGGTTCTTTAGTTAAGAAGGGTGAAGCTGTTGCTGTTTTAAGTGCCATGAAGATGGAAATGGTTATCTCAGCTCAAACTGACGGCCAAGTTAAAGAAGTGTTAGTTGATGGTGGTGAAAATGTTGAGGCTTCTGATTTATTAGTTGTGTTGGAAGAAGCCAAACCATAAAGGGGGGAAGGTAGAGCAAATTACCTTTCCAGAAAAGATGAAAATTGTTGTTTTTATGTATTTGGTAGCCTTTTTATATGATTTCATGTAATTTTGTAAAGTAATTTAAAATAAAATTATTTATTATTATTTCGTAAAATAAAAGATCTGTACGTTTATTATTATATATATATATATGTATATATATTTAGCCAGATGTTCTAACTACGCAGCAACGAATTTTAAGTTCATCATTAAGTTTTGATTAATTCCATAAATTACCGATTCTTTCATTGGGATTATTTACAGAAGAATTATTAATATAACAAAGCACATTCTCTACTTTTAATATTTGCTTTTAAAAAATAAATTTATAGTAGAGGATGGTTTATTTGAAAAGATTATACATTTAGATTTCAAAGGTGTGATGGAACCTATAGTGTGAAAAATGATGTTAATTTTCAGAGTCAAGGATCCTAATGGGTAAAACAGCCTTTTATGATTATATATTTTATTATCAGCTAGAGACTCCCCAATTAACGCCTGTTCAAAGTCAATAGAGTGTGGTACCTTATAGGCTGAGAGTGTCTTCCATAGCGAATTATCATAAAGAAGATTCAGAGACTTCACTACTACTTCCTTCACTGTGCAAACCTAACCCTAACTGAGACACTGTTGTTATATAAGATTCTAATTTCTTTTGTAACTTGTATATTTCAAAAGATTTTGTAGTGTCACTCGGTAACATCAATCTCTTCTTCTGAGTGTCAATATCAAAAAGATAGTTCACTTGTTCTTACATTTTTTGCAACTGATTCTCTTCTAGAAGGACCTTAACTCATTATGACACATTATCATTAGAAAATTGTGATATTGGAGAAACTCTATATAATGTTGGATCCAACAAGTAGTTTAATTGCATATATATATATGGATGGGTGTGATTGAGAAACTTGATTTTGTGCGTTGGTACAAATCAGTGACAATTTCTGGAAATGGTCGCTGGCCCAGTTAAAATGTTTCAATATTTATTCTTGGGTCTTTAATATTTTCTTCTTTCACCCCCCAAAACTTGAATCCTTTCAATGCGGTAAAAGAAACTTCTATGCAGCGTATGCAATTGGCTATTATTAAAGAGAAAAAACTGTAATTATCGTGTTGAAAATAACAAGGGATTAAGGTCAATTATGTCTAGTTGATGTTATTTCTCCACTTTTACATGAATTATTTTAGGAACAAAAAAAAAGATTAATTTAAAAGAAATTGAAGTAGTTCTTTTATATGCGTTCCAAAATAGAGTTGATGATCCTATCTCTTTAGCTACTCTAATAGAGATATATGGCGTTTAACGGGCTGAAGAAGGAATTTTATATGACAAGCAACATTTCTTGGGAATTTTGAATGAGAAATTAAAAAAAAAATGAAAGGCCCAACGTTAAATAACAGTTGGGATATACCTAAACAGTTAAATAGGTGAATTTCTGATAAAAATATTAAATAATTTGAAGTTTTAAATAAAAATAAAAATTTACCGTTGGTTATGAAATAATGTTTTATGTCACTTGCTTTGTATATGAATTCAAAAGAATTATTGATCTCTGGTTGTGAAATGTTAAGTAAATTGTTTATTGAAAAATAAAAAATACATTATTTGAAAGTTACTAAAAATGATCCAGAACCAATAGAGGCAGACGGGTTTAATAAAGGTTATCTGGAAAGAAGTATAGGAAACTTCTTTATTGGTTTAAAATTGCATTTAGTTTTTAAGCTAATATCTAATAGTTTGAAGAAAATAGACACTTTGTATCCTTCCAAATACTTAAATATAGTGAGTTTTTTCCTTTGAAAATATTATTAATACAAACAGGTTCACCATGGATAAACCATCTATTATTCTTCGTAGAGCCTATTTTTTTGTACACCAAAAAACAAAAGTTAAACTAAAAGATGACACAATATTAAAGGTGTTTGAATTACAAAATATTATTGATAAAGAGTTGGAAGTTCCAAGGAAAATTATAAAGACACTTTTGTACTTTTGTTACCATAGAGAGTCCAAAAGGTGCTGCAGACTGTAGTGAGGTAAATTTTTATTATGGGAAAAGTTATAGAAAATCCCCTCCAAATCTGTTTTATAAACAATTGGTAGATATAAAATTTATATTCTATGATTTAGCGTTATCATTTGACATTAATTTAAAAAAAGAATGAATTAAATGTATTGGTGCATGTAAAGGAATCTATAAAGCATTATCCAGGATCGAAACCCTACCCACATTGGAAATACAAATGATTAATAAAAAAGGCGTGAATTAAACATATTTTTCCCTCTATCATTTATAAAGAGCGTGTCATAATATAAATTTGTCATTGAACCATCAGAAGATCTTAGTCTTATCAGGTATCTAAAGTTTACTGTCGAGCAAACATATATATCCTGAAATCCTATTAGGTGATACAATATATGTATTATTAAGGTTTGTTTCTCTTGGCATTATGTCTAAGGTATATTTAAATAGTTTTGTGGGTAGTACAATAAGATATCTAATGTGGGTCTGTATTAATGATATTTATTGTTCAAATTTAAGAAAATACATTTCTCATTTTTCACCATTTCTGAAGTGCTTTATAATCAACGTGTACTTAGAAAATGCAGCAGTTGCAAAAACAATGAAATCTACCTTTTTTTACATGTTTATTAGTTTGTACGTTTGAATCAACAGTATTTCAGTTCTTAACTGATGTCTTATCTGATTTCCCATATATCGGAGGGAAATATCTCATTATTGGAATATTCAAGTATCACTTTATTACTAAATTTACAAAAAGGAAAGAATCGAATGATTGTAATTTACACTCTACTGACCAAATATCTCATAAACATTTAACTAATACGTTGTTTATTATGAAGATTTCTGACTCTAACGGAAAGGGCATTGCTACTACACCTACAGATTACAAAGGAGAAGGGAGAATAAATATTAATTTGACTATTTAAAAAAAATTTTTGAAATAACCAACATTAGTCGAACCTCTATGAGAGTTGAAAGAATACTAAAAAGACAAATCCTGAATATAAAATTGTTCTAATATATTTGGAATTTCTCTTAATAACGAAACCAATTCGGGATAAAAAATTAATAAAATAACTTGGATCTGATTTCGAATATATTTTTTCAGAGAAGAATATTGAATCAAGATTCAATTTATTAATGAAATAATCTCTTAAAAAAAAAACTCATGGTATTACACTTATAGTATACATATATATATTACTTGATATTCTAAGAATAGATAAACATTCATTTTTTATAATCGTAATATTAAATTAACAATTATTTCATCTGTTGAATAAAATATTTAATAAGCATATACGTGTTGCACAAATTTTCCTTTGTTGAGCTACTTTGTTTAACGTCTTGATCTCTTCAAAGAACTTTGTGTTCTCTCAATTTTGGGAACTTCATTCTTTTCAATTAAAGGTCCAAAAAACACAAAAAACCCATCTTTGGTAGTGGCTCTTTGTTCTTCCCATAATAATTCAGAGTCATCAATAAAAGGATCTTCCATATCATACTTACCGATTTGACTTTTACCTTTCATTGGATGCGCCTTTTTCTTTGAATCCTTATTAACAGTATCATCCGAATTAATACCATCTACATCTGAATTATTGTTATTTAGGCTAATTTTATCGGTATTATTGATGAAAAGGTTTCTTTTATTTAATTTTTCTTGTTCTAGAGTCAATTTACCATTTATATTATTATGAATCAACTCCTTTTTTACCAAATCAGGTACGTTAACAACAACTGTTCCATTTTCATCTAGATAGTCATTTGTAGATGCATTATACAATGGTATATTCAAAATTATAGCTTTCTCTTCCTTTATACTAGACTTTTTGTAAGTTTTATTATTCAACTGATCTTTCGGTTCTCCGAGAATTGAAGTTACTTTTAGTAGTGACGGAGGTTCAATGGCAAGAGATGGTGTTAATGATTTTGGAGCAACCTTCTTTTTTTCAGTAGGCTTTACGGATGTAGTATGTGACACCTTAGAAGGTGCTGCAGATGTCGTTGCTGATATTGTGTTACTACCTTTGTTAGTCTTGGTAGATATTGTAGCTGATTTTATTGTGTTGGAGACTACTGATTTTGAAGACTGTTTAGTTGTAATATTAGAAGATGGTAATACGACAGAATCTGAGGATGATAATGAGTTCTTGGGTGTTGTGAGATTTTTGATCTTGGAATTTGTAGAAGATGTTGTTGAACTTGTCAAATTTTTTAAATGAGCCTGTGACAATGATGACAAATTGTTCTTGGATGTGTTAACGTCAGATTTAGTACTATTCGGATTTTTATTAACCGCTTGGAAAGAAGGAATATATGTATTATTAATAGTAATTCCAGTGTTAGGAATAGTAGTTATAGCATTGTTACTATCATTAGCTGGCTTTGGTTTTAGTGTTGGTAAATTTTTCACTTTCGACTCCACAATATTCTTTAAATACGTATCTGTTGAGGCAGGAGCAATAGGAACAGTAGCAGTAGTGCCAGAAGAAGTGGTAGCGACTTTAGCAGTTTTAACTTTCCTCTTCCTTGGAACTGATGTCTTTTTTGTTCCAGTTGCTACTGTAGATAGTGGTGTTGATGTTGAAACGTGAGATGGTGTAGATTTAGTTACATCAGAAGTATTAGTAGTTGTGGTTAAAGAAGGAAAAATATCAGTAGAAGAACTTTGCTGATTTTTTTTCGTAAAAGATTTTTTTATAGTTTGTTTTTTATTCTGTTGTAACTCCGAAGAAGAGCTAGTAAGAACAGCTGATGGTATATTATCTACAATATTGGGTGAAGATACAGAGGGTGGTAACATTGCTGATGAAGGAGAATTCCCTGAATTAGTCGATACTGTACTTTTTACATCAGAACCAGACAAAAGATTTGATTGTGAATGGTGACTGCTAATATTGAGGTAACTATTACTAACTTGGGGATTATTTTTATGACTCAATAATTGTATAGATTTAAGATACAAATCTGACCCACTGGCTTTGGAAATGCTACTTTCCTGTGCTGCCATAGTACTATTATTAGTATTACTATTTCTGACATTAGTAGGATTATTCATTTGTTCAAGTTTTCCATTTCCAGGATTCAGAAGTCTTTTTTGTCTTGGATATACCGTTGTTGATATCAAAGATGCTACTTTTATTGGTTTATTATTATCTGCTTGAATAACCGTGCCAATATTATTATTATTATTATTATTATTATTATTATTATTAGAAATATTATTAGCTGTGGGGATTGGACTTGGAATTGGAGAAAATCCATTATCTTTGAGGACATTTTGGAAAAAATCATCCTTTATTTGACTTTGAGAGGTAGCAATATTAGCTATTTCAGGAGATAAAGAGTTTAAAGTGTTATTTCTATTCATGGCCAATTCTTGAGCAATATTTAATGCACCACTTTGTATGTTATCAGTTGAATTAGACGTAATTGATGATACATCGCCTGCGAGTGCCGAACCCTTTGTACGTGTCTGTTGAGCAGTACTGGATTTCCTTTGTCTCTTTTTATCAGGTTTCTTTTGCATTGGAATATCAGCAGTTGATCTTCTCTTAACAGATCTATTAGTTTTTCTAGCACCTTTTACCACTTTTTCTGACTTGTTATCCAAACTTGTGACATTTATTTTGTTGTCATTGGTATTTGTATTAGATGACATTTTTGTCTCTGACTTTGAATCATCATCATCATCAATTATCACAACTTGTTGATCCATATCTTATTGGTATTAGAAGAGAGCGAAAAAAAAAGGATGGATATAAAAAAATAAATGGTAATAATTAGTTATAAAATTATATTTATCTGTATATCTTCTAATGTTATTTTCTCCCTTCTTTCACTTTATTATTTAATTTTATACAGCAGGGAACCGATCCATTATATACTCTTTCCTTAGTTTGTCATTCTTGTTGATAAATATTTCAAATTTAAGAGAAGTTTTTTTTAAAAAAAAATATTAATAATAACCAAATATAGGTACAATATGCGGTGTCTGGGTTGTGTCCGTGTGAACACGTTCAGTTTGATATATCTTATGCGAATACCATGTGTGTAAGAGGAAAGAAGAGTAAGATACTGTTAATTGATTAATACATTGTTGTAAATGAGTCATTGATATATAAACAGTTATAAATAAAACAAAGATATTTTGGGAGTTATAGTTTATTCAACAAAAAAAAAAAAAATAAATAAATTGGAAGAAGAAGGATAAGAATCAAATCAAACAAATTTGATATGTAAATGAAATATTAATCGAGATGAGAAGAGTGGGAAAAAAAACAAAAACAGAGAAAGAAAAGAATCAAAATATATAAATATATAATTAGACACTAATCACATTAACTTTTATCATAGCATACTATATTGTATCATACAATGCTCCCCCTTTCTCTTCTCGCAGTTTGCGGATCCACTTCTGGATAATCTGTTGTCATTCTAACGAATAAGTTAATAATATCACTTAAAGAGATAACGCCAATCAATTTTCCTGATCTATATTCCTTTTCAAATAGATTTGGTGATGATGGTGGATTATTAATAGTACTACTGTTACTTACAGTTGGAGACAATTGTGGTTGAGTTTGCGAGTCTACTGGATTTAGTGATGTCGTATTATTAGAATTCGAAGAAATAATTGAATTTCCGGTAGTCTGTGAGGATAATACAGTCTCTGGTGGTTGAACAATCCACAATCTATGAGATCTTGTAGCTACTAACTTAGCCAATGTCCTACCGAGAGAAGAACTTGGATAAACATGGAAAACAGGAAAGGAATCCTTTCCAGTCTCCAAACCTCTTGAATTTAATATGACGGATATAAAATGACGACAAGATTTATGCAATAATGGATATTGTGATGTTCTTGTGACATGTTTAACATCAGTGACAGATATATTGCCTAATAGATTATACTGATTATCGACGACAGCAATAGAGGAGATCCTTTCTACATGCATTTTATACAATGCCATGATTAAAGGTTCATCACCATGAATTGAAATAATTCTTGATTGTCTTGAAGTTGGCTTGTATTCAGAGTTTAATACGCCAACTTGTAAATCTTGTAAAGAATAATTGAATAAAGATTCTAAAGAGGCAAATTTTTTAGCATTATCCCAAAGATATTTAATTAATCTTCTCTGTGAAAGAATTCCCTTGACAAAGGTCATCTCTGGATTACATATGGCTACTCTGTGTACACCAGACCCCAAGATTTTCATTACGGTAATTAAAGTTTCGGTTTCAGGTAACTTATAAAATGGATTCTTTGGAGTCAATTTAACGATTTCACCAACAGGCACAGGTTTACCATTTTGACAATCTTCGGTAACTTTTTGATTATTAACTTGAATCTTATTTAGTACCAATAAAAGATATGAATTCAAATCGTTGTAATCGAAAGTTAGACAATTCATATCGCCTGGGAATGCTTCCACTGGAACAGAATTTAAATGATACTTGACTAACGTATTGAAAGCTTCTTCGACGGAAAGAGAACCTGGTACAAAAATCAATCTGTTAGTTTCGATTAATGTACCAGATGGGATATTAACCCATTGGAGATCGTTACCTGTCTTTCGTAATGTTTCGGATGCGGCTTTGCTCATCTGATTTATTTGATTATTAAAAGAATGAGATTCGAAATTTTGTTGAGACATCGCCCTTATTGTATCAATATATATATATATATTTAACTTGTTGTTATTTGGCTATAGATTAAAATGTATCTCGAATTATTCTTCTTGGCTAGACAAATAATAGCAACTCTTCTACAATCGAGTTGTGTATTGACTATGTATTCTAAATTCTTGAATAAAAGAATAGGTTATTCTCCTTTTTTTTCTTTAGAAGTGAAGTTGATCTTTCTCAAGGTGTATTCCAAATGTACATTTAACATATCTCCTTAACTTTGATGCATGAATACATATATATACCTATATATACATATATATATATGTTTATGTCCCGAGTGTATGTATGTCTAGATATTAATTCTGTGCCTGTCAAGGTTTGCCTCTTCCCCTTAAGAGAATGTTCTGTTTATCATCCCACTTTCCTAGATTCTCACACAGATTTGTCAACACCACAAGAAGCAACGGCAACAACTGGCGCAGGGAGAAAAGAATAGAAAAGAAATGCGGGGAAGCGGGGGGGAGGGTGGCAGAGAAAGAAAAAGATAAACTTTTATACGAGCACACGAAAAAATTGCACTCGTACAACGCGATACACAACGTCTCAATTTGAGCAATGGCTCACTTTATTTAATCTTAGTTTGACGATATATATATATTAGATTATTACATCAAGAAGTGTATATGTTCAACATTTGTTCCCTTAATGGGAATTCTAAACTTTTTGGTTCCTGGGAAGCCATTGACTTAAATAACTCTGCTAGTTTGTCAACATCAATCTTATGACAATATGATAGACCGAAAATATCAGTGCATTTTTTGATCCATTGCATCCTATATTTAATATCAACATCCATATCTTTCAAATGACGTATCTTTATTCTTAATTGTCCCAACTTCTCTAGTGCCTCGTCCAGTTCCCAATCTTCAAACATTAATTCAATTTCTTTCTTCACTAAAGAAGTGAATCTTGGCGACAATCCATTCGAACTAATCAAGATTTGTAAATTGCCATCTTTGGTCAAATTTACATTGGAACCGAAATAGAAGTCACAGAATTCCGGAACATCTGCCACATTAATCATTTGTTGCTGACCGTATCTTAGTTTACAGAGACGGTATATCCTTTCAGATTCCAATTTGTCAGGTATACACAACAGTATCATTGACCAGGTCGAAGATTCAAACAAATAATCCTCGCGAAATTCAGACTCTATAACTTTATAAATTGTTTGGTCTTCAGGTTTCCAATCTTGTTTTACACTGATTCTGCATTGAGGACCCATCCTTGTTTCCATATCTGAGTTGAAATACCTCTCCTTTAATAGACTATGCAAATTTGGAGCAATTAATGTTATTTTACATCCTGTAGGTAACAACTTGGGTATTCTTGTCATGGCTACATTGCCTCCCCCAATCAACAGGACATCTTTGCCTTCTAACCTGTGTGCCACTTGTAAAGATTTCATTTTTTTTTTTTTTCTCGGTTGTGTGTCTTTCACCCAAATTTATATTGTGTATATTTACTTCCGATTTTTTATTTAACCACATATATTTACGTGGCGAAAATCAAGTTTCATAAGTTATGTAAGTTGGATGGTTACGTTGATGATTTTTAAAGTCATATATATATGTTTTTTGCACAACACATTCTGAATTCTTTAAAGGTATTAGAAGACACAGTTTTGTATTTTGTCTTTTTATGTATATATTATTGAGTATCAATCACGAAGATACTTTACCACAGTTTGGGAGACGGGAAATATGAAAAAAAAAAGAAAAAAGAAAGAAGATGGAAATAAAGATAACAGTAAAACAGATAGAGAAAATGTATATAATTGTTATATAATGAATATGTGTATATGTAGGATTTATGATGGATATATATGATCTGTAATGTAAAGAAATTTATGCATTATTACTATTATTAACAAAAACAAAAACAAAAACAAAGAAAATGAAAATGAAAAACAAATTAAATTTAAATGTAGAGTAAGAGAGGGAAAAAAAAATAATAATAATAGGTGAAATATGATGACGAAAAATAACAATAACAATAATGGAAAAAATGGTATGGTATAATACAACATGGTATGATAATTAAAAATGCTCTAAAAGTTTGCATCTATAATATACGCACTTGAAGTAAATGAAGAATCAAAACAACAAAAAAAAAAAAATAAGGAAATGAAAACAGAATATTAGGATAAGGGAAAAAAAAAAATAAAAAGGCGGAGGTGAGATGACATGGTTTATTCCACCAAAAATCAATGAAATATAGTATCATAATGATGTAAATCTTGATTAGCTTTATTTGGATTAGAAAAGTAATTTGTTTCATTTGAAAGATCCGGTTGAAACTGGCTATTTAAAAAGAATGGTTTATTTTCATAGTATAGTGGATTTATCTTTGGTGCCATAGTTTTAGTGAATGCAGAATTTATCCCATTTAATAAATCAGTCTGATGATTTGAGGAAGACAACCCGTAATATTGAGTTTGGTTGACATTTGGAGTAAGATCATGATAATAATAATAATTGTTGGTAGCATTAGTATTATGAGACAATTCAGTGGAAGAATGACGTGGTAATCCTTGGAACAATTGGTTTGTGTTTGAATAACTAATATTGTTAACTGAGTCACTCCACATTGATCCATTAAAAGAGGGTAATAAATCAGATTGTTGTTGAATATTATTAGTATAGTTTGGAATGAAGCTATTGTTATAGGCAGCACCACTTATTGTTGGTATTGTTGTTGTGTTATTATTGTTAGTTGTAGTGACATGTGGAGTGTCTATACTAGTAGTGTTTGTTTTACCCCAAGACAACCTTATTGGAGACCCATCAATAACAAAGCCTTGCATTCCTTGCATTGCAGCTTCAGAATCGATTCTATTTTGAAACTTAATAAATGCACAATTTTTGTTCAAGGGAATCTTAACGGATACGATGTTACCAAATGGTTGAAACAGTGATATCAATTTATATTCATTTATGTTATTTGTATTTAGTCCGCCTACGAAGATAGTAGTATTGCTTGGATCATTTGTAATATATTGAAAATCTTGAACATCACTTGATGGTGATGGTATTGAATAATTAGTTGGAATAAAACTAGCGTTATTATTGTTATTATTATTGAAATATGATGATACAAGTGGACTATTCTTAGGTATCATATTTTTATTTGGTAAAGAATTAGCAGTCATAACAGTAGAAGCAGAAGTAGAAGAGGTAGAAGAAGAAGAAGAGGAGGAGGAGGAGGAAGAAAAAGAATTAAAAGTAGAATTAGCTGGTTGACTTGTTGGGAAAGGTAAAGATGATAATGAAGTCACACCTGAATTTCTTGGAGTAGCGAAAGCCACTCTTAAAGCTCTCCCTTGGAACCAAATTCCATTCATTTCAGTGACAGCTTTAGACCTTTCTATTTCATCACCGAATCTGATAAACCCAAAACAACGTGAGGCACCAGTCATTGGATCTGTCATGACTCTTACAGTCTTAACAGACTTGAATTTTTTTTGAAATAGAGTCAGCAAGTCAGCTTCCGTGACAGTGGGAGACAAATCGCCAACGAATAAAGAGAATTCTGGTTTGAGCGGGATAGAACTATTTAGGGTTGCACCAGAGGCCCAATTTAGTCTAAAAGTTCTTTTACCGGTTGGATTAGTCCATAAGTTAGTTGAAATGGATTTAAAGTTTGGGATAGGTTTAGAGTTTAAAGAGAGGGCATAGACAGCATCATTCTGAGATTCGAACTCTACAAAACAGTAACCTGCATGATGTAGAGGAGTGACGGATGGATCGATGAAGGATATACCATTAATATTGATTTTTTCGAAGTTTGTTGAATCTGCGGAATCCAATATGGGGTCAGAGCCATTAGAGGAAGAGATGTGGTTGTTATTGTTACTACTGCATGGAATTAGCAAGTTTTTTTTAGCTTTAATTAATTTAACTATGACTCTTTTACCTAAATGATGCCAAATTTCCATTATAGTCAAATCATCGAAGTTAGGATCCAAATCACCCATCCAAAGTGTCCTTGGAGGTTCATTAGATGTTTCAATTGTAGAACTTGGAGGCAATGGAATATTAATATTTGTAGTTGTAGGGGAAGGAGTAGAAGTAGAAGAGTATGTTGAATGGGATGACGATATCATGTTTCTTCTTTGAATGTTAATAATCTTTAGAAATATTGATAACAATAAAAAAGTGAAAAAAAAAATATTAAAATAAAATGAAATGAAAATGAAAAAAAAAATAAATAAATAAATAAATAAATAAAAGAAATGAGGATTGCTGTTGTAACTTATTAACCAATTTATTCAATAAAACAAAATAGTGATAATAATAGTATTTTATTTATGTTTTTTTTTCTTCCTTCCTTTATTTAACAGTGTATTTAAAATAATTTAAATAGAAAGATTAAACTATTTATTTTTATAAATGAACAGTAAGTAGTAAAAAAAAAAAACAATTACTAAATTAAGACCTGTAGTAATAATAGTAATAGATCTGAATAGAAGAAATACCAGAATGTGTGAAAACAATATATGTATATATATATACCGTTGAACTAGCGATGATAGAAATAAAAAGGGCGGGGAGGGAAGTAAACTATTATTGCTACTCTATATATATTTATTTGCTGATATAAAAAAATAAACCAAATAAAACTTATTGGGAAGGATACTTTAAAAACAAGTAAAGGTTAAGAAGAAACAAAAGAAAACTTTTTCTTTTCCTTCTTTTCTTTTCCCAGTAAATACATTTCCTTTAAGTTATACAAATAAAAGAATAAAAGAATAGAAAAAATAGAAAATAGAAAGAACAAAGAACACCTTTCTTTCTTCTTCTTCTTCATGAACTGTAGACAATATTAAATGACAAATAAACAAACAAGAAAATATTACAAAATCTATCAAGAGCCAAAGACCAACAAAACCATATATATATATATATATATATACCAAACAAACAAACAAACAAACAAACGACGTATATTTGGAGATAGAATCTCTATGATATTCCACTATAATAATATCCTAACCCTAAACAGTCCTCCTTCTTCCTCCTTCTATTCAACAACAACGACAACAATTTTCTATATAATTCTCTTTATTCATTTTATTCCATTACACATACCCAAAAAAAATTGAAAATAGAATGGGAAAGATTCCTTTAATATGTGTGTGTCCCTTAAATCCATTAAATTTCCGAATCTTACTTACTACAGAGGAGAAGAGAGAAAAAAAAAAAGAAAAGAATTTAAACCAAAACAATAGAAACTTCATTCTTCTCTGTCTCTCTCTCTCTCTTTTTTGGTGTATGTGGGAAAATGGAATTTTCGGTAAATGTATGGGTGTTTGTTTTTAATTTCTTCTCTATTTCTATCGATTTTTATTTGTAATATATAATACAATGTATATGTATATTATTATTATTATTATTAATATAGACAAGGTTCTTTTTTTTTTCTGTAGCCGGAATTAACGGCGATGATTTCTTACAATTGTTTTTATTTTTTTTTTTTTTTGGTGTACAAACAAACAAACAAAATGAGTTGGAGGGTTTTTGTTTCTTTCTAATGGAGACAGCCAAGACCTAAGTTTTTTCTTCTGTTTGTAATAGACCAGAACAAGTAAATAAAATAAAATAAAAAAAAATACAGGAAACCCCCTGTGTCCATGCCCTAGGGTTTCATGTCAGAAGAATTGGAGGAATAAACGGAAAAAAATACAAACAAACAAAAATAATAATTCATAGATTAAACAAACAAATAAACAAATATAGTTAAGTTCATATAATTTACCTGTAAACTCTTGGTTCATTATTATCACTTTTTTTTTATTTGCTTCATTTCATTTCATTTGCATAAGCATTAACGTATATATATACATACACACATACATACATACATACATACATATATATATATATATATGATGGATAGAAGTGCAAAAAGATTATATAGACAAAGAGGGTCTCATCTAAGGAGAACTGTGGATTTAGATAATGTTGTCGTGATTAAAACTCCATTACGTACAACTTCAAATAACAATAATAATAATAATAATAGTAATGTTGGGAATTTCGATTTAAGTACGCCTTCCAAATTACAAAATGACGAAAATAATGCATTGTTTGACTTAGATCATACTTTTCATCATGATGATGACGATTTTAATCGTGGTGTACCCATAGATAATACAACAGTTGATCCAAACTATAATCAAATTCATTCGTACGATAATAGTAAATTCAAATGGAAACATATTCCTGTGTCAAAGATCTCTTTGATATCAATTAATGTATTACAATCTATATTTAATCATATATTTAAAAATATTTTGATCTTAAAGGCAAATAATGATTTGAAAAAACTTCATAATAGTAATAATAATAATAATAATAATATTCAGTCTTTAATGTACTCTATAGATTTGAAAATATTTAATAATTTATTGAATTCTATTAATAAAGACTTCAATGATGTTAAAGATATTAATATTGCTAATAATGAATTGTATTTTCAATTGCAAAGATTGAAACGTATCAAAAGAAAATTGACAACGAAATTGATCAATATAAAACAAGAGTGTAACATTATCAAACAAACTACATACCATTATCATAAACAAAATAATAATAATACTAATAATAATAATAATAATAAGCAATCTAAATTAAACAATAAATTGTTATTAAATCAAAATTTAAATAGATTGACTAGGATATTATCCAAGAAGGAATTGCCTTCAGATTTATTGATATCAACTGAGGATACGCGTAATCAAAATATTCTGTTATCTCTTCAAATTAACGATAATAATTTATTAAAGATAAATAAACTATGTCAGTTATTGGATCCTTACAATGGAACTCTATCCAAGATTAAAAATATAAATAAAAAATTGTCCAAATTGTCTAAAAAGAATTCAAAAAAATCAAAACTATCGTCTAAAGTATAGAATCTTACAATATCAACACATGTTTTTTTTTTTCTTTTTTTCTTTTTTTTTTTTTTTGTGGTAATTTCACATTGTTAAATACTCCTTTATATTTATATATATATATAGATATATCTATTTATATAGGTCATGGCTATAAAAATAAATAAATAAATTAGAGTGGAATTATACATAGTTTGTTCTACTATCTTATCCACTATAAATCGTTCAATCCAAATAAGAACCCAATTTCACGCGTACCTAATTTGTTGATTTCCTTGATTTTACCTGGATCCATAGCCGCCTCAACCATTTCTCTTTTCCTCTTTTGTAATTCAAATATTCTATCTTCAACAGATTTCTTGATAAACAATTTATAAACTTTTACCTCCCTTGTTTGACTTATTCTATAACAACGGTCTTGTGCTTGTTCTTCCACAAATGGGTTCCAAAATGGATCCACAATGATTACATGGTTTGCACAAGTTAATGTTAACCCTGAATTCCCAGCCTTCATCGATATCAACAAAATTCTCTTCTTTTTATTATTATAAAATTCATTAATCACCTCTGACCTTTGATTGGCATTCATGCTCCCAATATATTTCAAATATTCTACGTCATGATATTTACCACTTTTTATAAACTCTTTGTTAATGAAATGTTCCAATATTTCAAAAAATGTAGTGAATTGAGAGAAAATTAATATCTTTTCATTGTCTGAACTGTGCACCACTTTAGCAATGATATCAAGACACTGATTGATTTTCGTCGATGGTTTCAATTTAGAGAAATCAGGCTTATAATTCCCTAAAGCTAACACTTGTTTTTGTTTAGCCTTTTCACAATAGTATTCATTTTCTAAATCTCTTAGAGTAAACTTTTGATTGACAACTTGATCATATAACTTATAACTGGCAATCTCTCGCTCACATGTAATCTCATTACAATCTTTACAAGGAACATAGTACTCACCAAGTTGCCCCACTCTTGCATTTGGTCTACTAGACATTTCTTCTACCATAGGTTCAATACAGTCTTGACAGATTAAATGACCGCATCCAGTCAACACGCATGTATTTTCAATCTCTAATTCTTCGTTACAATATGAGCATGTCATCATATCTAGTGATGAATTGACCATATCTTTTTCCCTTTGACTCATCATTTCAATCCTTTTATATAATGCAACCCAATTCTCAAATTTTTTACCATTAATCATTCTCGTATTTTGACTTCTTCTTTCACCAATAACAACTAACTCTGAATGACAGCATGCTTGTCTTAATCTTAATAATAAAGTCAGCATACTGGAATAGTTACCTCTAACTCTACTTTTCATCAATCTTCTAGCCAGTTTTTTATTTTTAGTCTCCAATTCAGAATAAAATTCCAACTCTTCGCCAACTAAAGATGCCTCCAATACATCCATTGTCTTTGGAGGCAATTCTAATATGGATTTTCCATCGATAGTATCTGTTTTCACTCTACGCAACATAATAGCCTTTAAAAGAATTTGGACCTTTTTAATAGCCCTTTCTCTATCATGGACACTATATCTATCATTCTTTTTTGAGAAAGCATTACCGATATCCATTTTAAATCTTTGCTCTTTATTATAAGGTGAAATTCTTAGGAATCTAATCAATGAATATAACTCATTCATATTATTTTGAATTGGTGTACCAGACAAAACCCATCTATATTTACTTCTCAATGTGCAACATGCTCTAGCAGCTTGCGTGTCCTTATTTTTGATATTTTGACCCTCATCCAAAATTACACGATAAAATTTTGAATGGTTGGTGAAAAATGGCGATACATATTCACCAGGTCGTTTCAAGGAATTCAAGGCTGCTAAGTCAGGAATGGCAGGCAAATGAGATCTATCAGTCTGCAATTTTGCAGGCCAATGTTTTTTCAATTCGTTTGCTAGAGTCTGGTAGGATACTAGCACTATATCATAATAAGCTAACTGTTTCCAATGACCTACTTTCCCATTAGATGACCCAAAGATAGTAGTAGAAAGTTTGGCGCTACTCTTAACTTTTGTTTTTATTTCCCCCTGCCATACATGTAATACAGAAACTGGAGCCACCACTAAAGTGGTCTTCCTTTTCTCATCGTCCGATCTGTTCGCTAGCATTAAAGCAATAGCCTGTACTGTTTTACCCAGCCCCATGTCATCAGCCAAAATCCCTCCTTTCTTGCTCGAATTTTCAACATCGATTAACCATTTCAACCCCATCCGTTGATGTTTCAATAAATTAACGGTCATCTCTTCAGGCGTCATCTCTTCTCCCTCAATATTATTTTCTGTTTCTTTCAAACTGCTCAATAACTCACGGATTTGATTTTGTTCACTTATATCATGTATATTTCCCATGTGAAATTGATAAAAACTTCCTGTATCAGAACCTGAGAATGGAGATTGTATTGAAGGTCTGCCTTGTGGATTATTCATACCATTCAAGGACCACTGAGTGTGCCTAAAGCCTGAATTCGGAGCTATTTGTGCTGCGATTGCTAAATTATTAATGTGCTTTTGATAATACACAGCTAAATCTAATGTCGTCATTGGTGTTTCGTAGGATTTTAAGACATCAAATACTTTTTGCATCTTAAGCCCTTGTTGAATTAACTCTACAACAGAAGCACCAATGTCATATATAATAGAATAAGTCGGAGGCTTACCTAAATCTATCTGTCCTCTCAAACTGAGAAGTTTATTCAACAATTCAATCAATCTGCTCTTATTGGCAGCGTCTCTATTTGATGTAACTATAAGTTGCTTTGCGATATCAATACTTTTGATATATTCTTTTCTTCTACTAATTGGTATAATATTATTGTTTTTGAATTCAATTCCAAAATCCTCCAACATTTCAAAAACTATAGGCATTTTTACACCATTAGTAAAAAGTAATTCAGCTGATTCCCTAACAGAAAACAACCTCTTGATCGTCATGGGGTATGCAGACATAAATTCATCGTAGAATTTCTTCAAAACACGGATGTGAGAATATAGCAGATTCTTAGTAACAGAACTACGGCTGGAACTTTGTTGTAATAATTTCTGAGCTTTTTCCAACGACTTATGATATAGATATTCTCTATTTTTAGCCATCGGTTGAGATGTTGAAGAAGCGGAAAGACTTTGTATACTAGGAGTTAGAGGAGCTTCCACCTTCTGCGTTTCGGCGTTTTGATCAGAATTGGTTAACAGATTTAAGGCATCTATTATTTCTTTATTTAATTTTGAGTATGCTTGTTGTGTTATTCTGCCTTCTTCATACATTTTCTGTAAAGATTGCTGCTGTTCCAATAGTTTCTTTCTCTTGTATATGAGTTCTTCGGTTGCTTTATTTCTCTTATGTAAAGCAAGCTCATTTTTAGCCTTTGTTAGAACTTCATTCTTTTCGGATAGTAAAGCTATTAATTCATTTTCAGCTTTTAAAATTTTTTCGCTTATCGCTTCAACTTTCTTCTTAGCTTCAATTCTTGTTTGATTTGAACGTTCCATGGTCTTCTTAGCTTCATCTAACAGGGTTTGCTTTGAATCTGTAACAAATCTACCATTTGAATTAATTGATTCACGTAATAATCTATACTTTTGAGCAGCCGCTTTGTATTCAAATTCCTTCCTCTTGGCTTTTCTCATAAGAATTTCTTTAGTTGACTTCTGGAGATTGAAACTCTTCCTTAATTCGGTTTCTCTATTAATATATTCTTTTTCGGTCTTTTCAAAATTCTCACGAGCTTTAGCAACAAGTCCAGCTATCTTTTCATCATGCAATTTTTTCGTTTCTTTAGTTAATACTTTCTCTTCCTTCGTATTATAGACCAGAACGTCATTTTCCTCATCAGATAATACAATAATTTTATCATCTGGTATTTTATTCTTTGTATTACTCATATGTGGTAAATGTTGTTTCTTTGAAACAGATATATCATTTTGTTTAACCTTATCATTATTAAGATCTATTTGGGATGTCTCTATTTCATCATGTGTTCTCTTTTTACCTGTATTGCCACTATTCATGAAACTATTTTTATCATCTGATGGTATTGGTGATATACTTGTGTTATTTTCTACTACATCGTCATCAGAGTCACTATCTAATATCAAAGTCTCTCTCTTATTAAGTTTTGATGGAACCTCTATACTGCTTGAAAATTTCAGTGTATCCTTGTTCTTTCTTTTCTGTTGAATAACAGATAAATTGTTGTATTTTTTAGTTTCATCTAATTCAGCATTAGTTCTTGCAATATCTTGTGTATTAGTAGTTTCAGAGGGCTCAAATGGCTTCGTTAATTCCTTTACAGGTGATTTTTCGTTTTCTTTTAACAAATTTTCAGGTTTTGTATCATTATAATGAAACGAATCACTTTCCCTCGATGAAGGAGCACTATTTATTGAAGTAAATTCAGTAAGATATTGTGTATTCTTATTGTCATTTAATGTTTCCTTTTTCATCTCTATCCGGTCAAATTTGTTTGAAATTGTATCGACTTTTGAATCCATATTATTACTCTCGTTTTTAATAATATGTGTATGATTATGATCTATCTCCTTTGAAAATTCAGGTGGTTGCTTATAATGTTGAGAGTGACCACCTTGTGTCTCTATATCATGATCATTAAACGAACTTTCAAATTCGGAATTATCTGATTGAGTCCCTATATGTCTGCCATCTTTAATAAAGTGTTTATCTTTATCTTTCTTTCTTCGTTTATGTTTTTTAATCTGGATATTATTTTTAATATTTTTAGTATCCTTCTCATCACTGGAACTATAATAATAGATATCTTCCATTAAAGAGTTATCTAGTTTGTAAATTTCAGTGCGATTATTACTTTGTTTTTTATCGGGACTTTCATCATGAACGTCTTTTAAAGTACTTTTTAACAGTTCTACTAAAGAGGTCGTCTGTCCACTGTTATTATTTATTTGTTTTAAAGTTGTTATTCTTTGTAATAATCTTAGATTACCTAATTTTTCTTCATCTGTATTAGATGTAAAACTTATTTCAGCATCATCATCGAAATTTCCATCTTCACAATTTTTGCCATCCATTTGCGGTTGTTGTTCTTGTTTTTGTGGTTGTTCGTTGGTATTCCTTTTCGACTCTTTCATGTCTACAGAATCGGAGTCACCAAATGAATGAAATATTTTGTCATTATCATTAACGGAATCGGAATCTGAACTATCTAAAGTCAAATCTATTTGTGGTATATTGTTAACCAAAGATTGCATTATTGTACCACAATATCAAGGGAAAAAAAAATAAGATATCGACTTAACGAACTTGCTTTCGAATTAGTTATTTAAGGTTAGGATGGTTCTTTATACTTTGAGGTAATTATACCAGATATAAAATAAAGATATATTAATATATATTATTAATTCAATAGCCCATCCAGTGCAAAAGGATCAAGTTTTCTTCTCTTCAGTTTCCTTTTTTTTATTATTTTTGCGCTCTCTCTATATAAAAACGCGAAACACGAAACTTTAAAGAAAATTTTGAATTTCAATTAATTAATTATATACAGACAGAGATCAACAGTTTTTATACATTGTGGCACAATTTTGTTAAAAAGGTTCGAGTCCTGCTATAATATTTTATATGATATTATTGTTTTATACTTACTTAAATCTATATTAATGTGTAAATACGTAAATAAAATATGGTAATGTCATAATATAATAGGAAACCAGTTCCTTTTATATCTTAAATATCACTACATAAATAATAAGAACAAAAAAAAAGATAAAAACAAAGAGAAACAAACAAAAAAAAAAGTAATTAATGAAAATGAATTATATTTCTTAAACAGAGTTACATTGACCGGGATATATTCTATCATCGATTGGTTGTGGGAATAAACCATATGCGGCCAATTTGTCAACCCCCCATTCAATACTTGTCTCAGTCTTATAACACCAGATAATCCAACCACCTCTCTTTTCAAATGAATCTAATTGAGCTTCAACATAACGTCTTGTATTTACCTTTCTTTCTGTTGACCACGAATTAATATCTTCATTGTTTTGACAAGATCCAATTGGGTAACTAGTCTGACTACCTTTGACAAAAGTACCGTCGTAACGAGAACCGATACCTACCCCATTTAACCATTTAGCACAATCAGTTAAAGCGCCTGAGAATTCGCCCGCGACATTCCAATGAGCCTCGACTAAACTGGCTTTAGCTAGATCACAAGCGACTTGCACATGTTGGTCAATGTTTCTTTCCAATTCGCCAGAGGAGAAAACTTGATAGTGATGATGGTCCATGACAACACCATATGTGTTTTCATTCAGGGTTAAGAAATTATCCCATTCACTGTTTGGCATAAATGCATCATGGATAACAATAATTTGGTCAGTATTACCAAGTTCGTTTCTTAAATACTCGTAAGCAGGTTGTAAGTATTGATATTTCAATTTATTTAAATCGATAGAGGGACCTAAAGGTTCGTTTAATAGTTCAATACCAATAACAGTGTCTATATATTCTTCTTGAGAATATTTTTGTAAAATATATTTGATTGTCTTTAAAGTGATTTGTAAATCTGTATCATTCTCAGGGAAATTGATTTGGTCTCTGAGGCCAGAATTGTCAAACCCATTTTGTGAACCTGCAGCACCGTGCAAATCGATCCAAACCTTCAAACCGTATTGTTTTGACCATTGGATAGCTTTATCAAGATAAGATTCTTGTAAACCAGTGACATAAGGATCAGTGTCAAGAGTGTTAAAGGCCCAATAACCTATAGGGATTCTAACTAAATTGAAACCCATCTTAGAGATAGAAGCAAAATCATCTTCAGTATACCAAGTGTTCCAATGGTTAACCAAAAGTTCTTTAGCTGAATCATAACCCATTTGTTGACAAAGATGATATTCGTCAACAGGGATGCCGTCATCATTATATGGGTTGGTTCTAAACCTTTCGAATATAGAAGGAGTAATATATGGTTCCAATACTAACCAACCACCTATGTTAACACCACGAATAATTTCATCGGTGTCGTAATCATAGTATCTTTTTTGGTAGATTTGTAAATTTCTTTTATCCTTTAATGGAATAGCAGTAGCATCTGTCAGAGATAATAAAGATAACGTCAAAGTGGCCAATTTCTTCCAAGTGACCATGATGTGTGTATCTAGTATATGTAGTTATTTTATGTATGTGTATACGCGGTGCTGTTTCTTTAGGTTGATACAATTAAGGAGCAAGAAACATAGAGTTATATTTGTGATGAAACGGGAGTGGAAAAGAATGAACGAACGGATGAAGGAGTGAAAGAAAAAACTTCTTTAACATTAAAGTAAGTTTATATAGTAAAGGTATTAAAAATTTTTTTTGAAACAAGAATAAAGCAAAGCCAGATGTAATAATGTCAAAAACAAATCAAATCAAAACGAAAAGAGGAGAAAGATACTTCTCGAACACTATTACCAAATATGGGTTCGTATATTCGAGCCCCTGACGACAAGCTGCTAAAAATATTCACTTGCTTCTAAGATATTAAAATATATATCTATTATATATGTATGGTACATTTAATAAATCAATTGCATTATGCCAATTGTATAAACTTTTTTCGAGGATAGGTAATTCTTTTAACAATTAAACTACGCACTTTCAAAACAATAAAAATACAATTATGATTATTTTGTTCGAAATTTTAATCCAAGCAAAAAAGTAAAAATATAAAAAAAAAAACAGAGAAACAAAAAAAGTTGTTTTGTCCTTTTTTTCCCCAATAGGAAAAAAATATTGAAGAGTTTCCTCTATTGTTTTCGTCCATTATTCTATATATTTTACCTGTTTCTAATAATTGTAAGAAACAATTAAAAGAAAAGAGAAAGATGAAAATTTTCAAATTGGATAAATTTTGGTTTCATTCTTATACGAGCAAATATTTCGTAGTATCAATATTTTTATTAATATTAAAAATGGATATACACTTCCTCTGCCATTATTCTACTTCATTTGTTTTCAATATGTTAAAAAAAAGGGTTTGTGTCGTTTGTATGTGAATTCTATGTTGATTTACTTATTCATTTATTTATAATTAATCTCTACAATATTTTTACGCGATATGTCAGTTAAAAATAAAATTAAAAAAAAACTAGAATAAAAGAACTCAGACTAAAAACAATACACTTCCACATTTAAATTTACCATTGTTTCAAAATTGTTTTGTCTCGACCAAGCAGTTTTCTCAAAATGGAAATAAAAAAGAGAGAAAACAAACAAAAATTAAGATAAAAGTCCCTCTCCCTTTTACTTGTTGATTGTTATGATATTATACTTCTATAAATAGAAAGCAAATAGTCTGTCATTTTTGATCCTAAGAAACATGGGAAACAAAAAAAATATCGAATCAAGCAAGAATATATTTTATTTACTTATTTTTGCTATCAGTGCTACGTTGTAGCCGTAGAGTTGATTCGGTTTGCCACTACTAATAATAACATGTAACTACTAATATCTATTTTTAATGCTATATAATAAAAATAACAGACGGTAAGATATTAATCGAGTTCTATTATTTTTTGTATTTATTTACACCCTTTAATTGAATAAAAACGTTTTAAATATAGTTACTTGAAGTTGGATTTCCGTTTTTAAACTATCTTATTTAATGTTAATATATTCAAAATGAAAGTGTTAAAATAAGACGTAGACCATATAAATTCATTATAGCTTATTCAGGCCATTTCTCTAAGAATTGAATGTTTGTAATTTTACTATAAGATTGTTTTCTTTGAAAAAAAATTGTTATGTCTGTTAATTTTTTAAAGAACAAATGTTATACTTATATGGTATGAAAAATAAAAATAAAAATAAAAAAGAAAGAAACTAGGAGTGGTTATTTCAACATTTATAAAAATAGATATTCATATTATAAAATTCGATTCTATCAGAATGTATTAAAGAATGAGCATGTATGAAATATTAAATGTTTTATTTTTGCGTACTCTTATCTTTCTTCTTTCATGTTTTATTATATATCTTTGTCTATGGATTTTTCTTGTTCTTTTGTTGTTTCTCTAGTATTCTCATTTTTTTCTTTTTCTTTATTTCTCTCAAGTTCTTTCTCTTTAGCTTCTTTCATCCTCTGTTCTCTGATATCATGTCTAATCCAACCATTTAATTTAACCGTGTATCCACTGAAACTTTTAATTTTAATCTCATGATCTGTCATATCCCATGGTAAAACTTTATTATCTTTGATTTCCTTTTCTTTACCATTAATAATACCAGTATTACCGTCTGCGATAATCTTCCTATTAGTGTTATTGTTATCAGTTGGAATTGTTTCTGCTGGTGTTCTCTCTCTTGGTGTCTCTAAGGGTGTAGTCAAAGCACTATCACTATTCATATTTCCCTTTTATATATCTCTATATGTAAGAATATATATGTCCGTGAGTATGGGTCTACTTGGTTATTTCTTTTTACATAAGATCCTAAGAACATGCACACCACATCATAACACTAAAGGTTTCATGTTTGTTGTCTTTAACGTGTATATATGCAAGATCCTTTTTCAAATGTTGAAAAAAACTTTTTTTTTATTATTTGAACTCTTCTTTTTTTCGCTTGGATAAGTTTATCAATGGGAAAAAAAAAAAGTTTATCTGTCTATTACTGTATATATATATATATATATTTATTATTATCTTACCATTAATTTGTTATATACCAAAATTACCACTACGTATATTGTCATATAAAAGTTTCCTTTCTTGTTTCCTATTAATGTTATTTCCATGTAATTTCATTCCCATAGTATTATGTGTCATGGCCACAGGAATATCAGATGGTATTATTGTCCCATTACCATTAACATAATTATTTCCATACGTAGGTTGAGTATAATTGGCATATCCATTTAACTGTGGTGATCTAGTTGGACTCATGGATACGTTCATACTCTGAACAGGTAACTGAGTTGAATGATGATATGGTGATTGCGGTTGTCGTGAAGGATACATGTTGGGTTTCATCCCAGTATTTACTGGAACTGGTATTGTATATCCTTGTGTTTGTAGTTGCGGTTGTTGTGATTGTGGTTTGGGAATAGGTGACATTTGCATTCTCTCTCGGTTATCATGGATACCCTGTCTCATATATGGACTTGGTGAGGATCCATAGGAGTTAGGTGAGGATCCTCTAATTGGACTTCGATTCATCATGTGAGATGCTATGTTGTTAGTGTTGTTTCTTACTGGAGATTGAGTATTATTCATATTACCTTGAGAGTACATTGGTTTTTGTATTTGTGGTCCATATCTTGGCATTTGGTTGGAAAGGAACTTGAAGCCCTTTGGAATTGAAATTATTATTCATATTACCATATATAGGGTTGCCAACCCCATTGTTCGTAGGATTTTTATACATATTACCAGGTCCAGTAGTATTACCACAGTTATTTGCTTGAGATTGATTGCCAGTAAAACCACCAGCTGGAATATTGTGCTCAACGTATGGCTGAGGTGATATTTGAGGTTTAATAGGAATTGGAATTTGTGATTGTGGTTGAATTCTAATCGGGGATGTTGAACTTGGTCCACTATAGTTATTGGCCTTTTGTTGTTGGTAAATGTTCTTATGTGATGGGGAATTAGGTTCATTGTCATTATTAACATTGACTTGGTTATATTGTGGAGATCGAGTTGGTGAGATTTGATTTGGAACAAAGTATGGCTTATTTTGACGAGTTGGTGATACAGGTTTATACATTGGTTTTGGATAATTTTCTTGTATATTGACAGGAGACCTATGAAAATCGGGTTGTTCTTGTATTCGTTGTGATGATCTACCTCTTTCGAGAGATCCTTTAGATGGTTGGACCTCTAATTCATGATTTGGTGATACATTTCCATATTTTCCAATAATGTATGGATCGCCTCTATATGTATCATTGATTTGATCAGATTGAGGCTCATATTTATCCCTAATTACGTTTGCCTTGTCTATATGTATATTGCTTGATTGTGGTATAACATTTCTGTCATTTCCATATGTGTCAATGTTCCTAGTACCATATTGTGGATTATTAAAATCTTGATTTTCTTCTCTTTCCGAATGATTGTCAAATCTTATTCTATGTCTATAATTATCAGTATTAGTGTTAACCACAGAATTTTGTAAAGCTCTTTGATGTTCATCCATAGTAGCATTTAGTTTTAGCGAAGGGACAGCACTATATGCAGAACTCTCTTCATCAAGCTCCTTTGGTTTATACTTTTCAAATTTTGTCATCTCTTCGAAAGTCCTTTCGGCTTCGACTTTAGCCACTTCATCTTGCAACATCATATCTTCTACCATATCACTTAATTCCTCTAAAGTTTCTGCTGCTGAATATCTTTCTCTACGGTCAGTTGAGGTTTGAAATGAATTTGGTATTGATTTTCTTGTATTTTCAGGGTTCAGTGATGTATTCAATTTTGGTGAAATCTTGTTTGTCATTGATGGAATGTCATTTAGATGATACGTTTCTCCATTTTGTGGGTCTTGTTGAGAAGTGGGACGTGTGGTTGGTGTCTGATGATCCATTTTTTCATCATGCTCTTTAACTACCTGAGAAGAAGAAAACTCTTTGGTATTAAGTTCCTGTTTAATAGGTGGAAGTTCTAACGAACTATTGGAGATGTTAGATAAATCAATATGGAAACCTTCCTCATCTTTTTCAATCTCTGGCAATTTATATTTTTGTGGATCTAATAAACTGTACTGAGATATGACCCTTGTTTTTGGTTTAGATCCCAAATCGTTAGAAGAACGTTCCGTATATGTCTCAGTGTTTGTTGTTTTGGACTGAGATTGATCATATACTGAGGAGGACGCGAATTCTTTTCTCACTTCTGAAGAAGATGTACTTCTACTCTTTTGACTTGTTATACTATTACTCTTTTTCCTTAAGTTCTGTAGTGGATTCCATTTGGAAATCTTCTCTTCTAATGCATGAAGATTGGGTTTGTTATTTTTATGTGATGGGGGTCTATCAATGACGGTATGATACTGTCCTTGTGGTGTTAGAGAAGGATTATTTAAAACTGAATAATTGACTTTTGAAACACTTTGATTCGAAACATCCTTTTGAAATTTTTCATATGTTGGTGTAATATTTCGCAAGTTTGGTAAAGGTTTATCCTTCTTAGAATTAGCAAGTTCCCTATTATTATTATCTCCTTTGGTCTTAAGTTGTTTCCTTTTCAATTGACTAGTACTCTTATAATGTAAAGTTATATCACATTCTTCAAATATAACCCATTTTTTAAACCCATCAAACTCAAATTCTAAAATTAATGACCTACCAAAGATTTTTTTCTTCTCAGATGTTTCTTCATATGATAAAGATGATAACCAAGTCCAAATGAAATAATCGTCAATATCTACCCTTTGAATTTGTATATTCTCTTTCAAATCAAAAATGTTATTCATACATCTACGGGGGGCCCACCCGGCTTGGAAAGTGGAATGTTTTGTAGACATGATTTTCATCAAACGTCTTGATTCTTGAGACATTTTCCGACTAATACCTTCCACATTATTTTTCTTTTTGAATAATGACTTTAATAAAGCATAATCTTCTCTAGCTTCAAATGCGTCCTGATTTGAGAAATCTAATAGTTCGTTGCACCTCTCTAACAATTGCCAAGGCTTTCTTGAAAATTTATCTGTGTATAATGTTACTAATGGAATAGTTAAAATAGTCTGTGATGTGTATGCAGTGGATCCTTTCGGTGGGTATTCATTATTAAATAAAATACTTTTCAAAGACTTTGGTAATTTAGAACTTTCTAAATCTCTTGGTACAAAACTTTTCAAAAAGGATAATAATAAATGAAACATGGCATCAGAGGCAGGAATCCATTCATTAAGACCATCTTGGAAAGAATTATTGATTTTACCAAACCTGGGATTGCTTGCATCAAAATCGTAACTTGGACTCTCACATGAATTCAAACTATCAATTCCCATGGTCCCATCATCATCATAGTCAGTATCATTGTCACTAGCGTTACCGTGTTTGTTATTTATATTAGATTTTCTAAAAGCCCAAAGTGCACACATTTTCGAGACTTTTCTTGCACTCATTTTATTTATTCTAGAATTTGATGATAATGTTACAATTAAATCAAAAAAATCGTAAACGATTGAAGCATGATTTGGTGACTCTAGACATTGTGGCATAATCTCCAAAAACGCCTTCTGTGGATAATTTTTTTCTATCTCTTTATATTTGAATTTAAGGTACGCCTTCCATCCAACAATTTCAGAATTTGGCAACCTACACCATATATATTTCAAACTTTGAAATAAAGTCCATACGTCCGTTTTGCTAATTATCTTCATTTGTGATTTTTCGTTAACAGGATGTCCGTTACCTAGTGGAAAGATTGCATTTAAAAATTTTAATAGTTTTTCATTACTTTGTTCAGGTCTGAATGGAATCATTAAATATTCTACGTCCATTGCATTCTGCTTTAAATAAGATGTAATATGATGAATAACATCCTTCACTTTTTCACGTTTAAATTCATGAAAGAATTCAAATTCTTCGTCTATATCATTATCATCATAATCATTATTGTTTGCCTTTTCTTGATTTATTACATTTCTTCTCGTTGGAGATAAATTTTTTATTTCCTTATTAGGATCATTTTGTTTGGATTCTTGACTACCATCATAATGATACCTTTCACTTGAAGGCATATCACGGTTAATATTTCGGGGTACCGTTCCTTTACTAGGTGTAGATGGTAAAGGTTTTGAATCCTGTATCATTTTTTTATTTGATCAAAAGCTGATTCAAACTTTTATACATTAACCAATTTTTGGTAGTGACAAGATATGTATAAAAAATGGAGGGAAGAATGTGAAAGTAAGTTAATATTGTTTGTTAGTCTTATTGGTTATATTGTTTGAATAATTTCGTTTGAGTGTTTACTGCCATAGAAGTTATTTCTAAGAGGCATTACAATAATCATAATTATTACAACAGTCAAAAAACTTCAAAATTTTAAATTTCATTATTATTTTTTTTTCTTTTTTGACATTTCTGATTTTTTTTTTTTCTCGAAATAGATATAAGACAATTTCTATTAAGAAAAATTAATAGAAAAAAGGGCTTGTATGTACAAATCGAGAGAGAGAGAGAGAAAGATAGATAGAAAACAATGCAATTGCCTTACAAAACAAAAGTATCTCCAGTATTGAACGGTAAATAATTACATCTAAGTGTTGCAAAATATTGATTATTTGATTAGTCAATAGTCTTGTGTTTCTTTTGAGAAAAATATATGTTATTATATGTACAGGTAACCTAAATATATACGTGTATTAACCAATCCATATTTTGTAAAAAAAAAAAAAAAAAGATATACTACTATCACCTTATTTACTCAAGTATTCTAGTGATTAAACCAGTACCAACGGTTTTACCACCTTCTCTGATGTTGAAACGTTGACCAACTTCCATTGGAGTTGGATGAATCAACTCGATTTCCATTTCAACATTATCACCTGGCATAACTTGCTTAGAGTGATCTTCAACTTCAGCTGGAAATTTTAAGATACCAGTAACATCCGCGGTCCTAATGTATAATTGTGGTCTATAGTTTTCACCAAAACCAGAATGTCTACCACCTTCGTCTTTAGATAAGATATAAAGGGAGGCTAACATTTTTGTGTGGGCCTTAACGGTGCCTGGCTTGGCTAAGATCATGCCTCTCTTCAATTGATCTCTTCTGATACCTCTCAATAACAAACCAGCGTTATCACCAGCCATGGCTTCATCTAGTTCCTTTCGAAACATTTCAATTCCAGTGACAGTAGTCTTTAATGGAGTTTTGTTGTGACCAACAATTTCTACTTCTTCACCTTTCTTTAAATGGCCTCTTTCAACTCTACCAGTGGCAACAGTACCTCTACCAGAGATAGAGAAGATATCCTCAACTGGCATTAAGAAGGGTTTATCTAAGTCTCTATTTGGAGTTGGAATATATTCATCAATAGCATCTAAAAGTTTCAAAATTGCCTTTTCACCGATCTCTGGGTTTCTATCTTCTAAAGCACATAAAGCAGAACCCATAATGATTGGAGCATTTTCACCATCGAAACCATATTGAGTCAATAATTCTCTCATTTCCATTTCAACCAATTCCAACATTTCTGGATCATCAATAGTATCGACCTTATTAACGAAGACAACAACCTTTTGAACACCAACTTGTCTAGCTAATAATAGATGTTCTCTGGTTTGTGGCATTTGACCATCAGTAGCAGCAACGACAATAATGGCACCATCCATTTGAGCAGCACCAGTAATCATATTTTTAATATAATCTGCGTGACCTGGACAGTCTACATGAGAGTAATGTCTTTTAGCAGTTTCGTATTCGACATGTGCAGTAGAAATAGTGATACCACGAGCCCTTTCTTCAGGGGCCTTATCGATAGAAGCGTAATCCAAGAATTTTGCACCACCAGTCTTTGCTAAAGTCTTTGTGATGGCAGCGGTCAAAGTGGTTTTACCATGGTCGACATGACCGATAGTGCCGATATTAACGTGAGGTTTAGTTCTGATGAAAGTGGAGGCAAATCTAATAGAACAACTCTTTGGAGTGGTCTTTGATAATAGAGTAGTCTTTAAGAAAAGGACGCCATTTTGTTTTGCAGAGTTTAAAATTGGTTTTGAGCGAACCAAGTTTGTTAAAACGTTGGGTAATATCATTCCTCTATATTTTTATTTTCTTTTTAATAGATAGAAGAAGATAAAAAAAAGCAAAAAAAAAAAAGTATTAACCGTTAACTAGCAGGTAGTATAGTGAGGAGTAAAGATAGTTTTTAAAGATTGTTTATAGAAGAAGGAACAAGAGTTAAGTAAGAACCACGGAAGAAATAATGAAAGGTGAGAAGAGAGGTTCTGAAGTAGAAAGAGAGACTTCAAAAAAATGGCAACGTTTAGGTGATTTCTTCTTCTTCCCCTTCTTTCATGCCCTCCACCAAAAAGGTCTGTTTTGTATATTTCTTTCTCTCTCTCTCTCTGTGTCTCCGTTTATTTTGGCTAAACAAAAATATTTACTAAAATGCGGAAGGGGAAAAAAAAAACATGGGCTCCTTTTGTTTTTGTGCTATTTTGTTTTTTTTTTAGGGAAGGAAAATAAAGCCGGAATATGGCGGAATATTAGTATTGGACTTTCCATATATATGCCGTTAACAGATTTGTCTTCAGTTAACTAATCAATAGCAGAAAATATGTGATGTTTATTTTTTTTTTTTTTGAGATATGATATTTGTAGATGTTTAAAAGCTAAAGACTATTTAATTTTTTTTAATTGAATTGTACACAATGTTGATTATATATTGAGAAAAGCAACGTATAGTTGTATTGAACAGTTAATTTGTCTAATTGAATTTTTTGTGAATAATTAAGAAATTAGGTGCTATAGATCTCAAAGAGAAGTTTATGTTCAACTATGATACGTATGTTTTGTTGGACTGCAACAATTGATGACATATTTCTTTGACTCTGTGGTTATTAACTGTTCATGTTGTTACTTAATTTATTGCTTTGTTACCCAATTTCGGGTGCACAAGCATCTAATGCATATCTCTCTATATCATAATTAAATAAAGTCTGTATTTTCTTATGTTTTTCGTCACTGCCACTACTACTAATATTACTATTACTATTAAAGCTTATATATGTGATTATTAAAGTTATAATTAATATACATAAAATAATAACTATAGCAAGCGTAAACCAAATAAACATAAGAGTAGCAAAAATAAATAACATTTCGTCTTCAGTAACATTATTCGGTAAATTTTGGACATAATTTTTATCATTATTACTAGAAGTAGGAGTAGTAATACTATTGACATTACAAATACAGGAAGTAGGAAAAAAATGTGTTTGTATATTTTGTTGTTTATCTATGTAATTGATCTCATATCTTCCCAGTGTAATATTAACCGTTCCATTGCATTTTATATTCCATTTTTGCCTTGGTGTTGAATAGGCTTCAACCTCAATCAAATACATTAGATAATGATATGAGTCTTCTAAAGAATTTGCTAAATTCTTTATAAAACTAAGCATAATTAATTTATTTTTTTTTCTCTTACTTCTAGAGTGTCTATTTTAACATATATATATATTTCTGACTGTCAATTGTCATTTTTAGTTTGACATTCAAGAAAGTTAACAAGATTAATCAAAAGATCAAAATGAAAGTATCTACTATATATATATATATATATATATTATTATTATTATTATTATTATTATTATTATTATTATTTACCTATTTTTGAATTGTTTTACTCACTTTTCTTTTAATTTTTGAAAAAATAATATAGTTCAAAATAGCTATTTGAGTAAGAAATAATCAAAACTAGAGGATTGGGGGATAATTTTTTAAGGGGTGGGGAAGAAAGAGGGATTTTTTTATTTTTCCCCCTGTTTAGTAAATGAAAAACCAGCTGGGAAATGAAATTTCGGTAGGAGATTATCGATGAAGAGAAGTAAACCGGGATTCAAACTTTAAAAAAGACATAACCATTTGAGTTAAAAGATATAGGGTATTTGGTAATTTTCTTTGTAGAATAAGCTAGATTCCCAATAATATGATTCGATTTTTATTAACACAAAAGGGGCCTTGTCTTAAGTGGTTATAATCTAAAAATAATTGAATACCATAATTCTTGTTTCTCACAATTGTAAATAAGCCTTATTTTCACTTTTCGAAGAGCAATTAAAGGGTGTAATGTGAGGTGAGAATGGAAAAGTCCGTGTTTTTTTTTTTTTTTTTTTTTTTTGGTTTTGGTTTTCTGGCGCAGTGATACTCCCAGTAAAAGTTTGTTGGTTCTGATTTTATTTTCACCCATCCATACACCCTATGGGCTCCTCTTTTTTTTTTTTTTTTTAAAAGCTGATTGGGTGGTTCGTAGATTATGGTGGAAGTTGACTTTCTCTTTACTCTGTTTCTGTGTATAGAAGCAAAGAAGAGTCAGTCAAGTAATTGGAGAATGATAACAAATTAAATAAAAAAGTTAGATAAATATATTTAAAAAATATTCTAGAGAGGAGAAAAGAAGTTAGGTGTATGTAGTGTTTGAAGCCAAGCGCTTTATTTTACGAAAATAAGAAGGTTAAACTATCTACAAAATAAGTAACTCTCTATTTTATTTATATCTGTGTCTCCTTTCTTTTTTTTTTACGTTCGATTTGATTAAATACATTTTATTCAACTTGGAGTTTTTACATCAAAATAAAGACCTCAATATAAGTCGTAATGTTAAGAATTACCACAGCAAGTGTATTATTTAAAAGTTCAGTTAGATTATTCTCTAATACTTCAAGAACGTCTAATTTAATACAAGACCTATACCTTAAAGAATTAGCTTCTGTTAGAAATAGTTTAGATATATCCAAGATTGCGTCACCAAAGGGTAATGTTCTAGAATGGAAAACACCTTCTAAACCTGTCATCCCGAAATGTGGAAGGTGGTGAAGAGTCTTCGTTACAAGACTATATTAATTCAAAGGTATCTGTTATAAGTGAAGCTGGGTCCGAACAAGCACAAAAGGAAGAAGAATTCGAAGAAGATTGGTTGGTCATTGATGATATTCAAGAAGAAAATCCTGTTCATGCTCATTAAGGAGAACCCATTTTCCCACTTTGTCTTATTCCTTTTTGTTGGTTTTATTATGACTAGCATGATATCGGTATACAGCTTTTATAATTCTCTGTTCCTTATATTGTATGTATGTATATATTCTTTTTTTTTTTTTAATAATAATTCAAAATGTCGACCGTTAATAAAAATATATCTATCTGTTAGTATAGTATTGAGAATTGTTGGAATAATATAATATAATGTTATGTAAAATATACATTAGGTAGGATGGTGAAAAGAAAGACCTAATTGTTTTTTTCTTTTTTTGAGGAAATTTGAGGGTAATTTTAAATTTACTTTTTTTCATCTCTTTTTTCTTGCTTTTCATCTTTTTGAGATATAAATAAAATGAAGAAAGTTACTTTTCTAACTTAATACATTTTCGCTTTTCTTAAATAAAGTAAAGTTTGTTTATCATGTTTGTTTACTTACTAGTACTTTTTTGTTTCGGTTGTGAAAAAATAACTAAACAAAAAATTACACCCCTTTGCCTCGCTCGGTTGGTTGTTTATATTACTTCATCTTCCAATCTTGAGCTGGATAAATCATATATAATACATATATTATATGTTGATTTATGGGGTGAGAGTAGCTGTTATGACCTCTTTGAGTACGAGAATATCGATTATAATATTTACTCTTGTATATATTTTTAATCTAATGATATTTTGTTTGTAATTAGAGTGTCATACATATTATTATTATTATCAAGTTACTTTTCTGTTATGTGTTGATGTTTCGCTTCCTTTTTCCGCTTGTTCATCAGTTCTTGTTAGCTTCGGCAAAGTCCTTAACAAATTGACTTAATTTAGATACACTTTCGACTGTTAGTGCATTGTAAATAGATGCTCTGAAGCCACCTACTGAACGATGACCTTTTAATCCAGTTAACCCCTGATCAGCAGCCTCCTTCAAGAATTTCTCATCTAATGAACTATTCTTCAATGTAAATACAACATTCATCTTGGATCTAACTTTTGGATCCACTGGTAAATTATAGAAATCTGGATATGAATCTAATGCTTCGTATAACATTTTTGATTTAATTTCATTTTCCTTTTGTTGTTGTACGATCCCACCCTTTTCTTTTAAATGTTGGAACACCAAATCCATTATATGTAAGGTAAAGATTGGGATTGTATTGTATGCAGAATTATTCTTTACTACAGTTGGATAATCAAATGCAATTGGAGTCACAGGGACGTTTAACTCTACCAATTTTTCTTCTTTAGCGGCTTTAATGTTTTCTAAGATAGATTTCTTGATAATATATAAAGTTAACCCAGCTAAGCCAATATTCTTTTGAGCACCAGCCATAATGACACCATATTGGGAAACATCAATCTTACGAGACAAAATATTACTTGATAAATCTGCTACTAGTTCGATATTTGGATTATTCACAATACATTCAGGTAACTTTGGCCATTCAACACCATGGACAGTTTCATTTTCGCAAATATAAACATATGCATAATCATCATCCTTCTTCAAATTCTTTATCCATTCAGATTCATCCGGAATTGACCCAAATTTTTTCTCATCATTAAAATCTCTAGAATCGAATATTTTTTCAGCTGGTAATCTTAATCTGACTGCCTCGTCATATGCCTTTTGTGACCAGGTACCTGTCACTAAATACCCACACTTCCCCAATCTGTTGTTTTTTCCAACAAAAGCAGTCTCTAAATTTGTAGCTATTGAAGAGAAACCAGTGGTACCACCACCTTGCATAAAGAATACCTCATGTGTATCAGGAATATCTAATAACTCCTTTAAATGCGCCTTTGAATTTTCAATAACTTGAGTAGCATCCTTTGAACGATGGGAGATTTCACCGATACCTAAACCAATATTTTTGTAATTAATTAAGTCTAAGGCAGCTTGTTGTAATACATGGGTTGGTAATTGTGCTGGACCTGCACCAAAATGACTTGGTTCTTTTCTATCTAGAGACATTTTTTTTTTCTTTTAGTTAACAGTATTAATTATAAGTAAACAAATCAATAAAACTAGATACCGCTTGAAATCAGTATTTGCTTGTTTGTTTGTTTTTTGAAGGATTGTTTTGAATAGCTTAGACATAAAAAATGTTAATAGGAAGATCCCGAAAGAAAATATGTAAGTGTAAATCAGTAATAGAAAATCAAAGAAAAGAAGTTCCTGTATTTTACTTACGTCTTTTCTTCCTAGTATGAAACTTGGTCTACTTATATTCAATTTTTATCGATTTGATTTCGTATATAACATAAGTTTATTTTCGCACACGTTTACCACACGAGTCATTTTTTTTACAGGCTCATAAGTATCATCATCATCTGAATAAGTCACGCAAATTTTTCCCCTCACTGCGGTTTTCTTTTTTGTGTTTTTTTTTTTTGTATTTCTTGGGTGGGGGAATGTGACCTTGCTGTTAAAAACATTCATCATATCTTAGGGTTTGGAAGAAATTATACAACTAATCACGGGTCGAAAGGAAAAAGTCCAAAAGGTTTTTCTTAGGGTTAACAAATTTCCTATAGATGTTGCCCTCTTTTTGTTCAGTTATCAAAGTTCGAAACAACCAGTCATCTCATATTGATATAGGTTTAATTATAAACCTTTAGATATCAATTTTAATTGGCAGTGAGTGTTAACAGTTGACTCAGTTTCTTATTCTCTCTTACAGTATTGCTTGTACTTTTTTCACACACACTCTCTTTCTCTCTTTTTTGGTATAGAAGAATGTCTTTTCTTTTCTTTTTTTCAAGAACAACATCTAAAAAAAAAAAGACAAAAACAAGGAACAATAGGAAACCAGAGTCAAATATTTTGTGACCTATGGTATTGTTATTGAAAGTTTTTAGTGTCTATAATCACATTGTAGGAAGAGTCAAAATTGAACACATTTTTGAAATAAAAGCTTGAGAAAGTTAAAACTGATATTACCGTGCGGTGGTGTCTATTAAAAGAGTATTTTGGAAAAAAATTTTCAAATTGTTGTTGTAAATTAATAACCAATAAAATAATATAGATAGAGTTTAGTTGAATTCATAACATATATATATATTTATATATATATGTGTGTACACGTGTATGTGTCTATATAATACAATGTCAATAAATACTAGACTTAAGGAGAATATATATGTCTAATTTTTTTTCTATGAAATATCAAAAAAAAATGTAAAAGTAGTTGTATATTTTTTTCATCCTTTTTCTTACACCCAAAGTAAGTTTTCCGGTTTAAATTTAACTTTAGATCCTGTAATTGTTAAAAAACAAAACTATTAATTATATGTAGTTACTTTTTGTGGTTCATGCTAAAAGTATAAATACTCTCTCGTTCTTGTCTTTTTGTTATAAAGAATATTAGAAATTGAGTAAACAATAATAGAGAAATTGGAATATTTATATTTGTATAAAGTTGGATTTTTTTTTTTAAGTTTCTATGTATGAACTACAAATAAAAAAAAAAAAAGCTAATGGTCTGATTAGTACTTAAACGAAATTTTCCATATTTATATTTAAAATAGCTTTTGCAATATCATTTCTTCCAATAAGAAAAAACAACATTATATTATTTTATACTAATTTTTAGTTTCAATAGGGGAAAAAAACATTACTATCTAAGAGTTAGTCAGTGAACTGAATCCCAAGGTTACTTTTTAAATATTATGCTATTATTCACCTTATTTTTTTTTTTTCTACAAAAAGGTATAATTAAACTTTTAACAAACAAGTCTAAAGTAGTTTATTGAATATTTTCATTATGTTAAGGAGGTACGATTAATATCTTAGATTTTTCCATATTAAACGGGAAAAAGATTGAAAATTTTATAAGCAAACTTAAACAGTAGTTAAAACAAAGGAAAATTAATTTCTGGAGTAATAATAAGAAGAAGTTAAAAGGTTAAGTGGGGGTCTTTAAAAGTATTATCCATATGATAATGTCTTCTCTCCATAAATTATTCTTTGTAAAGTGCACACGATTAGGTTTTATCGAAAATAGAAAACCTAGAGTTTATTAAGATTTTTCGATAGGTTTCTTCTTATTTTTATTCTTTGTTGAACTAGTTTTTTTTGTATATTCTATTATCCTAGTCTATGTCAGTTTAAATAAACCAAATTATTTATGTTAGAAAACTGGCATTTTCCTTTTAAAAATGACTTTTATGTTTTTTTATTTTTTTTTATTTTTTGTAGAAACGTTCAAAAAATTAAACAAAATTATTTTTTAAAAATGATGTTTTATAAAGTAGACCACACAAAAATATATTCTCTATTTCACTAAAGCCCCAATAAAAATATTTTATAATTAAGGAATGTGATTTAATCAAAAGATATTTTATTTTTATAAATAAACAACAACAACAACAACAACAAAAAAAAAATACGTTCTTTTAAAGTCTTAAATAATAAATTTTATTTTCCTTTGTAAAGTAACTCAGTAGAATTTCACTGAAAACAACTCTTCTAGAAGTACCTTCACATTCTTTATAAAAATATATATTTACACAGACATATGTCTAGATTTAAAATCTCTCCGTTTCAAGAAAGTTACAGACGTTTCCAACTTTTAAAGAATGAAAACTGTTAAACACAAAAATTTTTTCGTAACTAGCAACAAGACTACTTCATATGAAAATCCTTAACCTTATATAAGTATTTATAATTAGTATATATAGTGACAATATATACTTCCAAATTACACAAGCATTTTTTTTTTCACCGGACAGTACCCACTCTCATACAAAATACATACCATTTACTAGCCCCTAACCTATCAAAGAAGTTAAAGAAAGGAAATAAACGTTTTTATGACAACATTTTGAAGAAAGAGTCGGAAACGATGTGAAAAAATTACAACTTCATTTAAAAATTAATACTTTATGTAAATCTTCGATAACATTATATATGACTAATTAGTAGTAAAAATAGCCAAACATTGCATAAAAAACTTCATACTTACCTAATTTTCTTCTCATGGAACAAATATTCCAATATATCCAAGCGATATAAGCTTTAAATACATACATAACAACTGTGGTAGTAACCACATACTCTGCAACAAATTCTACAATATTTTTCAAAAGCTCATTCTAATGTTTACAAATCTCATAATTTTTTTCACCAGTCATCACCTGCATCATCATCTTCACGTGCACCAACTTTATTTTTACGTTTATTTAAAGCTGCAGCTAAAGCGTCTGCTAGCGATGGGGGGCCACCAGCACCCATACCTGAAGGAACTCCCTGATTACCTGTATTTGAAGTAGTAACAGTTTCACCACGAGCCTCTTGCAATAATACAGATGGTCTGTCGAGTTGAGACTTGTCTACCTTTCTCAATGACTTAATACCACCAGCACCTCTAATGGATGCCAATAATGCATCTCTACCTGCATCTCCTGTGGTCTCTACGAAACCACCATTATTATTATTTGCTGGAAGAACAGGTGCTGGAGGAGCAACTGGAGCATTATTATTATTATTCATCATTGGTGGTGGAGGTGGAGGAGCTATTGGTATAGCATTATTATTATTATTATTATTATTCATTGGTGGTGGAGGTGGGGCTGATGGTGCAACAGGAACCGAACTTGTATTATTAATATTCATTACTGGTGGAGGAGGAGGAGCTATTGGTATAGAATTATTATTATTATAGTTCATCGTAGGAGGACTACTTAACGGTGCAGGAGATGTTACTGGTTGCGTTGAAGAGAGTAACGTGGGCCGTGGAATAGTATTAAATGTAGTAGCTGGAGGCATTTCCGTTTGTTGTGACAGTGATACTTGTTGACCAAAAGTAACAGGGGGCATTTGTTGATTGGGCTGTTGTATAGAGATACCTTGTCCAAAAGAGGTTATAGGCGGTGGTATAGAGGGTTGTTTTCTTGATCTAGCAGGAGGTGGAGGTGGTGCAGGACCACGCCTGACAGGTGGAGGTGGGGGTACTGCACGGTTACTTGGCATTCTTTGATTATTCATATTGTTACTTCTATGTGGTGGTAACGGTGGAGCAGGACCACGTCTTGTAGGAGGAGGTGGAGGAATTCCATTGGTATTAACATTCTGTCTTGGTGGAGGCATAGGCACTGGTCTTGATATGTTCACATTACTACCAATACTTATATTATTATTTGGTGCTCTATTTGGTAACTGTGGAACTGGCCTATGCATATTCGTATTTGTATTGTTCATTTGTGGAATTGGAAATGGGAATGCATTATTTGGTGGCTGTTGAGTATTATTAAATTGTTGACCTTGCAAAGATGGATGTGGAGGTGGAAGTTGTGCTACATTATTAGTATTAGGAACCGTATTATTATTATTATTTAAAGGAGGAGCAAATTGGAAATTTGCAGGTAATGGGGGTATATTATGTTTAACACTTTGATGAGTAGGTGGTTCTGATGTCTGCTCTTCTTGTTTAGTAGATGATGATGGTGCTACTGAAGCAGAGTATCCTGCGACGGCATCCGGTGTCGACAAAGTTGACGACTGTACATCAGTGTCATTGTTATATGCATCTTTATCAAATTCATCCTCATACCCATCTGTATCATCACTATAAGTACCCATATCATTGGATGAAAATGTTGTTGATGATGTTGGAGGAGGTGGAGGAGGAGCTTTATTTTTGGTACTTGGAACATGTTCAACTTGACTATAATTATATCTTTTCCGTTGAGAATCCATTACGACTATTGTTTCACCTCTATGACCTTGTTTAGGTTGTTTATTAGCATTTTCAGCCCTTAATTTTTTATTTAAAGCGATAGCTTTTTTATTCTGTAAAGTGGCACTTGAAGCATATCTTTCTCTCTTTTGGACTCTTTTCAAAAAATGTTCTGCCTCTTTAATATCAATAAACAAAAGCCCTACAAAACAATTTTCGATTTCAAATGTATGAAAAAAGGTTCTATCTTGATAATATTGAAAATTCACATACAATTCTTGATCCCAAATGATTCCTCTATGTCCAAAAATATCGATCAATTTAAGGAAAAAGGTATGACCTACTAAATCGTCAACTAGTGCTATAGCACCAGATAGACCTGTATATTGCCATTTAGTCCTATCGGGATATGCAATATATAGTCTTGCCACTGTAACATCAATGATTTTATTAGAAGTTTTAGGCAGTGCTCTTTTAATAATTTCCTTATCCTGAGAGTTTAACAAACCCATATTATTTTAACATATATTTGAATTACACACACAAATTCGAACAGACAAATTCTATCTCTCTGTAATAAATATGAACGACTCGCAATCTTTTGTCAATCTAATAAAAGATAAAAATCCTATCACTTTAAATCATTCAATTTCAATTAATGGTAATCTAATAGTAATGTACTCATATTACACTTTTATTATTATTATTATAATATCTTTAAACAACATCTTTTTTTTTTTTCATTTTCTGCTTCTTAAAAATGTTTGCAAAGAAATGAAAAAAACAAAAAACAAAAACTAAATAAACAACTCTTATTAATTACCCAAGTAGGAAATACTTAACATAAAGGAAAATCAGTCACTTTTTGTTTGACATCCTTGTAAATTTTTAATGATCGTTGGAAGTGATTAACAGTAGATTTTACTGTTGTTGTTTTTTTGTTGTATCTCAAAAAACCTAACAAGAAAGTATAACTTTGACCATTAGAGGGAATAGGAAACACATCTGGCAGTCTCTTCAGGAATAGCCAGTAATGGTCCAAAATGGTTGACTAAATTTCATAAAAAGTAATCATTTTTCTATTATATCGTAGCAACTTCTACCAGAAGTTAGGATAGTTCTTTTCTGAAAAAGTGCATTAACGGGACTTATTGTATTAAACTTAGTTTTGTTGATATAGAATAAAAACCAAATTTCTTTAAGAAATAATAAAAATTATCATTGTCACTAGCTTTAATAATAGAGTTAAAATAATTTAATTTTTTTACGGAAACAAGATCAATTAAATTCAATGTTTAGAAAAATTGTAGTGTTTGTGTAAACTTTGTATAATTTTCAATGTTCCAAAGGTTTAAAATAAATCCTTTTACTCAAATATGTCCTAAAGTAGCAAAACTATAAAACAACCCATTGTTATATCTTTTGAGATAATCAACGCCTTATCCTCTTGAAACAAAGAAAAAAAAAGTTTTACCAAGGAATATCCACTAAACAATAAATAACTTCTTCTAATCTTATAGCAGATGAAATTTAACTGAATTTGCTTTATTTATTTATTTATTTTGATTATGTCAAATAAAAACTGGAACATTTATTAATTTGTATATTCAAACCCAGGATATACGTCATTACTTAAAAAATAAAACCTCTATTTTAGTTTTAAATGTTTTTATAACAATCTGGATCTTTCTAAATGTATAATAGTATTTTATCTTTTAGAAAGACTCTATACAAACCAATATTCGCCTACTATTTATCATAGAAGAAACTACAAAATCTCTAAATGTTTACCTGCTTTTACAATTTTTTTTTTTTAAATACATGTATATTCCATAAAACCCTAAATTAAAAATTTGGAACATGCGAAAAACACACCATTAACCCTCAATCTATCTTTTTTATTGTGTTATAAATGAAATTAGCTAAAAGTATTTCTTAAAAACAAAAACATCCACATAACAGTCACTGAGAGATACCTTATTTTTTGTGTTTTCGTTGTAAGTCTGATTTAAAAGGATGTTGTGGAGAAAGAATATAATAATAAGCTTAATAATAAGTGAGATTGAATAGAGTATATCACACACTCTTTTGCCCTTACATTACCATGAAAAAATTTAAGAGTAAATAAAGGAAAATAACAAAAAATGGTAGTTCATTCTAAAGACACCTTTGAACACACATAATTATATACGCATACAAAGGTAAATTCATTAACAGATTAGAAAATATTTGACTAAACTGAAATTTTAATAAAAAAAAAAAAATACATATTACCTTTCTAAAATGTAGATTTTTTTCCATTAATAAAGGTAAATCAGAAAGTGTCAACACCTTAATTGAAATGAACAAAATTAGACAGTAATAATATAATAGTTCTGTTACAACTATTCATATGTCAAAAGCACTTGCTTCGCTTAATAAATCTATCTTATGTAATTTAAATGAACGTGCAAGTGAACCAAATGCATAGTAGGTTATTGTTATGTGATCTTATTAATGTAAAATTGTCTGACGTTTCAAAAGAACGAGGAGAAAGTGCGGGAGTCATATTTATTATTACCATTTAGTTTTTTAAAACATGCAGGTGTTTTTGAAAATTCAAAATTACATTATATAATAAATTGAAAGAATATATGACAAATGAACCCTTCATCTTTCTTCTTGCAATAAAATATAATCAAATGAAAAAATTTGGCACTTTTTTACTTTAGTTTTTTTTTTTTTTTTGAAAGAATATATCAACTGCAACGACAATAATTAAAAAATTAACAGTAAGAATAAAGAAGTAGAAAAAAAAAACAGGTAAGCTAGATAAACATTTTGTTAAAATGCTACTATAGAAAACAATTTAAGTGTATACAATAAATAATCGTTTTGGAAAGATAGTTGAAATATGGTATGAAACAAAGATAAAAAAAAAATCCCAACTATAGAAGAGATTATTTGTAGACTATTTTGAATGTTATCTGAACAACCCGTTTCAAAGTTTGAACAACTATCCAACCTGCACCATAGAAACGAAACATAAACAGTCAAACTTCAAACACCAAACTTCAAACCATTTATATAAATACATACCCTGTATACTCATATTAACAATTAATTACACGTTACGTTGTCATTTACAACGGGGGAATTCAATCCTTTATAAATATTTCCGAAAAAAAAAATGTATTCAACTATTTGTAATGCAATCTATAAAACTGGTGACTTCTGTCCTCCTTTGTATTTGTTTCTATTGTTCTTCTTTTTTTCTCCCCCTTCCCCTTCTCCTTCCCCCCCCCCCTTCCTCCTCCTTTTCGTTTTTCTAAGATTTAAAGCGTCTCCAAGAGAATTTTTCCTTTTTTTATTTTTTCTTTATTCCATTTTTCATTAAATCTCGACCGGTAACAAAAAATAGAATAAAATAAAAGAAGAAAAAAAAGAAAAGAAAAGAAAAGAAAATTTTGGCTTAAAAAAGATCAAACGATCGATTGTCCATTTGTATTGATCGTTGAACAGATCGAAAACATTTACACGTTCCTTGTGTGTGTGTGCGTGTTTTTTTTTCTCACTTTTTGCCTTACATTTTTAAATACATAAATAAAACACCATATATATTTTATAGAAATCAAACAAATTTATATCTTTTATTTACCTTTCTATCCGTTCACCTTCTAAGGTATTATTAAACAAATTCTAAACATCCTTTTCGAAAACCAAGTAATTTTATATCATCCTTTTATTATTTTTTTATTTTTAATTTTAGACTGAAAAACTTATTCATTCATTCATTCATTTATTTGGTTGCTTTTTTTTGCTTTATATCGTTCCTCCCCATTTACCTGCATCATAATATTAAATTTGCATAACTTAATAAGTATCTCATATACACTTCAGTTCATCATAATTTGTAATTTGCTATTCTTTTCCCAAAAACAAAACAAACAAACAAACAAACAAAAAACTAGAACTGTTTTGTTGCACATATTATCTTTGTCTTTCCACTAACTGACCTATACATTCTATACATACGAACACTATACTAAGGATTTGTAAGCGTTTAGTACACTTTTTACTTCTATCCATTTCCATTCTCGTTCAAGTTAGACGCGCGTACGTATACATACAGACACATAGTATAATCAACCTTTCCATTTTGTTATGGGTAGACCAAAAAAAGAAGTAAGTGAAGAGAAATTTGAACAATTTCAAAGAGAAGTGGAATTAGCTGGTAATAGAACAGATATTTTATTACGAGATAAAAATGGTAGATCTCGTTCCTGTTTATTATGTCGGAGAAGAAAACAACGTTGTGATCATAAACTACCTACTTGTACCGCATGTTTGAAGGCTGGTGTCAAATGTATCCAACCGGCTAAATATCAACATCGTTCAACAAACTCAACAACTACTAATAATATCCGTCTTAACAATGATAACAGTTTTAATATTAATAATAATTCTATGAAAAATGATAAAGTAATAATTAATAATAATAATGGTACTGCCTCTCAATCGAATTCCGAAAAATTTTCTGATTCTAATATATTATTGACAACAAATAAGCATGATAACTCAACTTTTGTAAATTCTAATTCAAATATATTATCAAATACAAACACAAACACAAATAGAAAGATAACGAAAATTAATAAAAATTCTAATCCAGATAAAGACGAATATACAAAATTGTTAGAAAAGAAATTGAGATTCTTAGAAAAATTGATTGATATCTCACCAAATACTATAACATTTAAAAAGAAAATAAAACAGTATAAAAAGATTACTCATTTGTTGACTAATATGAATGATAAAGCTGATGAATTAAATTTTGATAATTCTACTCTTAATCTAAAAAATAATTTTGAATCTGCAGATGACAATTCTCCTAACAATAATAATAACAACAACAACAATAATAATAGAATGCTCCCCCCATTAAACTCTCAATATTTTGACTCTAATAAAAATCTAACTAATGTAGTTACAAATTCAAGTAATATGACTGATTTTTTAGGAGATTATAATAACACAATAAATGGAACTTTGCTTCCTACCGTCACTCCGAGAAACACTAAACATGATGCTATCATTACATTAATCGCTAAATCTTTAAAAGGTGTCGATATTAGTACTTGTATCTTTTCAAAATATGATTTACAAGAATTTTTATCCTATAAACCTACAATAGAATTTGATGAGGAACTATCAAGATCCTTTTTAGACACATTTTTCACTAGATTACAATTTAAGTATCCTTTATTAGATGAGCAAGAAATATATTCGTTTCATGAACATTTTGTCAATAATGATATTTACTCTTATTCAGAGACAGATTTCCATTTTTGTTGTGGTAGAATGTGGCTTGTGTATACAATAAGCGCATGTCTTCATATGACCACTGGAAAATATAAGGGAAATCCACCAATGAGCTACTTCTCAACTGCAATAAGACATGTAGCTAAATGTGGTAAAAATTTGAACTACGTTCAACAAGTCGAATTGTTAACTCTACTGGTCCTATATCTATTAAGAACAGATAAGGATTCCTTGGTGTTATATGAAATCATTAAAGATATTATGAATATATGTAAGGAAAAATTGCATTTAAATAAATGGAACCCATTGGATCCTTTTGCTAATAAGAAACTAAGATTATTTTGGTGCGTTTATCTATTGGAAAGAATGATTTGTGTTGCAGTTGGGAAACCATACACCATTCCAGAATCTGAAATTGATTTACCATATTTCACGGAAGATTCATTCAATACAAAGGATACAAAAATTCATAGAGGAGTAAATTTTATTAATCAGTCACTAAAGCTACGTCGTACAGAATCAAATTTCGTAGAAAAATTAAGGATTATTCCCCAGAGACCTGAAGATGCGGATAATACCCCTAATAATAGTAACAATAAAAAATTGTTGATTAAACAATTACCCGAAGTAAGAAAAATCTTTAAAGATCTAGAAATATGGAGATCTGGCGTCGTAACTAGTAGTTTTAAAAATTTCGAAAATGAAACCTTAAAATTATATTATTATAGAGCTGTCAGATTATTAATTCAACCATATCTTGAAATTTTACCACCTGATGATAGGTTATTTAGAGAATGTCAAGCAGCTGCGGGTCAAATCTGCCAGTTATACAAAATATTCCATCAAAAGACTATTACAGGACATTCGACACCTGCTGTACATACCGTCTTTGTAGCAGGTGTAACATTAATTTATTGTATGTGGTTAGCTAGAAATTTTGATGACGAAAAGAGAAGAAAATTAGGTGATGACTCCAAGCATACAAGACCTTTAGTTAATGCGACGCTATTCTCAACTATGGACGATTTAAGGGCCTGTTCTGTTTGTCTTTATGTGATGACTGAGAGGTCAAATTTTGCGAGAATTTTTAGAGATGCATTTGATCAATTGATGAACGCAACTGTGGGGAATTTAATTGAAAGATGTGGTCCAAATGCATCTGAGTTAATATACATGGCAAATAATAATGAGGATGAGAAATCTAAGTCTTCTAATAATGGTAAAAAGAATAAAAAAAATAATATGACTGATAACCAGGGTTCACAAGTGAATTCAATTCAAAATGGAAAAATCAATGATAAAATGTCTAACAATAACAACAACAACAATACTATTCGTGATGATAATTCCCAATATGATATAAATAATTCAAACAATGGAATGCCACCAGCTATGAATAGAACATTTGGGAAGGGCCAAGCGGAAGAACATGCTGGTTTTGTAGAAAATTCTCAAGTTGACCCTGATGAACAAATGGAGCTGAATAGAAAGAGAGGGATGTTACAGAAGGCTACTCTCCCTAAAAGTTTGGCACATTTATTGATCGATGAAGATAGTGATGATAATAACAATAATAAACACAATAAAACAGAGACGAAGGATTCACAAAAATCAACTACCGATACCCCATCTAAATCAACAACAAAGGAGGGAGAAGATGATAACTCTAGTCCTACGACTAGCAGTAATGATGATACAAAGAGATATATCGTCAAGAAACCTATTAATTTTAATGAATTTGATTGGGAGAATTTTGAGCATCAAGCCTTTTTGCAACAACATTATGCTCAACAGAATTTGCAAGCATATTTAACATCATTAAACTATAGCAAGAATGACAACAATGGACATTCACAATTACCACCAAATGTGAGCATGGGCTCTACAACAAATGGTGGTGGTATGATAATGTCGTATTCAAATGTTCAACCTTTTATTGGTCCACAATCAACAACAACATCATCATCCTCTAATATAAATTCAATGAACTCGAAACAAACAAACCTATCAAGACAAGATCATGTTAAAAATATGAGTTCTCATATTACTAATGATAGTAACCATGCACCTACCTCCACCACCAATACCAATATGCATATGTCAACAGTTAATGATATTTCAATGTCAACAGTACCTGAATTTTACCAATCATCTGACATTAACAGTAATGGAATGGGGAATTCAAGTTACTCAATTACTCCAATCAATTATGGACCAATGGCATATAATAATAATAATAACAACAACACCAGTGGTACACTTAATATGAATCAAACCAGTATGGTACAAAATACTAGTATGAATAATAATAATAATAATAATAATAATAGTATTTCTAATATTCCTAATAACAACAACAATGCTATGTTAATGGCAAGAAATAGCGAAGTTAGTTCTAGTGATGTTCTTTTCAATAACGGTACACATGATATGATTAATAATATATCTACATGGACCAATGATTCAGTAAATGAACTATTGAGTAGTTCAAATTACGATTATAGTATGTTTAATTTAAGTTCAATGAATCCGATGACAACTAGTGGTAAAATGAGGAATATGAGTCAGTTCCCAACAAACAATCATATGGTTTCAGATATTGGTTCAAATAATACTGCAAATAATACTACAATATCTACCAGTGGTAGTACCACAGTCTCTACCACGACAAACAACAATAACAATAACAACTCTATGTTCCATCATCGGAACACAGGAGGATATTCAGACGTAGATTCACGACCAGTTGGAACCACCAACGATCACAATAATAATAATAATAATAATAATAGAATGAGTGACCATATTAATGTTAACCAAAACAATAACGGAATGATTGTGCAAGAGAATGTTAATACTATATCATCCGATAATACTGCTAATTCTAAGAATAACCAAAATTGGACAACAAATCAATTTATTACTAAGACACGGTTCACTGATAATTTTGCACCCGTAGAAGATTTTTGGACAGTAAATGATGATTATGGGTTTTTAACTTGATACATACATATATATATAATATTGTATATATTATACTATTTTAACAATACTTTAAATAAGACGTATTAATGCCCCGATACCATCAAAATATAATATAATAAAAATATTCTGGAAAAAAAATCATCAGCAAAAGTCAAATGAAAACAAGAAGATGGGAGAAAAGGTTACGATATATATAATTGTTGACTATAATACAGAAACACTAATTAACATTGTGATAGAGAGTATCTTCTTAGATATACTATGTAATAGTTTAATTACAAAAAAAGAAGTTTTCATCTGGTTTATTATATATTAGATACAAATTTTATTATATGAACTACTTACTACTATTATACTATTCAAAACCACATGAACAGAATATTTCTTAAGGAAGAAACAAAAAAAATAGACATTTTGAAAAGATCTGATAAGATAAAGTCTTTTGCTGTATTATCTTTCATTAAATATGAGAGTATCGAGGGATCCTTTTTGAAATCCTTCGAGAGTTCTTTTTTACAACTCCATTCCTCAAATTTTCTAGGGGGGGGGGGGGAAAGAGGCTTTGTTCTTCTCACTTGTCCACCCACACACCCACAACACTGTATTTTGAAGTCTTTTTTTTGTTTTTTTTTTAATTATTAATTTTTAACACCATACAAAAATATATATATATATATATAAAAGGGGGGGAAAGAAGGAAAAGCCAAAATGTTTTTTTTGTGTTTTTTTTTTTAATAATAATAAAAAATAAATAAAAGGGAGAGAAAAGAAGGGATCTTCCTTTTTTTTTTAATTTTTTTTATTTCTACCAAAATCCCTGCCTTTCTTCTGTTCATTCTTCCACTATATATTAATAAATATTCTTTAATTAGAACTCATATCTTGCTTTCTTCTTGTTGTTGTTGTCTATATTTCTACTGTTTTCTATCAGTGCAAAACAAATAAACGTAAATAAATTAATAAATAAATAGAAATAATAATAAATCAACAAGAAAACAACTATTGATCATCACTTTCTTTTAAGTTCTCCATTCTTCTCCTAACTCTTTGCTCCCCTCCCATCTCTACTTTTATCATCCTTCCACTTTATTTTCAATATATTCATATATATATATATTTGTTCTTTTTGTTTTGTTTTGTTTTGTTTCTTCTTCTTCTTCTTTTATTTTGCATATACCATCGAAACAAGAGATAATAGATTATACATATAAAAATAAAGATACAAAATAATAACAAAAAATATATAAACAAAAAATAATAAAAAAAAAGAATCATTGGTTCATATCACTTAACTTTGGTTTACTCTTTTGTGCTTCAGCTTATTTTCCTTTTTCTTTTTTTCTTCCGACATCCCCCTTTTTTTTTTAAGAAGATCATAATATATTCTATTCTGCTCTACCATTTAAAATGACAAAATCCATTTTAAAACATAGTTATAATATAAGATCAGATAAATCTCTATCTTCTTCATCCTCAATTGCTCACTCTTCTTCCTCCTCCTCCTCTTCTTCTTTTTCATCATCATTTTCTTCTCGAAAATCCATCACTAAAAATGTTAGGTTCGATCTATTTTCAACAACTATTAAAAGATTTGATTCAGATGATGAACCTATTACTATATCAACTGAAAGTTCTCCAATTGGTTCCCCGATACTTAATCCTGATACCAACTATAGTAATAATAATAACTATTATTATTATAATACCAAAATTTATAATCCAAATGATGGTCTCTCAAATTGTAACCATCATTTATTATCAAATTCTATTCAAAATAATAATACTACTAATAGATATAGTGAATCATGTTGGTTTAATAATTTAGATGTTTTACCTAATTTAATCAATTTTGATAAAAAATTTTATTCTCTTTATAAAAAAAATAAATTTAATAATAAACTTGGTACTCAATCAAAAGAGTTCTATAAACAAAATGATTTAAGTTTATCTGATTTTGATTTAGATTATGATGATGATGAAGATGATGTAACAATAAGCAATTTAGATAATATTCCTTCTACTAATCTAGATTCAATCAACAATAATTCTTATAGTGAATATTTCAATGAAAATACTAATAGAGATTCTCTAATGTATTCAAATGATTTATCACTTATATCTGATGTCGATATCAAATGGAAATTAATTGATTCTAATGTCCCACTAGTATCCAAATCCTTAGATTTTCATAACAATTCTTCAATTGAATCATATTTGAATGGTCAAAATATTAAATTGTATAAATTGGAACAATCTAATTTGAGTGAAAATAAATTGTATGGTTATTTGATAGTTAATAATATCAATTTTGAAAAAATCATTGAAATTAAATTCACTTTTAATAATTGGGATAATATTCATTATATTACTTCAACTTATAATAAATCATTGACTTCAAAATTCGATGAATTTCAATTCGTTATCGATTTGAATTGTTATAAATTCTTCTTACAGATCAAAAATTTGCTAGATAAACATATTAAAATTGATCTTTGTTGTAGGTATGATGTTGGTAATGAAACTTATTTCGATAACAACAACTATCAAAATTATACTTTAACGTTAACTAAATTAAGTAATAATAATAATAATAATAATAATCATAGTGTGGAAAGTTACAAATTCTCAGATACGACATCTTCACAATATATGGATTCTAACCATTTCCCAATAGATAACATACCGCCACTTACGTCAAAAACATTACAAAAGAATATTAATAATCCCAAAAATATTACAGGAAGTAATAACAGTGCTGGCGCTGTTAAGTCTTCCACTACCAAAACTAATAATAATCGTCAATATAGCCATCAATTTTTAAATAATAACAAATATATTGTTCCAATGACTTCTAAACAGTTCCTGAATAATAGGCATATGACTCATTCAAGGACATTCAGTGATGATACTGATTATTATAATACATCACCTTTGAAACATCTCTATCATAATGATACATGCCAATTCGTAAAGAAACCTGCAACAATAAATGAAGTCTTGAACATCGAAAATAATCCATTGCCATTACCTGATACGTTACCTGAACCTTCTATTTCAATAACAAAATCTAATATAGATTTATTGAATTCTTTAAGTCAACAATCTGATGATGCTAAAACAACACAAACAACCAATCTTACCAACCAAACTATTTTGTCCCAAGATAATACAAAACAAAAGGATACTCAACAACACCTTTTGACCGTTTCTTTAGAAGAGAGAACGCTTTCTACTTCTTCTTTATCGTCTACAAATTCATCAGTATCATTATCTTCGTTCCAAGCAGATAATTTAAATGCAAAGACAAAGAATTCATCATTAACTTCTTCCATATTGTCATCCGATTCTGTAGCTGTTCCCAATTTATCCACATCTTTAGATAAAGATAGATTTGCATCAGATAAAGAAATAGGTAATACCGATACTAGACTCGATTTTAATGTGAGTCCTGTGTCTAATTTTATATCAAGACAAAACAGTGGGTTATCATCTAGTTCGTCTTCAATAAGTGATGGTGTGAAAGATTTCTTCAATATTCAACATCCAACTATAGAATATTTTAACAATGATTTGACCGTCCCTTCAACCTCACTTAATCAACAAGATGAAGTGTTAAGTGTTGGAACTGATACTACTTTTAAAAATACTTCCTCTACTATACCAAACAATAATAAAGATAATAGTGATAATATTACAATACCTGCATCAAAAGCTTCACTACATATTGATAATATAAAGAGTGGTCAAACGATTGGTAGTTCAGTTGCAGATGTAAATAATCAGAATATTACCGTTTCAAATAATATTCACAGTAAGGGTACAAATATGAAACAAGATATTCATTTGAAGAATATGGATTATCAAACATTGCTACAATCATACTGTTTTTACACGTCACCATCATCAAGTAGAGATTCTATCGTAGGCTATTCTGAAATAAGTCCATCGTCTTCCCCTGGAGCCACCTTATTTTTATAGATGATAAAGAACAAAAAATCTGGTATTTTTTCCTTCCTTCATCTTTGAAATGGCTCATTTTCTACTACTATACTAACCAAGGATCAATAATTACTTAAAACTGTTTTGGGATAATTAATTTTTCTTTTCTTTTCCTTTCTTTACCATTTTCTTTTTTAAAAAGTAGTTTTTTTTGCTATTATCAATGGTCAAAAATCAATCATATATCAAATCTTTCCCTAAATTGCTAGCTAATTTTTCATTTTCATTCAATGGTTTCCTTACTTTCGTCCTTTCATTTATTTTCGAAAATGCTTGACGTTTGTCTTTTCTTTTCTTTGCTTTTTTTTTTAACTTGGCCTTATTTAATCATATATGTCACATAGTCTTTTTTCTGCATTTTGTTTTTACATAATATTATAAATATTATTTATATATACTGAAATACATGTACAAATTATAAATACATAAATATATATGAAAAAATTTTTCTGCAAGCAATTAAGAATAAGGGAAGATTTCTCTGGTTGCCTTCTCTTAAAAAAAACAAACAAACCTTAATTAGAAACAAATAGCAAGTATTTTCTGTTTTCTTTTCTTTCTGCAAGAAAGTTTAAAGGAGAAATAACATGGCACGAAATTCTTAACTATACGAACAGAAAAAGGTGAAGAAAGTAAAAAGTTAGTTACAATTAAACCACACACTATGGGGAAAGTATTATCATCTAACTTTTTTTACTTACTCTTTGAAATAGACAAATTCACATCTCAAGTGACAGCGCTTACATTTTTGTAAAAATCGTTATTTTATGAGCCTTTATTTCAGTATAACATTTTTTTTGCTTGCGACCAAGAAACATATTGTTTGAAAACTGGTTAAAACCTGACTAGCTCAAAAAAAAAATAATAAATAAAGTAGAACGGTCTTCTTAATTAAATAGTTAGAGAATATATTTTGGTATATGAAATATTAAATTGTTCGGTTGAAAAAAGACAGACATTACATATTTACTATCTATTCATGTTTTCTCTTAGAAAGAAGAACTATATTTTTATTTCACTCTTGTTACTGAAAACCTTATTTTGCCTCATGTTTGATGATTCCTTGCTGTTAAATAGAGCTTTCGACATTTGAAAAAAAATTAAAAATAAAAATAATAGACGTTTTTGCTTAGTGAAATTCTAGAACAACTTGTAGGCCGTATACAAATAGGAAAATGAAGTCTTTTTTTTTTTGGTTTTTTTATCTTTTAGTAAGCAAGAGAAGGGGGAGAATACGTAATCCCGAGAATTCTGATATTTTTTTTCAACAACTATTTTTTCTCTTTTCTTTTCTTTTTTTTTTTGAAGAGTTTTACAAAACCAGGATGACTAACTCAATTTGCAACACGATCCTTATTCTAGAACTCAGTGATATACTAGAGAACCCCTTTAGTCAAAAACATTTCGAGGTGTATTTTTGGAAAAAACTTATTAATGTCGATAGAGCAGTCTAGATCCCATCCCTGATAATAATAATAATGAGTAATAACATACCGCAAAGCTTGAAAAGAATATTTTATATATAAAGCATATAGATACAGAATTTTACTCTGTGTCAAAATGTTTACTCTTAACACAAAATTAAGAATAAACAATAAAAACAGAATAACATAAGACAATACTACAATATCACATTTATTTTAAAATATCATAACAAATCAAGAATGGTCGCTCAAGTTCAAAAAATTGCCCCAGCTTTCAAAAAAACAGCTGTTGTTGACGGTATCTTTGAAGAAGTCTCTTTAGAACAATACAAGGGTAAATATGTTGTATTAGCTTTTGTTCCAATGGCTTTCACTTTTGTTTGTCCAACTGAAATCATTGCATTTTCAAAAGCTGCAAAAAAGTTTAGAGACATCGGTGCAGAAGTCTTATTTGCTTCTACTGATTCAGAATTTACTTTATTAGCATGGACCAATTTAGATCAAGCTAATGGAGGTTTAGGTCCAGTTGATATTCCATTGATCGCCGATACTAATCATACTCTTTCTAGAGACTATGGTGTCTTAATTGAAGAGGAAGGTGTTGCTTTAAGAGGTCTTTTCGTGATCGATGGAAAAGGTGTTGTTAGACATATCACCATAAATGACTTGCCAGTCGGTAGAAATGTAGAGGAAGCTTTAAGAATTGTTGAAGGTTTCCAGTGGGTTGATAAGAATGGTACTGTTTTACCATGTGGCTGGACTCCAGGTTCCGCTACTATTAAACCAACAGTTGAAGATTCCAAAGACTATTTTAAAGAAAATGGTGACAAGAAAAATTAATTCCCCTACTTTTATATTATCTTATATTACATAAATTCGTATATAGTATAATATACTTATTAATTTTGATGCAAATAAAAATGACTATTATAGGAAGTACTTTTTTTTGTCTTTATTGCCAAATCTACATTATAAATATGAACTAATAACTTTTCTTGTCAGTATATATATATATATAATACGTATAGTTGGTAGCATATAAATGAGGAAACAGTGGATATTTTGTTTAACATCGAGCTTTCTTTACCGGAAGTATATAAATAATAATTTTTTTGTTCTCTAAAGATCTTTCTGTTTCTATCTTTATTTTATTAGTGCCATTTATACATATGTATAATAAAGTTTATTAAAAAAAACAGGTATCAAAAAAAATTGTATACGCCTCTGATACACAATATTATATTTGAAAAAGATTATCTTTTTAAAGTCTGAATCTTTTTTGTAAATATATTCCTTTTATTTGTTTTTAAGTCGATACTAATTAAAGGAAATATTTTTTTTTTTTTTTTTTTTTTAATGTTATTTCCTTTCCTCTCCCCCTTCATTTTCTTAGTACCATTTAGAAACAGATTAGTTCCTTCTGGAGATCAACATTCATACAGTTTTTCATATAAGCGTGGCAATCAATCTAATAATCAATTCTTTATATGATCAGCAATTATAAATTGGCTACAGAATATTAGATAAGCATGGAAATGTTTTTTTAACCCAATATACCAAATATATGGACAAGTACATTTTTTTCAATCCCTTTTATAAGCTTTTCTTTTATATCATGTTTTTATCCAAGAAGAACTTAGTTTTAAGGTATATAAGTTTGCTAGATAAAACACCATATTAAGATAAACATGTAAGACGATTGGGATTAACGGGTAAATAGAAAAGCAAAAAAGACAAAACTTGCATAAGTTTGTTAAAATATATTTATAAAACTTAGGGATTATCCAAATGCTTCTGAAATAGTAACTAACTTCTCTTTCAACACAGTTCAAAATTATTTATCTGAATATACTATCCTCCAATTAAGGCCCCGCACAAAAATTAGGTGCATTATATGGTAAAAGAGAAAAAGGTCCTACCCGGACTCGAACCGGGGTTGTTCGGATCAAAACCGAAAGTGATAACCACTACACTATAGAACCTTCAAATTCAAAGGTATGTAACATATGTAGTGAAAGTCAAAGAATATTAGTTAGATGTACGGATGTAAGACAACAGTCTCGGTTCGATTCTCGAGAGAAGCACATTCGTGTCGATGAAAAAGAAAAGAGTTTCAAGAAAGATTTGAGAAAAAGAGATTTGGAAAAAGGAATTACAAAAGTGGAGAAGAAGAACAAGAGGTGGAGAAGAAGAACAAGAGGTGGAGAAGAAGAACAAGAAGTGGAGAAGAAGAACAAGAAGTGGAGAAGAAGAACAAGAAGTGGAAAAGAGGAACAAGAAGTGGAGAAGAACAATAAGGTAGGAAAGTAAATGTGAGAGGAAGAGGCTTTGAAATAATAATAAGGAAAAGATTGACTCATTGGATTGATGTTTTGTTATGACCATGTGGATCAGAAGAAGTCGAGAACTAAATGAATTACAAATCAATGAAACAATAATTGTCTATTATTTTGTGTTATCGTAGTTGCAAGAGCCATTAGGCTATTATTTTTTGTTATCGTAACTGCAAGAGCCATTAGGCTATTATTTTGTGTTATCGTAGTTGCAAGAGCCATCAGGCTATTATTTTGTGTTATCGTAACTGCAAGAGCCATTAGGCTATTATTATTTTGTGTTATCGTAGTTGCAAGAGCCATCAGGCTATTATTTTGTGTTATCGTAACTGCAAGAACGTGTTTCCACGTTAGTAAGACTCATGAGCAATTTTCTATTGTATCGAGGGACGCCTCATTGTGATACAATAATTTAAGACAAGTTTCATTAGACGATTTCTGATTCACATGTGGACATATATAAGTAGGCAGGATATCTGAGTAGATTCACGAATTTGTGAGTTTATAAGAATCTTGTTTTACTTTTAATTCCTTTATGTAATTTGTATATATTTTATATAGAAGTATATCAAGACAAGACAGGGAAATAAGCCCAGTATATAGTTATATAGTCTTAGAAGAGGAAAAGTCTATCTTAACCTTTTCTATTTTAATATTATATTTTATCTAACCCTCTATCCCAACCAGATATTTTACAGGCAGTTTTACAGTCAATCCCTTTAACCCGTTTGGTAAAAGAATTGTTCGGTTCACGTTGTCCTCGGTTCGATCCCGTCTAGGATCAGAATTTTGAAAGAACTTAACCCGTTCGGTTAAGATATATAAGTTAAGTAATAAGAAGCCCGTTCGGCTAAATATATAACTAAATAGAACAAGTCAGAAATTATATAACGTACTTATATAATAACAATATTGCAATTACTATCCGTTCGATAGTTTAATATACAAGTTCAAGAATTAAATCACTATCCAACTTACAACAAAGGTTGTTGTATAATTGCTCGAAGATTAATGATCTCCAAATGCTCCCCTAAAATAAGTCATTCGTTACAAGTGATTAAAACATATTAAGTGATCAAGACGTATAACATGATGACTCATTAAAATTATTGATTGAAAAGTTTTCACATTTTAGAAGATAAATTGAAATAAACAAAAAGTTGAAAATGTTAAGAGACAAATATGTTAATAGATTATACAAGAGTTTGTTTGAACATAAAGAAAGAAATAACAACAAGAAGGAACTAAGAGACCGAGTACGCAAGAACGTATATATATATCATTTAATATAGTATAAGACCGTTTGGTAATTATATACCGTTTGTCCTAATTACTGTCTTCGATTTAATATATTGTTTCTTATAAATAACTTTATTGCGCTTCCCGTTTACTAAAATATTTCATCTAAAAGACACTTAACTTTACAACAAATGTCTAATGGAGAAAATATTTAGATAAGTATTATCAACTATGTTAACTAGATAAATGAAGGTAGGGCCTACTATACTGTTCTATACATGAACTTTCTTGCCTATAAAGCTTTCTTTTTCTTATATGGAAATGGTGACGAATCAAACCATCCATTCTGTTTTCCTAAATTGTTGGTTGTCGGTCCTTAGAAAGTAAAACGAACAAATAAAGTAGATAATTATATAAATATAATTAAAAAGCTAAATATGTGATGATCATTTATTTTACAAAGATAAAAATCCAAGATCTGGTGTTTACTTTTTACTTTCCTAGGAGAATAGTATTTTACTTTCGAGTACTCTAATAATTAAATAGACCATAAAGGCTAGAAAACCTGTTATCGTGTATTATTAGGCTTGTCTATTATCATGGAAGTGTACAATTAATTGTTTTTGAGTTTGCTGAATATCTTCAATTGTCTTAACAAACTAGTTCAACGCAAATGGCAAGTTGTTTCCGAAATAGGCCCCTTTACCTTTGGGGGAAAAATCAACAACTTCTCATTAAAATAATAACATATTTTATTGTTATTTCGCCCATCTTTTCTTGCTATTATTCTTCCGTTTCACTTACTTGTTGGACTTTTTTTTTTTCAGCTTTCTAAAATCATTTTTATGGAAATTGGAAAAACTTTCCGTTTTCTAATTTGCATGGCTTTTTCTAAAAAGTAGGGAACTAGAAAATTTTCATTTTACTTTTTATGACTTCTTCCAAGGATTGGAGATATAAAAACTTTTTTTTTTTTTGGAAATTTCTGTTTTGTATTTTTCTAAGAAACGTAGGACTTCCTCCAAAAATAATTTCAAGTATCAAACACTGAATTAGAGCTTACTTACCTTTTCCATTAGAACTTCAACCAAAATTTGCATTTTATAACATCTATCGTTTTTACTCCTCTAAAGGAAATTGTAAGACGCCATGTAGTGATTGATCCCATACCTTGAAAGAAACACGATCTCTGACATATTGTCGTAATTAGAACCAATTATAAAAATTAATAAAACTGTAATAAACTGAGAACTAATGTGTAATAATGAACCTTTAATACCCTGATCGAGTTCTTATTCTTTTATTTATGTAAATATATAAATACGTAAATATATAAAAAATACAAAAAAAGATAAATAATATTTCAAACGAACTTAAAGAATTTTGAATATAAAAATGCTGGAATTTTTCCAGTTGAGGAGATTACTGTGCTAATTGTTTATTTTTTATGCTAGCCCTGTTCCCTATATTGAAGATGGTAAGTTGCTTTTAGCGACATGAATTTTTAAAATATTAAAAAAAAAAACTGATATTTATATATGAATTTGTTGAAGGTTGTTTTTTTGAGGCTAAACCTAATATATTTTTACTAAGGTCAGTTTGTTTAAGGCACTTTTCTTTATTGTCACATAGATATTTTATAAAGAATTTTTTTTGTTGTTGAGTTATTTGGTGTTATGATACTATACTGTACGATAGTAGAAAAAGAGATAAATTTCTCATTTGCTCTTAAAAAGAAAAAAAATTTTTTGAAAGAAAAAACAAAAGGTATATGAATATCAAATTCGTACTTTATTTTGCGCAGGTATTTGGTGGGCTGAAATTTTATTTACCTAAAATTGTTATGTAAATGTTAACGATGAGTTATCATCATCTATGTTTCAAAATAATTTAAGACTACACAAAAATATTTTAAATTTAAGTTTTTTCAATTTTTTATTGAAATATCAAGAGTCACAACAAAACTTTTCTTGTTTTTTTTTAAATAAAAATATCTTGATGAAAATAAATATACCGAATAATAACAAAGTTTTCCAATTTTTTATTTCACATAGTAAAAAATAAATTATTTTGCTCAATGTTAATTATTGACATATATATAGTTGCTGGAATAGAAGATTCTAAAATAAAATATGATGAACCAATAAGATTTTAATAATAGACTATCCCTTGAGGATAAATATTCCAGCAAAAATATCTCATAGTAAGCATATCATTAGTAAGATATTTTACCCCTTGATACTTAAATAGGATACTCCTAGTTTCCTAAAACGTTAAGATGATATTTTACCAATTACCCCTGAAATAAATACAGTGGCAAATAACATTGTACAAAAATATTCGATACTCATTTCCAAACATATATAAGGAACATGAAGTAATCGATAATCAAAATTATTTCCTCACTCCTTTTACACATTACATTTTTATGCTATTATACATTATTATCTTTTATATAATTTCTAGATCACCGAAGAACGATCATTGAAGAACGATCATTGAAGAACATTCACGGAAGAACAAATATTGAAGAACACCTTCAGTATATAACACATATTAAAGCACAATATATATACCAAATATATTTTAAGCTAAGAATGTTTACTAATAATAATATTAGTAACGGCGTTCATTCTTATCAAGATTATCCCTTGAGGATAAATATTCCGGCAAAAAACTCTCACAGCAAATATATCATTAGTATGATATTTTACCCATTGATACTTAAATAGAACACTCCTATTTTCCTAAAATGGTAAGATGGTATTTTACCAATTACCCCCTGAAATAAATACAGTGGCAAATAACATTGTACAATAATATTCGATACTCATTTCCAAACATATATAAAGAACTTGAAGTTGTCGATAATTCAAATTATTTTCCTCATTCTTTTTATACATTACATGTTTATGCTATTGTACATTATTATCTTTTATATAACTTCTAGATCACCGAAGAACAAATATTGAAGAACAATCATTGAAAAAACATCTCCAATATATATAACACATATAAGAGCATAATATATATACAAAATATATTTAAAGTTAAGAATGTATGCTACTAATAATATTAGCGACGGCGCTCATTCGTATCAATAGTATATAATCTATTGCCGTCTCCACATCACCTCTTCACTCATTATATCGAAATAAATTACGCTTTACTACTTGCAACTTATTGAAAATTGTGACAAAAAAAAAAGTTTAGGCTAATTTATTCTTGAGTTGGGTATTCAGGTCCATTATAACTTTGAGTTTTTTATAAAAAAAAGTAAAATAATTGTAAAAAGAAGTAAAAGAAAGAAAGAAAAAAAGATAATACATATTTACTGCTGTTCTTATTTCAAAACAATAATATCTTCGAAACCAAAAGAGATGTATTTTTATAACTAATTTCCTCAGAAGATTTTTAAAAAAGATATACGAAAACACTTTGGCGGACAAAATTTGCCCTTATTTTATTTTTTTTCTAATAAATAGCAACTTAATAAAATATTTATTAGTACAAATAATATGTAATAAAGAAAGATCAATAATCATGAAATAAATAGATAATAAACAAATTTATCATAATAAAGAACAAAAATACAAATAATGTATGCAATAATACACACTCAAATAAATATATCTTCGATTATTTGCTAAAATATCCGTTCAAAAACTAGGATCTTTTAGCATTAAATAACTCATCTAAATCTTTAACAGGATCATTTGACTTACCTAAAGTAAAATCTAAAGGTAATTGTTTAGAATAATTTAATTTTCCATTTAAATGTTCTTTAACTAAATCAGCCATACCTTTAATAAAAGTCATATTCCCATTCAACGAATCACATCTTTTGAATTTATCAGCAAAAGGAGACTCCTTAATAATACCTAAATCAATTTCATGTAAAGTCTCAATATGATCAGAAGTGAAAGCAATTGGAATAAAAAGTAAACCCTCACATCTAGGACCCAAGAATTCAGAGATTTTGGAAGTTTGAGCACCGAGCCATGGCTTGGGACCAACCTGAGACTGCCAACATAACCTATATGGGTTTTTAAAATTCAAGGCTTCCATGATTTTATACACAGAAGCTGCCACTTCAGCAGGATATGAGTCACCAGTATTCACTACATCCATCGGTAAAGAGTGTGCAGAAAACAATAAGATAACTTTATCTCTGACATTTTCTGGGAATTCCATCAATTTTCTATTTATATTTTCCACAAAGGCATTGATTAACCCAGTATTAGTTGGCCATCTATCTATAATAGACCACTGAATTTGTCTATTAGGATCCAGTATCTTCACTTGTCTCCATAGTTCATTAATCGAGGAACCTGTTGTAGAATATGAAAATTGAGGATATTGAGTAAATGCAACAGCTCTTTTAACACCATCTTTCAACATTTGTTGGTATGTGTTAACTGTTAAGGGTTTTGCATAACGGAAGGCAACATATGGTTTATGTGGTGCGGTCTCTGGGTTAATTTCATCAAGAATCTTACAGACCTCAGACACTTGGTATTCAGACCAACGACGAATAGGTGAGCCTCCACCAATTTCCATATACTGTTTTTCAATCTTCGGAGTTCTAAATTTAGATATCCATTTAGCGAATATGGGTTGATATTTTTGTGAGATCGGAATTAAATCATTATCTGCGAATAATTCATATAAAAAATCATGAGTTTCATTTACAGTAGACGGACCACCCATATTCATAAACATAATACCAGTTGGAGACTTATTTTTAAGGACCGAATTATTAGAAAAATGTCTGAAAATTTTTTTTGTGGTAGTAGAAGATATTATAAACTGTGAATTTAAACATTGTCTTTGAAACAATAGATTCATAGGCCTAGATATTAACGTGTTCATGTTTTATTTTTTAAAACCAAAAAAAAAGGAAACTGATTGATAGATTGTATATATTAATTGATTTCTTTTAATGACCAACAAACGAAAAAAGAAAGAATAATTCAGGATCAATAAACTATATATTAGTTGGATAATTATAGTATTTAATGGCTGCCAAATGTTACATTACTTAAAAGGAAAAAAAAAGGTTAATATAATGATATTCACTTTGACATTATTCTCTAAAATAAACCACGATATCTTATATATAAATACGTATACACTAACCATAGTTTTGATATTTGTTTATTAATCAATGTCATTGAACTCTCTTTTATTAAAAATTTGAATACAAGAAAAAAACGAAAAGGAAAAAAAAAGAAAAGAAAAGAAATAGTTCCCCTAAAAAAATAAACGATAAAACAATAGAAACGATCAACAGAAAAAGGCGAGAAAAAGCTAAAAATACCCTAACAAAACGTTTCAAGAAAATAGAAAAAATATTAAAAAAATAGGAAAAGCCCTAATTTCTCCACGCCTGAGAATATCTTTGAAATATAATGTGTGTCTTTTAGAAGATATCTGTTTACAGATAGTGTGATATTACATAATTCATTAGAAATTTCTTATAATATTATTTTTTTTTATTTAAAAAATGTTAAGTAACTAACTATCTTTATATAGTAACAAATTATATTACATTTCTGTAGATGTATTCAATAGAACTATATATATATATATTTTTTTTTTTAAACGATACCATCCCACGCAATTTATTAAAACTTTTTTGACCAGAGATATTTGAAAAAGGATGTATTTCTTTTTTGTTCGTTTTTTTAGAAAAAAATATATTAAAAGCGGAAAAAAAAGAAAAAAACCCTAATTCTTCTGGTTTTATGCATTAGATCAGGTGAGGTCAAGCCAAATGGCTCAAATTTTTGTAATACTCTAATACAGAGGCCATCGTAATAATAAGTCTCGACAAAAAAAAAATAAAAAAAAAAAAATTCAACAATTTCTTAGAACTTTTATTTTGACCCAATCCTATTTAAACACTCAAGATCATCCGCTAACCTGCTTAACTGTTTGACCTTGCGTTAGATAGTTACAAGTGTTCAGTTTTTTCCCTCCAAAACAAAATTCTAATCTTAATTGAAGGCTGCATCTAACTGGATCTCTCCAGTGAACTTCTTTTGTATTTAAGTTCAACCAAAATTATTATTATTAAGCTATAATATCCTCTGCAATTAAATCTGTAATTTATCATATTTTTGTTCTATTAAACTAAGGAGAGAAACGGAATAGGCAATAATACCATTTATACTAAGATGTTTAATCCAATTAATGATGGGATCAACAAAATTACTGAACTTTATGGGATAGACAACTTTACATTAAGATATGCCATTTGTTTGCTTGGATCCTTCCCATTAAATGCAATTCTGAAAAGATTGCCAGGTAAAAAAATCGATTTGAAATGCTATTTCATCTTATCCATATCCTCGATTTATCTATTTGGTGTCATGAATCTAATGACAGGTTTCAGAACACTTTTCATTAGTTCTATGTTTACTTATTGGATAACTAGATTCTATAGATCGAGATTCATGCCATACCTAAATTTCGTCTTTGTTATGGGTCATTTAGCATTAAACCATATCTATGCCCAATTCTTCACTGATTCTTCTGCTATCGAGGCTGCAAATTCAATAGATATTACTGCTGCACAAATGGTTTTGACTATGAAATTAACTTCCTTTGCTTGGTCCTATCATGATGGTACTCTTTTAAGTAAAGAGGAATTTGCAAACGATTTGACTGAATATCAACGACAAAGAGCCTTGCGAACCCATCCATCTTTATTACATTTTATGGCATATGTGTTTTTTTATCCAACTTTATTAACGGGCCCAAGTTTCGATTATTGTGATTTCGAATCTTGGTTAAACTGTGAAGTATTTAAAGATTTACCAGATTCAGAGAAACCAGTAAGTAAGGTTATTACCCCCGGTAAAAAGAGGCAAATTCCTAAGAACGGGAGATTGGCTTTGTGGAAGGTTATTCAAGGATTAATTTGGTTAACTTTAAGAGATTATTTACCAAGATTTTGTAACATTGAATACATGTTAAATAAGGAACAATTCATGTCAAGAAGTTTTTTCTTCAGAATTCATTATATGTATTTTCTTGGATTAATAGCTAGATTCAAATATTATGCAGCGTGGACCATATCTGAGGGTGCATGCATTCTATGTGGGTTAGGTTATAATGGATATGATCCAGTGACCAAAAAGATTAGATGGAATCGTGTTCAAAATATAGATATTTGGAATGTGGAAATGGCACAAAGCACTAGACAATCCCTAGAGAGTTGGAACATGAGTACAAACAAATGGTTGAAATATTATGTGTATTTACGTGTCACCAAGAGGGGTCAAAAACCTGGTTTTAGAGCCACATTATTTACGTTTATTACAAGTGCATTCTGGCATGGAATAAATCCTGGTTATTATTTAACTTTTGCTACTGGTGCTTTATACCAAACATGTGGTAAATTTTATAGACGCAATTTAAGACCTATCTTCCTTGCAGAGGATGGCAAGACTCCTTTGTCATACAAATGGGTATACGACCTTCTATGTATGTATGTTATTATGTTATCATTTGGTTATTTGATTCAACCATTTTTAGTGTTGGATTTTAAAGATTCAATGAAAGCATGGTCTTCAGTTTATTTCTATGGGCACTTTATTGTAGCAATATCATTTTTCTTATTTAAGGGACCATACTCTAAACAAGTGATTCAATGGTGTAGATCAAAACAACCAAAAGAGATTGCATTAATGAAACAAAAACGACTAGAGAAAGATATTACCACTAAAGCCTCTGTCTTAGGTGATATTTTGAAAGATAAATTAGCATATGAAGAGGAAGAAAAAGAAAAAGAACAGCAGAGAAATATACAAAAACCTGAGAATGATGAAATGAATCTTGGTATTCCAGCAATTAATTTCAATGAGATTGAAAATGCAAAGAAGGATTGGGATGATTTCACAAAATCGTATAATGAATGGAGACAAAAACGTGGTCTTGAAATTGAAGAAGAGAATTTAATGAGAGCTTTTGAAGATTTTAAAAAGGAGATTCAAACCGACAATTTGAAGAGAAGAACAAGTTTTAGTGAATATTTACCTTCTAAAAAGGAATGAGAAACAACTATAAAAAAAAATTGCACATACATATATATAATATAGATGAAAGTATAAAAGATACAACAACCATTGTATGATATCTTGTATAGATAAACAAATTATATATAATTTAAAAAAAAAAAAATTATTTATAGTTATATATATATATATATACTTGTGTGTGACAATATCTATAAGAAACAAGATAATAATTCATTATTATATGATATTAATTTTCAAAGTTCATCAGGATTAAATAAATCTAAATCAAGATCCATCATATCATCCTCATTTTCGTCTTCATTTTCCTTTTCATTATCGCTACTATGAGCACCAAAGACAAAAGATGATCTTCTTTCTCTACTCTCAAAATTCTCTAAATTAGTTTCACCTTCATTCTGCACCAAAACTTGATTATTATCACTTTTTGAAACAACATTTGAATCTGTTGTACTATTATTTGCAGACACTTCAGTCAATTCTTTTGAATATAAATTAGCCATAGCTAGCATGCCTCTCCTTAAGGCATCTTCTGCAGGCCAAATGAAATTATTTGGACCAATAGAACCTTTATCAAAAGTGGGCGGAGCTTTAGTGAATTTAGATAATTTTGTAGCATACTCCAATAGATCCTTCGAATTTATTCTTTGTCTTTGTTCCAAAATTGCATTCATCTCAAACTCCACCTGTTGTAAAGTCGGCATACTGTTCAATTGATCATGGCATTCATTCAATGTATCCAAGATATCTTTTATCTTCAGATCGATCTCCTGAGACTCCTTGTTCAATTGTTCCAACTTAGTATCGATTTTATCGTACCGACTGAATTCATTTAACGACTGGAACAAATTTTTGTCGACGGTTATAAGTTCCCTAGCTAATTGTATATCTGGTTTATATCTATCTACAGACTCCACCAGACTGTTTAGGGTGTCCTCATAGGAACATATATTCTTATAGAGTTCAGTATCATTGATGCTGTCTCTTGTGTTACCGTATTTCGATATCAGATCTAAGTGATTTAAATTCTTCTTTGTGTATGTGTCATCGGATGTCAATGCTAACGATAAGGATTTAGCATGACCTTTAGTGAAATCGGTTGTCATATTTTTTTTTTTTCTCCTTATTTTTTTTCTTTTGTGGAAATGACCTAAGGTGTATATACATATATACACATATATTGGTATATGTATGAATGGGTGAGTGAGTCTTCGATGTTAATAATGCTGTGTAGATTACAAAGTAATGTTCACTACTAGTATTACTTTTCTACGTTGAAAATAAAGAAAAAAAAAGAAAAAAGAGAGAGAAAAAAAAATATGTATATAAGGAAAAGATGGAGAAAACTGTATAGACAAAGAGACAAAGATATAATTAATGTGGACAAAAAGAACAAGTTTCCTATATATATAACCTACATATTCCTATATATAGATATGATAACTGTGTATATATTATGTACGTGTTAAGAATGATTTTATTCCTATAAAGAGGAGAGAAAACATAGAGGAACCAATGAGCAAGAAGAACAAACCATCAACCCCTCAAAGTATTACAATATATAACCATACCAACATCTTAAAGATTGAACCCAATTCCTATAAACGAACACAACAAGGTATAGAGGAGTATCATCGATAAATGTCACCACTATTACACCGTCATACAGGAAAAGACATATAAATAAAAAAAAAAATCCTAATTTCAAACAAATTATACCTATATACATACATACATACATATATATATTTGTATTTATATATATATATATATTTAATTAATATTCCAACAGTATTATTATTGTTATTATTGTTATTATTATTACTTGTTTATTTCAAATAATAATAAAAAAATACCTGCGGGGTTTTTCTTTACAAAACAGACAAACAAAAAAAAAACAAAAGATTTTTTGAGGAAGAAGTCACGTGCCAGAGAACTGGTGTGTGGGTGTCTTGCTGTCGTTGTTTTCGTTATCTTTGGCTCTTTTTTTTTTTCTTGTAATTTTTGTATATTTTTTGTAATTTTCGTTTCTTATATTTGTTCAAATAAACGAGGGAAGGACAAGAACACACGATTTTATTTTAATTTTTTTTTTTTTTGGGTTTTTGGGTTTTGTTTGTTTTTGACACAGTATTAACAAGACGCACATGTATATAAATATATATTAATATCGTACATTTGCTGTCTCTCTGTACTTATTTATTGCAACCATATTTATGTTGAGTAATACTCTTACAGTAGTTTATTTTCGATCTATATTATAATATATATATATATATATATATATTTGTGTATATATGCATAGAGAGAGAGAAAGAGAGAGAAGTAGTATTATACAATTCTAGTTAGTGGGAAGAGAAAAAATGAGTACTACCACTACTACTTCTACTATTCCCGGTAATAACAAAAGTAAGGATAATAACAATAACACAAATGAAAATGACCCTGTATCAACGTTTGAATTTAAAACAGGTCCTAGAAGACAGTATTTAGTGTCTCAACCAAACGATAAATTGTATAAACTGAGGTCAATAACATCCTTAAAGGAAAGGTTCATCGTCCTCTTCTTAACCTTATTTACTGCATTTATTAGATTGTATAATTTACAATACCCTGATTCTGTCGTATTCGATGAAGTCCACTTTGGTGGGTTTGCAGCTATGTATATCAAAGGTATCTTTTTCATGGATGTTCATCCTCCTCTAGCCAAAATGTTATTTGCTGCAATTGCATACCTTTTTGGATTTAATGGTGATTTTCATTTCGATTCAATTGGTGACAAATTCCCATCTGATACTCCATATGTCATAATGAGATTGTTTGCATCCATATTAGGTTCTTTGACTGCTCTTTTAATGTATGTAACTTTAAGATATTCTGGTGTCTCTATAATTGTCTCTCTTCTCATGACAATATCCTTTGTATTGGAAAATTCTTTTGTTACCATATCTCGTTACATTCTATTAGATTCTCCTTTAATCTTCTCTATCGCTTTAACTGTCTATTCATACAGAAAATTTGAATTGTATCCAATCGATACTTTTAAATCTTATAAAGCTTTATTGTCTACAGGTATCGCTTTAGGTTTTGCCATATCTTCTAAATGGGTAGGTCTCTTCACTTTAGCATGGATCGGTCTATTATCAATTTGGAAGTTATGGTTATGTATAGGCGATCTCTCTTTGAAACCAAGGAAGATTATCAAACTGATCATCGCTAAATTGATATGTCTATTGATCGTTCCATTTATTATCTACACTTTCGCCTTCAAAATTCATTTCGACACTCTTACTGAATCAAGCAACGATGCAGGATTCATGTCTTCCTCCTTTAGATCCACTTTAAACAACAACAATATCCCATATAACATTCCAAAGGATGTAGGTATCTCTTCTGTAGTCACTATCCGTCACGTCGGTACAATGGGTGGGTACCTTCATTCACATCCTCATCTTTTGGAGACTGGCTCTAAACAACAACAGGTTACTCTATACTCACATCTAGACGATAACAACAAATGGATCATTGAATTAGCATCAAACCCTGGGGTCACTGTCCCTAACTTCGAAGATTTAAAGGATGGTACTCAAATTAGATTGTTGCATCCCTTGACTTATTGTAGATTGCATTCTCATGATTTCCCTGCCCCTGTATCTGAATTCAGTGATTGGCAAACTGAAGTCTCATGTTACGGTGCTCACGGGTTCAATGGTGACATCAACGACACTTGGATCATAGAGATAGATAAGGATGCTTCCAAGGATGAGGAATCTAAACAAAGAGTCATTGCATTGAAGACAATCTTTAGATTGAGACATCTCAGTACTGGTTGTTACCTTTTCTCACACGAAGTCAAATTACCTAAATGGGGGTTCGAACAACAAGAAGTGACATGCGCCACACAGGGGAAATTCCATTTGACTCAATGGTATATTGAAAGTAATGAGAATATGAACCTTGATGAATCAACAGTATCTAGGATATCGTATGAAAAACCTACATTTTGGCAAAAATTCATGGAAATTCACCAAAGGATGTGGCACATTAACAAGAATTTGGTCGACACTCATATCTACTCATCGTATCCAAGTGCATGGCCTTTCTTATCAAGAGGTATCAGCTACTGGGGCCAAGAGAATAGACGCGTTTATCTATTGGGTAACGCCATCATGTGGTGGTCCGTCTCGTTGTTTGTCTTGGTCTTCATTGGAATCGCTATATTAGAACTGGTGTCTTGGCAATTGGGTGTCACTGATTTTTTCAAAGATCCACACATTATCAATTTCAATATCCAAACTCTTCAATACTTGTTAGGGTTCGCTGTCCATTACATCCCATCGTTTTTAATGAAAAGACAGTTATTTTTACATCATTATCTACCAGCGTATTATTTCGGTATCTTAGCATTGGCTTGTGGATTCAATCTTATAGTTACTTATTTTGGTAAAAGGAAAAGATTGGTAGGTATACTACTAGTAATTCTCTTCACTGGTGGTTGTTTCTATTTTTTCAATACTTATAAACCATTGATTTATGGGTTGCCATGGACAAGAGATGAATGTTTGAAATCTAAATGGTTACCTGATTGGGACTATGATTGTAATATATATTTTGACTCTTATGAAAAGTATCAAAATTCTACTACTACCGCATAAACAAAATAAAATACAGTTCTAACTAATAATGATGGTAACAATAATAGCCAGTTAGAATTAATTGTATAGAAGGTATATATATATATATATATATATAGTTGATTGAAACTTCTTTATTTTTTTATTTAGTAATTATTTTTTTATTTTTTTTGTATCGAGAGTATGAATTTAATAGAAATAGTAATATTGTTTAGATCCATTGAGTTTGATCGTCAGACTCTTCCCACTGTTTTTAATGTTTTGACCTAGTTGTGTCTTTTTACACGAACAGTTGTTGGATCTTTTTTTTTTTTTTTTTATTTTTTTTGTACTTTACCTTTTTGTCTCGAGGATTTGGTTGTCTTTTCCTTTGTGTGTGTGTGTGTCTGCACGTTTTTCCGTGTTTATGTCAAACTTTATTTATCATTTATTACAAAATGTATTAAATGGTAAATTCACACATGTACTATTATAAAAATTGGGGGGAGGGGAGGAATTGAGTCGATTAGTCAATTGTATATGCACATTTTTAAATAACGGTCCATCTTAAAGGAGAATCGATACAATATATAACTAATTACAATTATTGTTAATATAGTTAGTTCTCTTATTTACTTTCTCTTTCTCCGTTTTTGTTAGGTTTAAAGGTCCAAACCATATTGATAATGTCTGCGAAGAATAAAAAATCTGTTAAAAATGGGGTAAATGATGTCCCACTTGAACCGATTGAAATTAAAAATGGTCCATTAAGACCTTATTTAGATATCAATATATCAGATGAATTAATTAATAGTCGTACTTCAAACAATCTTTTAGATAAAATTTACCTTGCCGTTTTGGTGGTTGTTGGTTCAACCATCAGATCACATAAATTGGATACACCAAATAATGTCATTGGTAGAGAAAGTATCGTCGGTAATATCATCTCTAAATATATTAACCGTGAATTTTTCATTGGCACTACTCCACCAATGGCTAGTTTATTTTTCACTTTGGTTTCGTTATTTAATGGATTCAATGGTAATTTTAATTTTCAACCAGCTGATTATCCTTATCCAAGTAAAGTTCCATATGTTACTTTCAGACTGTTTTCTTCTATGTTAGGTTTATTGACTGTGATTTTTTTCTATTCCACTTTACGTGTCACTGGTGTTAGAAGCTTTGTTGCCTTTGCCGTCTCTTTAGCTTTAATCTTTGAAAACGGTTATGTAACTATTTCTCGTTATATCTTCGATGATTCTCCTTACCTTTTCTTTATTGCATTGGCCATTTATCTTTTCAAAACATCCCAATTGTATCCAATGGGATCCTGCAAATCTTATCTTTCTTTATTTGGTTCTGCTATTGTTTTAGGTTGTGTTGTCTCTACTAAATGGGTAGGTGTATTTGTTATCTTCTGGGTTGGTATTAATTTAGTGTTAAGATTCATCTTAAACATTGGCGATCTATCTAAACCTGTCTGTTCATCCATAAAACATACCACGATAAAAGGTTTATCATGTTTGATCATCCCAGCCTTTGTTTATGTCTTATCCTTTTATATTCATTTCCAATTAACTACTCATATCAGTAAGGATGCAGAGATCCTTTCCTCAGAATACAGATATGAATTAATTGGTAATAATATCCCAGAAAATATTAAAGCTCCCGTGGGACTTGGTTCCAGAGTCACCATACGTCACACTGGTACATATGGTGGTTATTTACATTCCCATGAGATCTATTACACTGGAGGTTCAAAACAACAAGAAGTTACTTTGTACCCATATGAAGATCCTAAGAATGAATGGTTTATTGAATTGTATTCTGAATCAGGTAAACCAATCACAAACTTCACTGAGCTTGTAGATGGCACCAAGATTAGATTGAATCACAACACCCATTGTAGATTGCATTCTCATGATCACAAGCCTCCTGTTTCTGAAAACAGTGATTGGCAAAAGGAAGTCTCTTGTTATGGTTATGAAGGGTTCGAAGGTGATGCCAATGATGATTGGGTCATTGAAATTGATAAAGATAAATCCGCTGAAGGTGCTAAAGATGTAGTTAAAGCTATTAATACTAAATTTAGATTAAGACATTTTATGTCTGGTTGTTACCTTTTCTCTCATGATACTCGTTTACCAGCCTCAAGTTACAATCAACAAGAAGTTACTTGTGCTACTCAAGGGATTAAAGATCTAACACTATGGTACATTGAAAGCAATGAACATGATTTCTTACCAGAAGATACTGAACGTGTCTCATATCCAAAATTATCCTTCTTACAAAAATTCATTGAATTTCACAAGAAAATTATCTATGTTCGTAACAAAATGGATATCCCACATTTCTATAATTCAAACCCATTGACTTGGCCATTTATGTTACGTGGCGTAGAATTATCTTACAATAATTTCGAAACCGTTTATTTCATTGGCAATGCAATCATGTGGTTCTCAGTGACTCTATTCATCACAATCTTTGGCCTTGGTTTTGCATACGAATTACTCGCATGGCAAACCGGTAAACCGATCTTCCAAACCACTTATATTATTAATTTCCATATCCAGGTTGTTGAATATTTATTAGGTTATGCTATCTATATGGCACCATACATTCTTCTAGGTGGTAATTATTATATTTATGAATATCTTCCAGCTTATTATTTCGGTGCATTAGCTTTAGGTCATGGTTTTGATTCATTATTTGTTATCCCATGTAACAAAAAGATCAGACAAGCAGGCTATGCAATTATTGCTTTATTTGTTATCAGCAACATTTATTTCTTCCAAAATCGTAAAGCTTTAGCATATGGTTCAATATGGTCACATGACTCTTGTGAAGCTTCTAAATGGTTAACAAGTTGGGATTATGATTGCAACAGTTATACTTTAGGTTTAGAACAACATCAAGCACAAAGATCTCAAAGAGTCAAAACTGATAGTATAATTGGTATCAGTTATGGTTTTCCAGCTCCAACGAATGAAGCTGAAATAGCTGATAATTCAATAGTTAACGAAATGATCTATGAATCGGAAGGAGAAGCTGTATTCATGGATGAAGAAGCAAATCAACCCGAACCAGAAGAAGTTAAACAAATGGTTGGACAAGAAGATTCCATTTTAGAGAGCAATGAAGCAGATGAGGAAAAAGAATGAAGCGTTGCAGAGTAGTCATATGATTTATAACAATAAGTATTCATACGTTGAATGCTTGATTGGTGAATAATGGTTCTTGTTTGTTTCTATTAATTATAAATTTTGGTTGTTATTTTTACTTATTTATTTATGTATTTAGTTATCAATTCTGTTTATTGACGAAATGAAATATATATATATATATATATATAATACCAACATTTTGTTAACATCATATATACATAAAGTGAAAAGCTAAGTAGTTTACAAGGAATTTATTTAACCCGTCGACAACCGTTTGATATATCAATTTAGTGGTGCATAAGTTTGTACATAAAATGCCTTGAATAGATCTTATGTGCTAGAGATGTATGGATGTAAGTACTTTACCGTTTGTCGGTATTTTTTTTTTTCATAATATTGAGATAGTAAAAAAAACAAACAAACAAACAGTAGAATAAATGAAAAAAAAAATACGAAAAGAAGATGAGAGCAACAATACCTATTAATGTCACGTTGTTGAGGGACCTTAACTGAACTATTTCTAAATTATTCAATGTCAATTAATTACATAAATATCCGATTATCAAATATTATTGAAAATTGGAGATATTTCAAGCAAAATTTTCTCAGAAATATCGTATTCTTTTCTATCAATTACTGATTTCATTTTCCTTCGGTACAAATAAAGGTATACACGTCTATATAATGGCAGATGACGGTTGCATTGAGCAAGATGCTTTTTTGAAAAAAGCAGATGAATATTTCAAAGAGGCTAACAAGAAAGCCATTGCAGTACGTTTTACAATGAAAAGATACATTAAACCAGATTTAGTTGATGGTAATCCAGAATTTAATACCACTGAATTACCTAAATATGATATTTCAAGGGAATCTGGAATTAAAGTGAATGATGCCATCTCTGAAAGTACATATGATATTCTTGCTAGAATATCGTATGGCGTAAAAGCTAGTAAACATAAATGTTCTACAATTGTATCTGTTGATAAGTTTGATAAATTTTGGTTAGATTATTCTACAATTGCTAAGAGTAATATGAATGGTCTTATAAAAAAGAAGAAGAAGAAAGACAATAGATCAGTTATTAAAAACAAACTCAAGAAGAGTACTAAATAAATTCTTTTATGCAAAAAAGGAAAAGACTAAAAAAAAGAGATGGGATAGAAATCATTTGCTTCAGGTGGTATTTTTCAAATGCATATTTAGTTTTATCATATATTCATTTGAACATACATTTAAATATGGTTCTAATAATATAAAATTTGTATTATATGAATTTCTATCAATTAATTATTCATTCAGATTCCACAATGATGTTACCCGATGGATAAATTCCAGATTCATTTCCAATGATTGTTGATAAATCTAGTTCCTTCCTTGGAACAGTTACAATCAATTTAATTTTATATTCATGTTGATATCCACTTGATGGGGGATATCCATATTGATATTGTTCTTCTGACTCCATGATACCATTTTGCGTCATTTCAACAAAGGCATAAATTTCTTCAACAGGTAACGTTGGATCGAAATTTCTTATTACTCTAGAATTATCAGTATCATTGATTTTAATGGCTATTCTAATTCCATCTTGTATCTGTGACCTAATTGGTTCTGGATATAATTAACTTTTTCTCCATAGTAACCATTGTCTCTTTAATAGCAATAGATTTCTTGGTTTTTGTTCCATTTGTATTGCCTCATTTCTTTGATGTTCTCTTTCTTTATCTCGTAAAAGTGATTGTCTAAATTTTTTATCTTGTCGTTCTCTGATATGTCTTTCTCTTTCTATATTTTGTCTTTGTTCAATCATCTGTAAAAGATAAGAATACTTTTGAACAAGGACAGACTCTAAATCCCTTGGATTATATTCTTCAATAGAACCATTAAAACTAAATATAATCTCTGTAGTATCATTCCTGCTTTTAAATAAAACTCTAAAGTGAGGGAATTTACGTACTTTTAGAGCGTTAACCACTTACAACCCTTCTGAAGTGGTAATATCACCAATCCAAAGTAACATCTGATAACTTTTAATACAACTAATAAACCTCTAAGAACAAAGAATATTTTCCACGTAACTTATCTTGTCACAAAGTAAAGGATCATGCAAATACAGTGATTTAAATTTACATTTACACCAACAGTTCCCTAACAACTCTAAATATCTGTTTTGTATCAATTGGGTTGGAATCACTGATGTATTGAAATTATAGATTGATCCGAATGTTAAATTAGATGTTTTCCAAATTAGAATCATTTGAGATAAATTCATCAGATACTTGATCTAATAACAGGGCCATATTGGTATTATGATCATTATTTTGCCTCTGATGTTTATCATAAATCGTATCAAAATTTAATATTGGTTTCAGTAACGAAAGAACAACTAACACGATATACACCAAACAATATAAAATGTATAAAGATATTTGAAAAACTATTCTTAGGAATAATATCGTATTAGTATTCTCAAAGGGATGTCTTGCAATTGAATGGTGCCATTGGTGTTATTATTTCTTGGAATAGGTGTATTTGCCGTAAGAAAACCACCACGGAATGAATTCAAAAGCTCTTCTTCATTATCTCTATTACGACATAATCCAAAAATGTTCATATTATATATATATATATATATATATCGATGTATGTTCGTTTAGGTATGCAAATCAATCTCACCCAAAAATATTGGAATGTATTACTTGGATTCTCCTGTTTTACACTATTTGAAGGAATGTTAAATCAAAGACTTCTTCCACTTTGTATATCTTATTTATTTTTACCATATTAACTATTACTTTGAATGATACAGGTTAAATATTTCTATTTATCCCTACAGCTTTGAAATATCTTTGAATAATCTAATTTAGGTATTTTTGGATTTTGTTCCTTCTTCATAAGCCATGAAATATTTTTTTCATCCTTTAATCACCATTAGGATATAATGGCATAAGAGGACACAAAGAAAGAGAAGGTGTGTGTATGTGCTGTTTAAAATTCAAATGAGAACATAAACCATTCAATCATAGGATCTTTACATACGTCGACACTTATAATAATATATGTATATAGTATAACTTTACAAAGAAGTATTTAATTCAAGCTATTATATTAAAGACAATGATTTTCACACCTATGTACCGCCAATAAATGTCTATAAGGAAGGCTTGAAATGTTGTGCAAAGTTTAGTAAATCAACATCTGGAACACCATACACAGGGTTAATTGGATTTATGTTTGATAAGGGATAAGATAAAGAACTATTTGGTTTGGATATAATTACTACAACAGATGTATTGTTTATTGTATTGTGTTCTTGTAGAGAATATTCACTTTCACTTATAGATAAACCTAGCAATACATAATTTGTATGATAAAAATCAGGACTCTTTCCAGGCTTATCTATAAGTCCACCACCTTTTTCATTTTGACAACATTGACATATGTATTCATGTAACGCATCTTTATCCATGCAACATCCATAACCAGCAGCCTCTAACATTGCCGCGGTACTACCTATCCAAAAACTGTAACATCCATCAACCAATTTATTTGACCTTCCGTTTAAACCACGTTCTTCAAAACATTGCCGACAACTACACCATTGCATCAACGCTTCAACATTAATCTTGTTCAATTATTTTAGTATTATTAGACTGGCTACGGCACAAAATGTATATCCACCATGTGCTTCATCTTCTTGCGGTGTAGCACCAAATCCACCCTCATACGTCTGACAATCGATAAGATATTCTAATACACCGTCACATAGTTCTGGCGTTAAAATGTTGAGCATAGAAGCAATACTTAATGCGCAATATATACCTCTGGTATCATTCTCACCAACTTCTAAACAAGTCTTGAATCCACCATCTGGTTGTTTCAATTTCAATAACCATTTGTAGATTGCTTCCCTATTAATCTTATCCCAACATCCATCAATATTATTGCAAAGCGATAAGGCGTTAATTGCTGCGTATGTACCTGCTATATGTGGGATTTGTCCAACACCACCACCAAACGGCCCACCATCAGGAGATATTTCAAACAATTTTTTGCTAATCCTTCTCTGTAAATCTTCAGATAATGATTCTGGTGACAAAATTTTTAAAGAATTGGCAATCCAATACAACATCCATGGTTGTGACGCATCTAAAGCAGTTAAATTTGAAGGGAATTGTGCCGTGAAAGCAAACTGAAGGTATTGCAAATGAGATTCTTTTAGTAATGGTTTTGTTTCCTTCGATAGAAGTTCATTACATGATTCAATTACTTCTTGACGATCAATTATGGTTTCTGTTTCAATTTCTTTCATAATTTCTTCAACAGAACGTAAACTTTCTGGCTCTGATAATAATTCGTGCTCTTCTTCTTCTGCTTCTTCAGTAAGGACCCTTTCTATGACTGGTCTTTTTTTTCCTAAGAGTTTTGCTCTGTCCCATTGACTAGTGCCCATTTTCACTCAAGTATATATATACATATGTGTTTGTGTGTATTAAGATGGCTTATTTTAAAAATTTAAAATTATAGTTTGTATCAAGATGAAACAAATTCCTTTCTCCAATTGTTTTGTATTTTGGTATAACAGTATATAGTCGATAAATAGGTCGAGAAAAGAGTTTTCAACAATAGTTTGAGGGAGTAAGGAATTAATGAAAAACGTGTTAAGTTTTGTGAAAGACATTTCCAGTTTTTCCCAAAATGGTATAATACACTATGTACAAGACATGGGATCAATTCTTTTCAAATAATGTTAAACAACAGTTGAACTCTTAAAAACACAACTATAAGATTCTACCTTATGTTGCTGTAAGGAGTTTATTCCTTTTCCGAATGAATACTTATGAATGGAAGTATCCATGTGAATTGGTGCATAATACGGTAAGACAATTCGACTGTAACATATCAAGATTTGTTTGCAAGTAAACTTTTGTATAAAACAAAAATAAAAGAAAGAAGTAAAGAAATGATTCTTAAACTTATCAAAAGTACAGCAGTTGATGTTGGAAAGGATAAGGAAAATGATGAACAATATATTGATTTAGATAATATGAATTGGTTTAAATGGATTTTTCATGTTTTAAAGATGTCCCCATCGGATTTACTATTATTCTATAATGAAAAAATGGAGCTTATAGACTGGGATAACAAGATAAAGACAGTGGCACAGCCGTTAGGTCATTGGTTAACAATTTCAACATTCATTATAAGATTTCTTCAAGATAATCTGATAAAACCTAATTACATGAATATTTACGATACATATAAGGCAGAAACTTTATTTGATTTTACTAAATCAGATACTTTAAGGAAGTATAATCTGTTACCACAAGTTTCACAGATCAATAAGACTTATAACATGAATAGTAGTGATAAAATGATAAGTCAATTTTATATTAAGATGCAAAAATATAACTCAAACAATAGTTGGTATTACAATAGTTTAAAACATCTTGATTATTCTTTCTACGCATTACTTTTCTTTATTGTCATTATAAACATATTTATAAGTATTCGTTTCCTTTTTGGATATTACAAATACTATTCTCTATTCTACAGTCTAAAAGTGTCTACTGACTCACCAGATGTTACTAAAAGACCATTGAAAACTTTAATTGAAAATAATGATGAATATTTATCAAAAAGAACTTTACTCAGTGTGGTTAAAAAAAATATTGTTAAATTGTTTAACAGAAACGATATAAACCAAAAATCTACTAATTCATCATCTGAAAAGGATTATTATTATGAAGTTAGAAAATGGACCCCAACAAAATTCATTACTAATCTTTTTATGACCTTTTCACCCTATTCCTTTAATTTTCCTCATTTTCTCATCAGTATCATTCTTCACATTATTTGCCGTTCTAATACACCAATATCTGTTTCAATTAATTTTAAATAAATATCAAAACAGAATCATGGATGATAATACCTTATTTAGTGCATTTCTAGAAGAATATCATATAAAAGTGGTTAAACCACTTGTGTCTAAGAAGTATCAAAATGTTCAAATCGATGCTACACCAAATGGTCGTGGTTTTGTAGCATTTTATCCATTTGCTGCACCCAAAGAAAATAATATATTTAAGACTCATACTTTGACAGGTGATTTGATACGCGAACAATATAATAAGAATACACATGAATTTGAAGAAATTGAAGAGAACACAAAAAGTCACAATGATACTAGATCTAAATCATTGAATTTGCAAAATGTGTATTGGGATCCAGATAAAAGGAAGTTTGTAATCATGAACTTGTCTTCTTCAAACGTCATTAAAAAGGAATCGTCAAGATGATAGTTCACCTAACAAATTAGAGGAAAGAAAACACTTGATTTCCCTAGAATGTTCAAAGTTTTTTTTAAAACATAATAATTCCAAATGTAGCAGGTATAATATCATACGAGGAAAATTTCAATTTGTTCTATTTCTATTTAAAATGTAAAATAATTCTTCAGAATCGGTAGTAATAACACTGTTGTATCTGGTATAATATATACACATATATTTATATACATATATCTCCTGACTTCTTCTTTTTTTCTGTGATTTGGTATTCTGTCCTTCATTGTATAGCAAAAGCACCATCTTAACAAATATTTCATCCTGAGTTATTTTATCCTATAGAAATTGGTAGTGTAACATTTTTATTCTTTTTATTCTTTTTGTTGTTGTTTTTTTTTTTTGCTTTGTTATTGTATAGTGGCTTTAACTTCTCTAGACAGAAAGAAGAAGCAATTTTTACAATCGCTCAACTTTTTATTCACTAATTTTTTTTGTAGAATATAGTTTATAATGTTCTCTCATCTTAACATAGCCTAAATGGATTTTACCTAAGAAATGATCTGCTAACCTCCTATCCGTATCCAGTCGAGATAAATATGCACCACAAACTTCACATACTTGTAACTTTTGTTGTGCACTTTGACCTATATTTTCTGTAATAAATTTAATCTTTTTGGCTACTATAACTCTCCTCTCTTGTAATTTTTCTAATTCGACAGATCGTCTAATTGCTTTAGACACTTGATTATGTTTTATTAATATATTTATTTCTTGCATCATTAACCCTATTCTTTTATCAATAACATCGATTTCTTTAGTAATGCTTTGAATCTTAGCTCTTTCTTCTGGTGTATGTTCCAAATTTTTTAATGCAACTTTAATTTGTCCATTACATTCATTAATAAACTTAGATAATATAATGAAATATTCTCTTTCAAACTCAGGAAATTTCTTGCCATTCTTTTTTTCTCTCTCATATTGTAATTTATACCTAGCTAAATGTATCTGTGGACATCTACCTAAACTTTGTTTTGTACCCTGAAACAAGTCATAGGGACAATCACCGACTAAATAGGCTTTACATATTTTGGGGTCATACAAACCTAAGTCTTTTTTATTATTCTGATATCGACTTCTATATGCATTATTATTATATCTGTTATTATGGGATTCTTTGCCCATTAATTGTTCCAGTAATTTCTTTTGTTCTGCAGCTGGTGTAGACATCTTTTAACACAATTGTCTTACCCAATAAACTTTAAAAAATGGTCAAACCAAGATTAATTATATATATATATATAATGTTGTAGTGAATAATTTAATAAGTCTTGTATCTAAGTGTACTTTAACCCCTTGTTCGTTGAATAGCTCATCTTGTAAAGAAAACATTTAAAATAATGTACAATTTCTTCTCTCTCTTTTTTTTTTCTTCGATAATTTCGCCATCTTAAAATATGAATTACCACAATAAAAAAAAAATGGAAAAATAAAAATACTCATGGAACAATTTTTTTCAATAAATGCATTCAAAAAGATGATAATACTTGTTTAAAAAAAAAAAAAAGTCTATACGAGGTCTTAGTTAAAAACCAATAATATTTTTAAAAGCTCAAATTCGATAAAGCAATTGTTCTTAAATAGAATCGGTTTAGGGTTCAAATTGACTAATGCTTTCTGAGGAAATATTTTATTAATGAGTGGTGACTTATTTATATGAGAGTAGTCTATAATTTTTTTGAAGTAAAATTGAATCTTTCAACGATATGTTACATTTATTATGATTTATATAGTAAAAAAAATTGGTTTATCAGTTCAAATAATTGCTTTCTTCTTCTATGATTATCAAACAAATATTATCAAATTTGTTTTATGTATAAAATTGACACGATTCACGCAAACTCATCCAGGGTACAGACTTCTTAAATGTTATAGCATTTCAAAACATGTATGGTAAATGCATAATTGATCCAATGAAAGTTATATAATATACATTAAATGTAGAATCAGAATATATGGTAAATGTAGTAGTAAACTGCAAACTTAATTATAATGTTTATGATAATATTACATCACAGACAAACACACACACACACACACATATATATATATATATTGAAATGGATCAGCTAATTTGTAGCAATTCAGTTAGTAAATATTTAAGATTCACTAGGTACAGAGGTTAATTGAGGACGAATTTCTTTTAACAGTGATTCCACCACATTTATCATTAAATTAACTATTAGTTGATACAAATAAACAATAAAGTTAGTATATGTAGACGGATGACTCCTTATGATTGTACTTGAGTAAAATTATCTATTGTATACAGTAAATCAGGCAATTGTTTGATTGGCACATTAAACCATTCCAAATGTCTTTTTGTGTTTGTATTTGCATAATTATAACTATTCTTATCATCATTACCTGTATTAGAACAACCTGAACAATGGATTATACCACGACCATATTTTTTCCAAAAGAATCGATGTAAAAACGATTCAATTTCTACTAACGATAATTTACTATTTTTACTAACATAAAACCCACCATTTCTATATGTAGAAAGATTATTTATGCTAATTTTTGATATTTGATCATGATGATTCTTATTATCACGTTTTTCTTTAATTGACAATTTTTGAAAAAGTTTACTCAATGATGCAGTTTCAGGTATTCTTTTATTAGACCTGGCATGATTAGCGGAATATTGTTGGAGTAAAAAAGATACTCTTTCAGGAGTCAAATTTATAACTGGATGATGGCAATGCGATTCCCATTCCTTTAACCTTAAATATACATCATTTTTTGTGGTCATTCCAATTTTGCATAATATGTAACCTTCATTACGATTATATGGAGACAATTCAGTGACATTACCGTTTGAAATAATTGAATTATCAACCTGCAACCAATTTAATTTGTTATTTTTATTGTTAACCGTATATGTTTTATGGTCACCAATTATTGCATCGTATAATAACTTATAAGTATAAATATAAATGTATCCATCTTTCTTTGTTGAGGCATTAGGAGAAGGAAATCTTAATTTATTTGGATCTTGATGTTCATGATACCTACAATATTTAACAGTTGGGTCTTGGATCATTATCTTACATTGTGTATTGGATTTAGTGATGCCTAAGACATCTATGGGAAGTCATTTTTATTTTTATTGCTTTTTCCCTCTCTTATTTTTGTCTTTATATATTTATGCTTTATCTGATTTTCTTTGTTATTCTTTTTATTTTTTAGATTTTTAAGATTTTTGGGACAGGTTAGATCTTCAAATTCCTACCATAAGCACATATACATATTCGTTAACATATAGAAAGATTATAATGAACATAAGAGATTTTACAATATTGATAGTATAAGTATTAAATATTACCAAGTCTTTTCTCCCTACAGTAACTAATAACCAAAAGTAAAAAAAAGTAAAAAGAAGAAAAAAAGAGAAATAAATTTTTCCCCCTTCTTGTAAAGACAATCTTAAATTACCTTTTTAGGCAACAAAGCACTTAAACTCCATAAAAGGCAAATTTGCAGATAAGAAGTTATAAGATAAGATAAGAATATACAGTGAGTATTTTATTTTCATTTCCCATATTCCCTTCCAAGTAAACAAGTTTGAAACGAACACCATTGACCCTTAACCTTATTTGTTGATATTATAAGAACAGGGAATGAGATAGGAGATGTTAAGATATTTTTATACAGAGGTTTAATCACTTAAGGTATGTTTCTTCTCCCTTTTTTTTCCTTATTACTCTTCCCTTCATTTTATGTGTTAATAGTTACTTGTTCTCAAACTTTATAGCAAGATATGTGCAATTGAAATTGTACAACATAAACATAATATATATATATATATATATAGATTTATATATATATATATGTATGTTTGGGAAATGGAAAAGGAATTTGAAGAGAAAATGCTGTGTAATTTATAAAAAATCATGTTATAACAAAACAACAATATTTTATTCTATATAAAAGGTAAAAAGGAGAAAAAAAAAACCAAAAAAAAAAAGAGCAATGCTGGTTAGAGAAGAACAAATTGATAAGACAACAAGATATGGAGAAACCCCATTACATTTATTTATATGGGTCCCCGTATATTGAAAATTACCCCAGGGCACAATTTCCCGGTATAATATTATTTAGCGAGATATACCAGGTGAGCGAGACGGTCCGTAGATTTGCTAAGAAAATTGCATCACATGGATATATTGTGATATCACCATCGTTGTTTCACAATTTTATTGGATCGGAACCACTACCATTTGATAGCCAGGGGAATGAGGACGGTAACGATTATAAAATACAAAAACCGTTAGATTCATATGATGAAGATACTAAGATATGTTGTGATCAATTATATGAAATGTCAAATTTTGATGGACGAGGGATCGGTGCTGTTGGAATGTGTCTTGGTGGACATTTGGCATTTAGATCACTATTGAATCCCAATGTATGTTGTGCTACATGTTTCTCTCCATCAGATATAGACTCAAAAACGTTAGGGTTCGGAATGAATGATAATACTTTATCAAGAGTGATAAAGGAAGTAGAGCCAAATAAAGAACTATTGTTGATATTTGGTGAAGATAGTATTAAGATTAGGTCAAAGGGTAGAGATTTGATACGTGAAAGGTTGAGATCGAATGGAATAAAATTCAGTTTTTTAGAATTATTGGATACAGATACAAATTTTATTAGTGACGAAAGGGATAATGAAAATTTCAATCCAATTTTATCTGATTGTTGTTATTTATTGATGTTCGAACAATTTGATAGAAGACTAAAAACTTCTCTTGGTTCTTATATCAAAGATGAAGGGGAGAAAGTTCTTGAGGGAAAGGTATGAAAATGAAGAAAGTACAAATATATATATATATATATATATATATAATCCCCTACACCAACATAATAAAGATTTAGACTAATAGAATAATTTAATACCTACAGTAATGATTTTGGTAAAGTTGAACCCTCTACCTGAAAAATTAAGAATAATAATAATTATAATAAAAGAGAAAAGAAACGAAAAGAGAAAATGATGATTGATTATCATCTATATATATTTATATCTACTTTATCGAATTAACTTAACAACCTATATTTAGCAACTGACAATACAGACTAAATTTTCTTTTTAGTGCAATAAAATAAATTTAGATATTTTTATCAGAACAGAGAAGAAAAATAAAAAAGAGAACAGAGTTAACAAGAAAAAAGAAAATGGATTTAACTTTTTTCAATAAGCCCACCTCTTTTAGAAGGCAATTATATATGTATATACCTTTGGTTTGATTAGATATAGTTTTTCTGGAACTTACGTTCCCCCTCCTCTTTTTTCCCCCCAATAGACGGATCAATAAAAACGACATTAAAAGTAAATTTTCGTCCTTCTTCATTCACCTCGTTTTTTTGTTGTTATTTCTCTAATTAAAAAGAATAAAGGTAAGAGACCATTAGACTAAAGTGGGACATAAACCATTAACATATGTCTTTTTTCCCTCTTTTTTATGTAAAATATATTGTTACGGCAAAGAATATACAAATATAAGATCTATATAAAACAAAAAAACAAGTACTACATTATGTTATCATGTGTCTTTTTCGAATTTGCATTTAGTTCTTGTTATTGAGAAAGGAAGAAAAAACATAATAGTTATTTAGTTAGACATTAATACTGTAAAAAAAATTTTAATTATCTTTTTTGCTCATTGGTATTATATTTAGGTTGCTTTATTGTAATATAAATATTGAATGTAATTTTTTTTTATTTATCTGGCTTTTCATTGGTCAATATCTCAAGTATAGCTCTAATCCGCTATAATTTTCAAAATATTTGAAATAGCCAAATATCTTAGCTGGAATAGAAAAAAAAACTAGATTAAGAATGTTGAAACTTTACCAGGCAAGTATATATATATATATATTTTTTTTCTATTGACGTATTTATTAATTTTTTGTTTTTATTCAATTTGGATATTAACTTGACGAACACTTTCTTGTTCTTATTTCACCTCTTTATCTATTTGTAACTTTTGCTTATTCATTGAATTCTTTGCTTTGTTTGTATTTTTATTTATGGTTGCGCCTGTATTAACTATTGTTAATTTGGTTTGTTTTAAATTGAATCAGTTCATTTACAATATTTTTTCCATGAAAGATTAAGGGATATAATGTATATATATAGACGATTCAATATAACAAAAAAATAATAGTTAATTGAAGAAGGATACAAGAGAAAAAGAAAAAGATAAAAGTTAGAAATTAATCAAGAGAAGAGTGGGCATCTTTTAGTGAAGAAAGGAATAATCCATCTATATTTTGTTACCTCCTCTCTATCATAGTTATTTATTATTTTACTCTTTACTTTTATAACAGTCTCAAAATAGTTTTTTAGTCTCAGTAGTTCTGCTGGATATTTATTATCAATGAATACTATTGGCAGATCATTGACTTCAATGTGTACCATTTCAAAGGGTCAATCTTCCCTTCTACAAAAAAACTTGACATCTTCTATAATTAAACAACAAAGCCTTCTTTCAACGATTAATAATACTTCCAAATTCATAATACCTACTGGTTCTTATATTAAACGTTCATTTTCATCCCTCACATATTCAAACAAAGTTTCTGTTTTTACAAATTTGAGTAATAATAGTATTAGTAACAGTAAAAGAAGACACTTCCATAGGATTGTTCCTCTTCTACAACAACCCTCATCTTCTTCTACTACCATAAACCTAAACTCTAAATTACGTTCCTTTGGTAAATTTGTATTACGATTCACAGTATATTCTACTTTGGTTGTTGCTGGTTATTTCACTTATAGTCTATACAAAGAATTACATCCAAAAGAACAAGAACCACAATCTCCTAGTTTCTCCAACGGTTCTCCACGCAAAACTTTAATCATTTTAGGTACCGGTTGGGGTGCTGTCTCTCTTTTACAAAATTTGGATACTACCTTGTATAACGTTATTGTGGTATCTCCAAGAAACTATTTCCTTTTCACTCCATTATTACCTTCCACTCCAGTCGGTACCGTCAATTTGAAATCTATAGTTGAACCAATTAGATCAATAACTAGAAGATCTAAAGGTGAAGTTGTTTACTATGAAGCATATGCTACTGATATTGATCCAACTAACAAGACCATAACTATCAAGTCGGTCTCTTCTGATTCCCAAAATAACGACGTTCACACTGAAGAAGCTGTGAAGACTCTCAACTATGATTACTTGGTCATGAGTATCGGTGCTACTTCCACTACTTTCAATATCCCTGGTGTCACGGAAAATGCTATCTTTATGAAAGAAGTCCCCGATTCTGAAAGAGTCAGAGCCAAAATTATAAGTACTATAGAAAAGGCCTCGTTTTTAGCTCCTGACGATCCAGAGAGAGCTAAATTATTAAACTTCTTGATCATTGGTGGTGGTCCAACTGGTGTTGAGTTTGCAGCTGAATTACAAGATTTTATTAAACAAGATTTAACTAAGGTTAATCCCAAAGTCGCTCAAGATATCAAAGTCTCTTTAATTGAAGGATTACCAAACATCTTAAACATGTTTGACAAAAAATTGGTTGACTATACACAGCAATTTTTAATTAATGAAGGTATTAACTTGAAGTTAAACACTTTTGTTAAACGTATTACTCCGGAAGCCGTATATGCAACTTGTGAAGGTGAAGATATTGAATTCCCATATGGAGTCTTAGTGTGGTCTACAGGTAACAAACCACAAAAACTGACTATGGATTTAATGAAAAAATTAGATGAACAAACCGAAAGACGTGGTTTATTGATTAATAATAAATTAAGATTATTAGGCGCTGAGGATTCCATATTTGGTATTGGTGACTGTACTTTCCATCCAGGTTTTATCCCAACAGCACAAGTTGCTCATCAAGAAGGTGTATATCTAGCAAGCATATTTAAAAAATTACATGAAATTGATCAATTGAAATGGAGGATGGAAAAAGTGAATTGTACCAACAAGGATTTATTAAAGACTGAAATGGAAAAGATCGAATCTACTATTGTGGACTTTAAATACAATCACTTAGGTACTTTAGCATACATTGGTAGCGATAAGGCTATTGCTGATTTGAATATTGCTGGTTCTAAATACATATTATCTGGTGGTAACGTGGTTTTCTGGTTCTGGAGGTCCATTTACTTATCCATGTGCGTTTCTTTAAGAAATAGAGTCCTAGTTACTGCAGATTGGATTAGGACTTCTATCTTTGGTAGAGATTCATCTGTTTGAATCGTGAGACAAAACCAATACTAATAGAAGTAAAAAGTGGGAAAAGTGTCTTTTCTTATTTCCTTTTTTGAAAGGTAGTTACTCCTCAAGCCTCCTAGAAAGAGGTACTTATTTTGTTTTTTTGACATAGGTTTATTCATATATTCTAACTTTTTCTACTTTTTTGCCTGTCTATTCTTTTGTTTTATTTTATCAATTAATTATCTGTACAAAAATATCAATCAATAATTAAATATTATTAATTTATGTTATTTTTTTTAATTTTAGACAATGTATATTGATTAAATCATGTTAGTAGTAACTACACATATATAAAAAAAAAAAGTCAATAAAAAATTTACGTCTCGGTATATTATTAAATATTACTAAATATGTCCAATATACAGTAAGAATACAGACAAATGGTTCTTTTCGATAAAAAATTTCTATATAGAGGCTTTATTTAAAAGGAAAAAAAACTCTAAATGACTGCCGGCAGTTTCTTCAAATTTTTTAAATAATTTGAAGTGAGTAGTCTTTCACCTATTTTTTTTTTCTTTTATAGGTCACTCCAATATTCCGTTAAAGTAATCTATAATTTTTTGCTCAAAAAAAAAAAAAAAAATGAATTGTTCTCAAATAATCAATTAAATTATAGGTTACACTAATGTATTAATCTATGTATAGAGAATGATCTTTTAAAGAGAGTCCGGTTTAAGAAACAGCACAATTAGAGAATAGTAAATTTAGTTTTTTATATGTTTTTCTTTATGTTTTACCGGTCTTCGGTTTAGAGAGAACAAATTTTATGTTTATTAAAGTACCTAATCTTACTATAGTTAGAAGATAAAATATATTACTCAATAAAAATAATAATCATACAACACCTGATTTTTAACATATTAGTAACCCCCCAAAATGAAACTATTGTTAATGAACCAAATGTTATTTTATATACGAAAAGAATCATCCAAAATAATATTTGTTAATCAATGGTTCTACGGCATTGTCTATACCTAATACACTTGATACGGTGATAGTGGAATCTTTAAAATTGAATGATTATTTACCTAAACATGAAATAGATTCGCAAATTTACGATTTTGTTATCTCTAATTTTAAAGAAACTAAAAATACGACTCTTTCAAAAAATGAAATCGATGTTCAAAATAATTCAAGAATAATTCAATAGACTCATTGTAGAAGAAATTATTCCATGTACCAATATATTTAAATAAAAAGAAAAGTTTTAAACAAGCTATTGATTTCATGGATGCAGAGAATAAGGCTTTTTTGATTGATCCGTTTATAACAAAATACTCATTTAGACAAATTGTTCAGTTTATAATGCTCCCAAATCTATCTTATATGATATATCGAAGACTAAAATTAATAGGAAAAGTGTTTCTTTATTTTATAAGATTAATAATAATAAAAACATTTAATAATGTAGGGGCAAATAATGTATTCACTATGAATAAATTAGTGTTGTCAACAGAGCTACTGAATGTGAGAAAGGATATTGGTCCTGTGAGGTCTTCATCTCAAATATATGAGCAACAGAGGAAATTGACTATTCTTAAAGAGAGTTACATTTATTAAAAGAGATAAAAAAGCCGTGTCATCTGCATACGGGAGTCTTCTATTTAAAAATCAATTGTTTGAATACATAAAAACACATACCAATAGGGGTATTAAATTAAGAAAAGCATGGTTAATAGTTTTTAGGTAGGCATAGATTATATATATTATACATGGTCCTGGGGATAGTGATGTTAATGTTCCTGTTAAATTTATTAAGGAGGCAAGAGACAAATATGATTATTTTGTAGAAGCATTTATTAATGAATTAAATTATTAATTCCATGAGAATAAGGGAAGGCATAAAGATATTAATATTATTTGTGATGCTATGTTGGGCGTTTAGGGATTAGGTGGAAAATCGATTACTTGTAGTCTCTGTTTCTCAATAACCAATAAAACAGTCAAGTCTCTTATATCTTTACAATTATTAATTCATGAAAATTAAGAAACAATGAATGTTGATAACAACAATGGTAATAATCCAAGTATTGAAAATTTAAAGACTAGAAAAAAAGGTGTGAGTAAAAACCATAATGAATCATTAGATATATTTCACAAATATTTTGAACATTCCAAGAATATTGAGAAGGCAACTAGTGAAACAACTATTAAACCTTTAATTTCATACGATAGTTTTACGAATTGATTTAATTTGGATTTAACAGGATGTTAGATCCTACTACAAGAATGTGAGATAAAGGTGATCCCTTAGAACCAAAACATTTTTAGAGATATATTATTCCAGTATTTACGAAAAGTATTACTTCAAACAATTCATAAAGAAAAAATGAATACCCAACAGTCAATTATTAAATCAAAAAGCCTAGCGATTATTTAAAAAATGGCCAACTACTTGAGATAATGATACTAATAAATCTAATAACTCCTACATTAATTAATAGAAATATAATTGCTAATCGTGAAGTTATACATTATTGTTACCATAAATTTCTGTCATTCGCCATCCTTTTTTGGTCAAGCTGTCGGAAAAATTTTCTATTTCAGAGTATCACTAAACACGAACGCCGCAAAATCCACGAGATATTTTTCCTGAAAAATTTACATAAAAATAAAAAATAATTAAAGCTAAAATGATAAACAACGTAGTGAAGTAGTTGAACTACATAGTGAAATTACCATTGAATATATAGAGATCCGGTTTAATTTTTTGTAACTCAATTAAACTGAGTCGTGAACTGTTGTGTGTGTGGCACTAGTTTATTGATAGTTATTTTTAATTTGTTTGGATTAGTTACGTTTAGTGAAACCCCCTTACACATTTCTGGAACGTCATCCTGTCTTTTTGATTAATTAACAAATTTTGTTTCCCCTAAGAGATAGAGTTTGAATAATATCATACATCATAAAAAAGTAAGAAACAGAATATATATAACACAGGTAGATTCTTTCTCTCTCTCTCTTTTTTTTTTGCTGGTTATTTTATATTACTTCGTTTATTAGTTTCATTTCTCGATATTATTATTAGGATATTATATTAATTCCTGGAAATTTAAATAAACAAAGTTAAATTCAAATTACTAAAGAAATTAAACAAAAAGAAAGCGAATTATATCGTATTAAATATCATAATGTCCCACGAAGGTGAAGAAGATTTATTAGAATACTCTGATAACGAACAAGAAATTCAAGCCGATGTTAACAATGTTACAGGAAGTGGTGAAGGGTCCACTACAGCTGGTGCCACTGGAGAAGAACAAGCTTCTAGTACTGGTGAAGCTGATAAGAAAGGTTCCTATGTTGGTATTCACTCTACTGGTTTCAAGGATTTCTTATTAAAACCAGAATTGTCTAGAGCTATCATTGACTGTGGTTTTGAACACCCATCTGAAGTCCAACAACACACTATTCCACAATCTATTCATGGTACTGACGTTTTATGTCAAGCCAAATCTGGTTTAGGTAAAACCGCAGTCTTCGTTTTATCTACTTTACAACAGTTAGATCCTGTTCCGGGTGAAGTTTCTGTTGTTGTTATTTGTAATGCTAGAGAATTGGCTTATCAGATCCGTAACGAATATTTGAGATTTTCTAAATATATGCCAGATGTTAAAACAGCTGTGTTCTACGGTGGTACACCAATCAGTAAAGATGCTGAATTATTAAGGAATAAGGATACCGCTCCACACATTGTTGTTGCTACACCAGGTCGTTTAAAGGCTCTTGTTAGAGACAAATACATAGATTTATCTCATGTCAAGAATTTTGTCATTGATGAATGTGATAAAGTTCTTGAGGAATTGGATATGAGAAGAGACGTTCAAGATATTTTTAGAGCCACTCCAAGAGATAAGCAAGTCATGATGTTCTCAGCTACTTTATCCCAAGAAATTAGACCAATCTGTAGACGTTTCTTACAAAATCCATTAGAAATATTCGTTGATGATGAGGCTAAATTAACTTTACACGGTCTACAACAATACTACATAAAATTAGAAGAACGTGAAAAGAATCGTAAATTGGCTCAATTATTAGATGATTTAGAATTCAATCAAGTTATTATTTTTGTTAAATCTACTGCTAGAGCTAATGAATTGACTAAATTATTGAATGCCTCCAATTTCCCCGCCATTACTGTTCATGGTCATATGAAACAAGAAGAACGTATTGCCCGTTACAAAGCTTTCAAAGATTTTGAAAAACGTATCTGTGTTTCCACTGATGTCTTTGGTAGAGGTATTGATATTGAACGTATTAATTTAGCAATCAATTACGATTTGCCTTCTGAAGCAGATCAATATTTACATCGTGTTGGTAGAGCCGGTAGATTCGGTACTAAAGGTTTAGCCATTTCTTTCGTCTCTTCTCCAGCCGATGAAGAAGTCTTAAGTAAGATTCAAGAACGTTTCGATGTTAAGATTTCAGAATTCCCAGAAGAAGGCATTGATCCATCTACATACTTAAATAACTAAATTTGAGAATATTGAAAGTTAGCTGACTCTTTTTTTTTTTCTTTTTTTCTGTTTTGTTTATTTGCTAACTTTCTTACTTTGACTTTTATTTTCCATATCTTTACTCCCCTTTATTATGTGTCTAGGAATAGTAACAAAGTATCCTCCAGAATTTTATATTAACAGAATCTAATAAAGGAAAAAACTTTTTTTTCAATATATAATAACATAAATAAGAAGTGTATAAATATAAGAAAATATTACCTTCTTCCTGGGTCATCTATATGTATATTCTTCAGACCGCTCACTGTATTTTTTTTTTCCTATCCTAAGTTAACGCTCTTTTTGGTATTTGTAATTACAAATAAAATATCTGTCTATATAAATTACATAAAAAGAGCTAAGCCTTAGCGAAAATATATAAGAAGAATAATGAGGATGGAAGAGTGTAGTAAAGTACATTGGATGAATATTTACTTTTAAAATTATTTATTAATCGAACCATTTACTGTATTGAAACTACTCATTTTAGGCAAAGGCATTAGCTTTGGCAAATCAGGTTTTCTCTGATTATTTGTTTGAACTGAGGGTGTATTTATAGTTCTAATTAATATGCTTCTTTTATTATCAATATCTGTGTTGTAAGGTAATTTTGTTGCAGGGGTTGAGGTTGAGTTGCTTAGTTGGTTATCTAATATATGACTACTTTCTACAACATGATCACTGTTATCATTGTTCATATTATTATTATTATTATAATTATTATTTTGAAACGATATATCTATTTCTGTATTGTTGTCATCTTCCAATTTACTATTTTGTAATAGTACTGTCCTATTTGCTGAAGTGTCTTCATTGTCTCCATTTGTCTTTAAAACATGGGTAGCTAATGCACCTAATGTTCTCAACATGTTTGATGTATTCGCCGAGTTTGCAGTAGTTCTGATGGTGAATGATTCTTCTCTTGATGGTATAGGTGTTTGCTTTAAAGAAGAAGATACTGTGGAATTAGAATTATCCATCGATGAAATATCATGATATGTTATATCGGTAATATTTTCGTTCAATAATTTGGCTAATCTATTAATCTCTAAATTTTTTTCTATGATTCTTTTCTTATATTTCTTAATTTTCTTTTCATTAATAGTAACCTTATTTAATAATGAATTTTTTTCCATTAGCAATTGGCTTTTAATTCTCTCAAATTCTTGTTTTTGTAAATTTTTCTCTACATTAATTCTGGATTGTATATCTTCGCTATTCGTAGTATTTTGAATCATAGATTTATATCTCAGTTGTTGTATTTGTATTATGGATGCTCTTAAAGAGGTTACTAAGGAATGTGTAATATTAAATATCTCTGTTTCGTCAATTTTATATCTAAGCGTTTCTCCCAAAAGGTCTTTGTCTTGACTATTTTGTGGTGTATTAAGGCTGACATCTTGTTTGAAAGTATCTTTCTTTTCAGCAGTAGATAATAGCTGTTTGTTCGCAATCAAACGCCTAATCAGTGACTCCCCAGCTTTAAGGGACTCAAGCAAATCTGAATCATTAGTTGTATTATTTACATTCAAAGGAAAATCAGCAGTTGAAAATTGTGATATTGTGAAGGGAATATTTTTCGTTGCTTTCATTAGTCATAAACTGTGTGCGTTCTTTTCTTTAATATATGTTTTGGTTCTTATATGTATAATATGTATATTTGGTTTGTTATCAAGTATAGTTTTCTTACTTGATAACAATTTCTAGAAAATTTTCTTCATAAATTTGAGGTATGATGTAATGAACAAATTATTGTAAAATATAGAAGAGAAGTAGTAAATCGACTGTCTTCATTCATATATATCCATGTTTGTTCTTCAATAAAGGAATAATTCTTTGATAATTTACGCGAATCACCAAAATTGTACGTAAAAAAAATTGAAGAAGAAGAAGAAGAAAGGAACGAGAATTAAGACGCGTAAATACTTACGTGTTTGTTTGTTTGTAGATTTCCGCACTGTTGCAACAGTTAAGGAAAGAAAAACTTCGGAATATTCAAATTTCTCTGCGGAAAAGGTTGAGTAACTTAATACTGTTTTGGGCTGTTTCCGCGTAAATGTTTAGTTAGAGTTTCAGAAACCGCATGATTTCCGCACGTGAATATAAATTGTTACTATATTTCAGATAACTAAGAAAGTAGTGTAAAACTAATTTGAATACTTGTCACTTTTAAACTATCTCTTTAAAAAAAATTGTATCCACAAAACTAGTTTCATAATGATGACTGACTATACAAAATAGCATTGGTTAACAGCAAAACATCACCCACGCCTGTAATTTCTTGTTTCTTTTTTTCCTCTAGAATCTTTTTTTTTAAATATTAGTTGTATTAACTTCACAACTAAATTAGATAGATTTGTTTTGTATTGATGAGTAATATATATATATATATATATATATATCGATCAAAATATATTTAAATTTATGGATTATAGAAGAAATTAGGTTTTTGTTAAAAAGACTCAAAGTAAAAAATACATATGAATTCTAAAATAATGTAATAATAACAATAAAAAAATGAATATAGAATACAGATTTCTTTTCTCTTTTTTTTGTCTTTTTTAACGGTAGGATTTTTGGAATCTGGCTCTAGCACCTCTACCACCGAATTTCTTTGGTTCTGGTCTTCTGGAATCAGCAATTAATAAGGTTCTGTCGTAGGAAGTGAAGGCCTTCTTCAATTCGTTTTTAGATTGTTCATCAACGTATTTTTGGTGATAAGCAACCAAACCCTTAGCGATGGCTTGTCTGATAGCGTAAACTTGAGAGACGTGACCACCACCAGTGACTCTAACTCTGATATCGATGTTAGCAAACTTGTCTAAACCAACTAATAACAATGGTTCGTAAACTTTGAATCTTAAGATTTCTGGTTCAACTAAAGTGATTGGAGAACCGTTAACCTTGATTAACCCCTTACCAGCCTTAACGTGGGCGACGGCAGTAGCGGACTTCTTCTTACCAAAAGTCTGTACATAGAAAATTTCAATAAAAGAAAATAGGCCATTTATACTAGTCAATTAGAATGAAGTATATGGATAACATACATGTCCATGCAATCAACAATAATGCATTATGTTAGTACAAATATTCACTTTTCCTGGAGAGCTAAAAGTATTCCATAAAGAGAGATACATGAATAGGTAAGGAACAATACGATGATTAAATTTACATTACAACGTTTGTGTTCTGGGTAGCAGATATTGAGTTAATATAAAAACCTAGTCCTCTTAGGTATTCCAGATGAATCGATTGGATCAAAACTTTTAATTGATCAAAAAATGATAAATAATAAATAATAAATAATAAATATGGTCTCACTTGGTATTCTTATTTATACTATGAGCTAATATTTTACTTATTTTGCAATTATCCACAAGTTTTATTAGTATTTTTTTTCCTTGACAATATGCTTGATAAAAACTCTATTTTTGATGTTTATGAAATGTTCTACACTTTACTACTGCAAATTTATGAAAATATTTGGATAGGTGTTTTACTGAACATTTTTTAATTGAACTGAGCCCCCTGAAATATACAACGGTTTGTTGCTTCCATTCATAAATACATTAATCATATTTATGTATCCTTCCTTTGACTTAATCTATCTATTTTTGTTCTCTCCTTTATGCGTTTAAATTAAACAAAATGACATACTTGGACACTTGGGACGGCAGACATCTTATGCTTATCTTTCTTTTTCCTCTTGATCCCGAAAGGATTATTAAATAATACTACAAGTCTACTAGTGGCTCTTGAATTAAACCACACAACAAGAAATAATAGATGAAATTTACTACACATTAACCTAGAAGCTAGATAGGGCCTACTACAAACCCTTCAGAGTTGTGAACGTGTTCCCAATATTGAGATATCTACACAGGTATTACAGTTACAAGGCTAACCATACGATACAAAGAATTATTCGCAAAAGCGATAGAGACTAGTTGATAATACAATGTTTTAGTTTGGAAAATCGAATCGGAAGCTCTTTGTTACCTGGCGTCTTCGTGAAATTTTTGTTGTGGCATGTTATTCTCCATCGAGGAATACTCTTTCGGAAGTTAATCTCCTCAAACCGGAAATCCACATCTGGCCACTTCTCCTTCTCAATTCTAGCTTGTTTAGAAGAGACTGTATTTCTTCTTGCAAGCTAAGCAATTAACACAGACGGCACATTTCTTCGTTCTAGCTTTAATGTTGTCAACCAAGTTTTTTTTTTTACTTTTGTGAAAAGCGGAACACGACGCACAATATATATTTCCTAAACTGGAAATACAAATATAATTTTCTGAAAGGCTTAAAATAAAAAACCATGGGTGTGCTGATGTACCATATTGGACTGTTTTTCTTGTTAGAGAGAATGTAATTATGAGTAATTAATTCATTCAATGGGTAGAGAGAATTTGTTACGAATATATTTATTACTACTATTTAGGTAACCTAAAAATAATGAAAAAAAAAAAAAACTAATAATAATAATAATAATAATAATAATATTGTAAATTCAAGAAACGCAATTTAGCTATATCTAGAAAATAATTTGGTTCCTTGACTTTGTTAGCTTCGTATCATTAGGTTTTATTTTGTTCAGGTATCTTTGGCGTATTGAATATCAGTAAATTTGCCCCCTCCTTTATTGTTTTTATTTAATTATTTCTTATATCCTTATTCTTTTTTATCGATACTATAAAAACTTTTCTTTTATATTCGTCAGAGTGGTAAAAGGTAGTTATTAGAGGTAAAAAAATTAAAATAAAATAAAATATTACGGTGTGATAATTTTTTTGAAAATTTATAATTATTTTGGTAAAAGTCACTGTAATGACCCTAACTATATTATTTTATTTAATATTTTATAAGAGAAAAAATTTATTGTTTTTTGAATACGAATTACTTCTTGAGATGATCTATTTCTGAAAACTTTTTTAGGACTATTTTCTCAATGATATATGTTAAAACTAAACATTATTTCTAGGGGAAAATATCTGATGTTGTTAAGATGCAAAACAAAAATTTAAATGTCATTTTATAGAAATAAAATTTCTTTTTACGAAAAGAGTACCTGAAAACAATTGGCATAAGCTGTGGTATAAAAGTAATAAATAACAACTTAAAAAACGAATGTGAAATATCTATAAATACAATGTTGTATACAAAGAATATTTGATATATTTTTATGTTTTTTTAATTTCTTGCTTTTTTTTTAAAAAAAAAAAAGTATTGGACAACCTTCAAGTAACTCAGATAATTAATTTTAGTTGTAGTGTTCTTTTAAAGTTACAAATGTTGTGTGGCTGGCTTTCATAAGGACCCTTTCGATTGTTACTTCCTGGTATACACTTTTTATAATATTTTCTAAATTAAAAAAAAGAAAAAAAAAAAGATGAGAAATTATGGTTAAAAAGTTCTCAAATTTATACAGATAGGAACTAAATAAAAAAATATCTTCTCTAAGCACAGTACGTTATTTTTACGTTTGGTTTCATTGTAACCTCAATTACTTCCAAGCCACAATTGTTAGTAATGAATTATCTTCAAATACTTATAATTGTTCTATGAAAACAAAAAAGCATAACATTTTAGAAATTATGGATATTCCCCTAAATAAAGTTGTTATTAATACGACTAGATTATGTTTAAATTAGATTAAAAGGGTACCATTTTTTTCAACTTTTTGAACTTATATGGGTAAATGTACTCATTTCTTTCTTTTTTTTTTTTCCCATCTTTCATAATTTAGTAATTATATAAGATCTTCTAGTAACTATATAGCCTAAATAATGAAAATTTATGATTAAATAAACCAATTAATTTTCAATAATATAATAATGACCCCTCCCAACAGATATATATGTACAATAAAATATTTTACATCAATAGGATTGAGGAGAAGTAAAACCCTTACTCTTGCTATTAATAGAAAATATTTTTAACTTTTTTAACAAAATGCAATATAGGCAAAATATTTGGTATATTAAATAGAAGAATTGTTCTCTTCTATTACCACCATTGTTACGTCTTAACTCCTCGATTATATATTTGCTATAAAAATGTATTAATATAAAATATCAGGAATATTGACTAGATAACAATGATGAGGAAGATAATTTATTTTATTAATTACTTCATTTTCATTTTATATATTTAGAAAAGAGGGACAAATATCATAATTAATTAGTGTTCCTCACTAAATTTATTTCAGGAATAATTTGCATTTCACATTGCTAACTATTCGACTACTTAAACTCCATATTTTGATCTTAGGGGAATGTATTATCTTACTAACGATAAATTTGGTGTTGAGATGTTCTTCCTATAGTAGTATCCTTAATATCAGGTTATTTGTGTCTAAACTCTCTCATTGATCCATTATATTTTATTTTAGAACCTTCCATTTCAGAAATGATATAGTAATAAGAACAAAACTCTCTATCTGTTAGTCACAATGATATAACTCTTATTAAATAGAGCCTAAAAACCTCTATGTTATACTCCTTTTTGAATCTGGAATAAAATATAAAGTTATAGTTATCGTACATTAAGATATGTTTTATATTATATTTTTGTATTATGTTAAGAATATCTGTCATTAACATGACATATAGACGTTCATTTCACACACCCTCTTAGGTGTATTATTTAATTAGAATTGCAAAGATTACAGTGCCATAAACATACTTCTAAAATATAACATAACCGCCATTTTCTTATTTAGATTCCTTATTATTTCTGTTTGTGAAATTAATTTGCTTTAATAACAATGACTAACATCCATTACAAAATACTCCAAAACTTTCTTTTATTTTATTTAATTTTAAAAAATAGTACGTTTCTTCATTGCAGTTAATTCTTTCAGACAAACTGTCAATTTCTCTAAAAGCCCTTTTTCAGTTTGAAAAAAATATTGCTAGGAAAATGTCATAATTTTATAAATGCTCTATATAGTTTTAAAATATATACAAAGAATAAACAAAACTTACCTCTCTATCCTAATAAATAATGCTACTATGTTTAGAATCGCGGGGTGTTATATCTTCTAATTCAGAAAATTCAGATGATTCTGGTGTTTCAAAATACCTAGGTGATTCCTTAACTACATTAAATTGTGTTCGCTCTCGAATCCATTTTTCCAATAATGCAGGTGGAACATCAGTGCTTGGCAAGATTATCTCTACCAATCTTATCTTATTATCAACGTTAAAATATTTATCATTTAACATCTCTCGCAGATCTCCTAATGTTACGATTTTTCTTGTTTCATAATTGGTATTACCAAATATATTAAAAACATCTAAATATTTCCACGGTTGAACATCGAACTTGCTTGAATTTGTTTTTTTATTCATAAATCTATCAACAGAATAACCTTCATTATTTAATAAAAAAATATATGGAGTCAAATTCCAACGAATCATTGTAGAGATTTCTTGCATCGAAATTTGGAATGCACCATCACCAACAAATAAGATAACTCTCCGTTCTTGTAAGCTTTTCGAATTTAGGCTCTTTTCACTAGATGTGTATATGGATCCATTAGACAAGGAGTCCGCCTTCAATTCATTAGTAGCGAATAGTACACCCAAACATGCACCAATAGAAAAACCAGCAGATCCCCATAACGGTTGTGAGATACTTAATGTCTTTGGTGGAAACTTGATTTGCGTTATACCAAAGGCACTGGAACCAACTTCTGTCACAATTACATCTCCTGGCTTAAACCATTTAGCAAATTCATGCCACACCCACTCCTGTTTCAGAAGTTGGTCATTAGACAACGTTTGACGAGGTACATTAATAGTATCAATATGATTAAAAGTACGCGATATCCTTGCTGGATCATATTTTAATAAAAGTTTCTCTAAGACAATTTCAATTTTAATATCTGGATAAGTAATATTTTTCATTTTAACAGATTTGGGGTAAATAAATATTTTATTTTTACTTTTTGTCCTATAACAAAAATGAAATGTTGTTGTACTAAATTCCGGTAAAAGGCATCCCAGAACAATAACACAATCCGAATTATCTACTAATTCTTTAACATTAGGTCTTGACAAAGAACCAGTAAAAACACCATCAAAATTGGATAGATTTTCATTTACAGACCCCTTCCCCATAGGTGTAACAAAAGATGGGAATTGTGTTAACTTAACAAAATCTTCTGCTTTTTTTGTTATTTGATGTCTTATAACACCTGCATCTATTACTATTACAGGCCTTTCACAGGAATAAATTTTTTTCAAAATATTATCTGTAAGTTCATCATATTTCTTATTAATTTGTTCTGGTAGCTTAAGGTCAATAAGGTTATTATTATCACTTGGATATTTAAGGGTATCTAAATTTAATGGCTGATTAAGCTGGGAGGAGGGAACCATCATATGTATTCTATTAACAGGTATACCCAAATATACAGGTCGTTGTTCATTCCATGCCATTTCAATGCACGTGTCTACATGTGAATGACACAACTCAGAATCGTTAAGAATCCTTGAATGACAAGCAATGTCGGAACCCATTCTATAAAACACATTATAGTCCCCATTACCTAAAGTGTGATGCAATAATAATTGTTTTGTTTGAGCACTTGTTGGTGGCATCCCAACAATATGTAACAATCCTACATGTTCAGCGAAAGAACCTGCTACACCATTTAAGACTGATAATTCACCAACACCAAATGTAGTTATCAAACAAGCTAGCCCTTTTATTCTAGAATAACCATCAGCAGCATAAGCGGCATTTAATTCATTAGCATTCCCGGCCCAACGCATACCATCCATTTCAAATATTTTATCTAATAGTGGCATGTTGAACTCACCAGGAAGACCAAAAATGGTCTTAATATTCAACTGTCTCAATCTATGACATATATATTCTGCTATTGTTATTTGTTCTGGTAATTTATGAAATTGTACATATGTCATGTGAAAATAAACAGAATTAAAAATATGTAAAATAAGAAAGTAATGGATATCTTTGAACTTAGTTGTTTTTCAATATTAATATACTTGAAACTTGTCTGAAACGCTTTAAAGTTATAGAAAAAAGGAAGAAAACGTGAAGAAGCAGATTTATGTAAATTTTATTTTGTTCTAATATGATGTTATTTTTCAAAAGAACGCTAGCTTTTCAGAAATAAATTGAAATAAAATGGAGAGTATTGATTATATTATCGAGACTCATTAGACTTGGTATATTATCCATACATTTATAATTAAAATCTTTCTTTTCACTAGAAATATATTGTATGAATTTGGAAACTTGTGTTTTTTATTTCCAATAAATTTCAATCTTAAAAAAATTAATCTTTAATCTTGCCTCCTTAGTTTTCTCAATTCTTCCCCCATTTCCGCTACAAAGTGTTTGCCCAAATTGTTTGAGCTCGAAGATTCAAATTTCTCCTTTCGGAAAAAACACTTGAACAAAGAGAAAGGAAATACTTTATTATTTATTTTACAGACATAAGTTTTTCAAGCAATCCATGGTTGCATGATAGTAATTACTATTTGGTTTCAATTTGAGAGTTTAAAAATACTTAAATATTAGCGTTATAATGATAATAAAATAAATAGGAACGTATATTAACAATATACAATTTTATCACGTAAAAAACATATTAAAACACAAAAACACCACATACTGCAATTTACATATACAAATGTTTAAAGGCCAATTATTAATTAATAATTAGGTACTCACTAGTAACTGTATTTCAATTTTTTAAAGACATTTTTCCATATTATATTTATGTCTCCTGTTTCCTTGTACACCTCTTTAAATATGTTTAATCTAAAATAATAGTAACATATATCAATCTGTATGCTACATTTTTCATTGTCAAAACACATGCATATGTATGAAGAAAGAAGGTATAAAGAAAAGGTTTAACTAATATTATATTGAAAACATAAATTTAGGGTAACAAAAAGAGAGATTTAATAATATTTACCGTATTTTTGGTATTTTATTTTTATCATATATAATTTAACTGATAAATTTCTTTTTTTTTTTATCATCACTCAATCCATTTTCATTAATATCAATATCAACAATATTGTTAAATAATCAATTTCTTATTTTCTTTTATCGTTTTAAAATGATCATTATTCATTTCCGGCCATTTGTTTTGGAGTTAATTTTTGCTTAACTGGGATCAGTTCCTCTTCATTCAAATACCCCAATTCTGTAATATTATCAAAATCCAATAACTTTAATTCACTTATCATTTCATTAATTTTAGTTCCACCGTCAGTGAACCTTAATTCATCAAAATATGGAGCACAGAGACATTGTAACGGATCAAATCTTTCATTAGGGTCATATTTCAAAATATTTGTCAATAACTCTACTGTATATTCATCTTCCTTTTTAAATACTTTACACAAGGGGATAGGTTTAATCTGTGGGAATTTATGCTCAGAATAGTTTGGATTCATTGAACAAATCTCTTGTTTTGTTGGCGTGCCTATAATTTTAATAATTTCTACTAATTGATCAATCCCACTCTCACCAGGGAACATTGGTTGTCCTAATAATAATTCCGCCATAACACAACCACTTGACCAAAGGTCAATTTGATTGGTGTAATTTGTGGCACCAAATATTAATTCTGGTGCTCTATAATATCTTGAACAAATATAAGATACATTAGGTTCCCTTGGCGACAACTTTTTAGCGCTACCAAAATCACATAATTTTAGACACCAATTTTGTGGATTAACTAACAAATTTTGTGGTTTTATATCTCTATGACACACTTTTGCGTAATTGTGTAAATAATTTAATGCTTTAAACAATTGATACATGTAAAACTTTATTTCTAATCTCGGCATCAAAGCCTTTTGATGAACAAAATGTCTCAACCTTTGATATAAAGACTGTGGCATATATTCCAATATTAAATTCAAATAGACTTCACCTTGATCGTCCTTTTCATAGAAGAAATATTTCAAATCGATTATATTTGGGTGTATTAGTTGTTTCATAATTTCTAATTCTCTATTTTTAAATCTTTTATCTTGCAAGACTTTTTTAATTGCAACAGATTCGTTAGTTTCTCGTATAGTAGTAGTAAATACAACACCGAAGGAACCATGTCCAATTACCTCCGTAGTAGGAAACGATATCTGTATTGGTTCGGGTGGTTGGTTAGAAGGAGTGCTGGTAACACTGCCTTCCTTTTCATCATTATTGTTGTTATTATTATGTAGACCAGAATGACCATAATATACTTGCTTATAAACTAATTCAGGTGTAGTATATTGAATATCCATGATTGCGTAAACACTTGCCAATAATAGAGTAGTATAATAACTATTAGTATATGGATTTTGTCTTTCTTTTTCTCTTTTTTTTTTTTAATACTCTATATTTAATAGTTTACCAATAATTTCTAATATTAGTAATTAAATAAGAGAATACTAAGATTGAACGTCAAAAAGAAAAAAAAAAAAAGAAAAACACTATTTTGTGCCACACAAAGCTTAAAAAATAGGGGGGGTAGAAGAACGTTATAAATGATACTTAAATAGTTTAAAATATCGTTTCAATAACGGTAACTGTATTCTCTTAGCAAACGACAAAGAAATTCACCAAACTTCAGGTGTGTTTCTAATAGTAGGAACCTATAGACTTATTAATTGTGTTTCTGTGTGTTGTTAAGGTTCACAAGTACCTTTAAAATATTTACCATCAAAATCTTTTTTTATCGATTTTCACAAATTTTGTTATAAATTTAGTGTTTTTCCCGTATTTTTGTTTTTTTCCCAAAATGTATATTTCGAAGAGGTGCACAGCTTGAGAAACAAATTTAAAAAAAAAGAAAAGATAAGAACGAATTTCCATTCTTTTTGTGATTTTTTCTGAACATTTCATTTTTCTTCCGTCCCCAGATTTAATTTCCTTTGTGGATGAATTAATGAATGGGAGAAAAGAAAAGAAAAGAAAAGACAAGACAAGAAGGACAATCTTTAACTACAGAATACTAGAGAGTGTATTAATAATGATCTATGTACATATACATATATACATATATATTGAAATATACTATTCTGGCGATATCTTTATTCTGACTACCCACCAATATTTATTACGTTTTATCGACCTTTGAATTCTAGCAACGTTTTTGGCAAACCTTCCCTCTTTCTTTATATTTATTTGTCACGATTCAGTTTCTTCGTATGATAGATCATTTAGTACAACTGAATCTATCTTGTTAATATATTGTTTTTAAAAATTTTAATGATATTATAGAATAACCAACATCAAAATGACCAATTTGTGTTAAACCACTTTTCAAATCAAAACACATTTTCCACAGGTGCAAAAAAAAAAACAGACACAACCAGGAGGATATCTATATATTTATCCTCTAAGATATTCTACACTTCCATTACTTTTTATAATATTCGATATTAGGTCATTAACAAATTATTCTGTTACTACATATTTCATAGATCAAGTTGCATGCCCCCTGCTTTTCTTAGCTTTTACAACTTCACCCTTACCAAGTCGGATCCATTGAATCAATTTATTATATCTTTCCATATTTAAGGTATTAATTATCCTCTTAACTACTAGAACTACTACATTAGTAGCCCTTGAATGACTACGAACTACATTGATCAGTTTATAGTCCAGTGGATTATTTTCTGCATTATTCACTTCGCCTAAATATAACTCTAGAGAAGTTTCGGCTATGATTTCATCCAACGTTGTAGTACCATTTGTATTCCACAAATAAAATCTACCTAGTTTTTTTTTTTTGTTATTTTGGAAATTTTAACTACCATTTGTATTCCACAAATAAAATCTACCTAGTTTTTTTTTTTGTTATTTTGGAAATTTTAACTACCATTAGAAATCAAATAATTAACTAGATTAGATATAATTAAGACTTTAGTATTATCTAAGCATACCTGTACAATATACAAACATATAGTCTTATTGATGTTTACATTCAATTTAAATAAATTGTCTCTAGTATTGACTTCCTTTTTCACCATATCTTCATGAGTTATTTCTATGGGTCTGCCCCCTTAATGATTCCCTTATTTCACCTTTTATCAAATCTTTTTGTAAAATTCTTTGTGTATTAATATATGATAAATATGTACAATTTCCATCATAATCAGCTATATCATACAGACGTAATTCATCATTGTAAAACCTTTATCTTTAATAATAATAATAAGTTGTCTTCCAAGTCCTCAAAATACACAAAAAACACAAACTTAAACAGTTATATTCTTATATTCTTATTATTGAGAAGGGGCGACTTTACTAATATTATAATTAGTTATCATTCTCAATCTTAAAATGTATTTTGTATATGTATTAAGTTTTTATATGCATTATTTATGTTGAAGATATTTTTCGGTATTCGTTTTTCGGTTGTTTAGAAGTTATATAAAAATAATAAAGTATAATAACATAAACATGTAATGTGCAAAAAGAGGTGAAGAAACTAATTTAGATTATCGATTAATTCATGTTCCTTATATATGTTAATTATAATTTACCACCGTATTTATTTCAGGGGTAATTGGTAAATTACCAGGTTAATGTATTAGGAAACTAGAAGCATCTTATTTGGAAATCAGGGGGATAAAATATCTTATTAATGATAAAATTATTATGGAGATATTTTTGCAGTAAGATATATTTTCATGATATTATATATCATTTAAATCTTATTGGTTCATCATATTTTATTCCTGAACCTTACTTTCCAGTACTTATTGATTTCTTGTTGTTTTTATTCGTTTTACTTTTTTCAATGTCTAAACAGTTAGAAAAAAAGGATGTCCAATTTTAATGTTTGTCATTTTTAAATTTATATCTGATCGCATATACATATATAATTTTTATATTTAGTTGACATTTGACAAATTCGTATCTTCCTTATTTTAAATTGGCTTCCTGCAGGTTCCTTTAAAGAGAATAGGTTCTTACTTGTAAATCGGAAAACCCGGACAGCATTTTTCAAATACTTCTTTTTTTATTTTTTTTTTTGCGTTTATTCCTGTTTCCTCTTTCAAAAACAGAAACACAGAAAGAAAATTACAAAGTGTCACAAATTTAGGATCTGAGTAATTATTATTTTTTCTTGAAGTATTACTAACTTTTATCCTAAATAATATTTAGATATATATATATATATTGTCCATTATTATTATTTTGCTTTTTATTTTTTTTTTTTAAAAAAACCTTCAGTCAGAAAACTTATCAAATCCTGACTCTTTACTAAATTTTGCCATATATTCTTCGGGTATTTCAATATAGGGTGGGACTCTCCTATTCGTTGGACACACTTGTTGTCTATATTTCATCAACAAATTTCCACCCTTTTCTCCAAATTTAGAAACAATTTTACGATAAAATAACCCACAAGCATTGCATATATTTTCACAACCATAGGGACCGGCTCTCCATTCTGGAGTCTTTGAACTTTGACAATGGAAACATCTCTTATTACTCTCTTCTTCCTCTAAGTTTTTAAAGGATTCTTTTTTTTTCATGTCTTGTATTTGCAACATTGGTCTTTTATTTTCAAAATGTTTTTCAACCGCAATTGATTTCCAAGGTTTTAAATATGTTCCAGTTCGTTCCGGGTTTTCTCTTCGCTTATATTTTTTAATAGATTTTTCCAACAGTAAATTATTTGCTAACTTTAGAGTTGTTGTAATACCAACAGGCGTACCTTTCTTTGGAGTTGAATTTTTTGTTATCAGTCCTGTCTTAAGTTTTTTAACATTATATGGAATGTCCATTGTGGTGTCACTTTCAATAAGTGGTATCTCGGGTAGTATTTGGTATTCTTCTCTTGAGGACTTAGGTGTCAAAGTAACTGTTCTCTTTTCAAAATTTAAAGGTGGAATAAATATATTACCTACATTTCCTTTGCTGTCCCGTGATATATGTGTTTTACGTTGAGAGACAGGTGTTATTATTGTAGACTTTCCACTCTTATTCTTGGGGAATATTGTAATAGAATTTCCAAATTTATTATTTTGATTTTTAACAACCACATTATGTTCAATAGTGGGTACATCAAAATTAGAGGTTTCATTTGAATATATCTTTTTTTGTGGTGTACGTAATATGGGATTATGTTCGGTAAAAATTGAAGATTGATCTTGTAACTTTTGTTCGCTATTTGTAGTTGGTAAAAATGTATTATGAGATTCTTTTTCAGAGAAGAATTTTCTTCGATAATTAGTATAATTTCCATTTGTTGTTGAAAGATGAGAATTAATTGCTGGAAATTTAAATTCTGATAATCTTTGTGCAGTTTGAGGATTTTCTTTTAATATCAGCGGTGGTAATAAAGTCGTTTGTGGTTGAGGAAAAACTGCAGTCGAATCCTTGACAATTTCAGTCTGTGTGGGAGATGATGCAAATATAGAGGGTTGTTTTGTTTCTAACGGTTCCTCTTTTGAATCAACTATACTTGTAACTATTTCATATAATTCAACAGACAATTCCTGTAAATTCCTTAAAGGTTTATATATTTCCTCTTTTTTGAAGGATGGCACATGTTGGTTAAAATTTTCACTATATTTTTCTTCTAGAAAATTCATATTCTCTATTATTCTCTGTTTTAACCTTTGTAAGCTTATTATTTTGGAATCAACAATCGGACCTACACATATTGCATTTTCTGCTGCACTCAATAATGATTCTAAAGAACTAGTACGTTTATGAGTCGTTGGTATTCTAAACTGATAGTTTGAAGGTTGAAAGGCAGACACCGGAGCAGTGGGCGATAGTGGAGGACTTGAATGGAATATTCCTTGTTTTACCGAATGAAAGTTATCAATATTTTTAGTTTCCAAAGGTGTTTCTATCCCATTATCAATCTTATTTCCAAAAGGGACCGATGTTAGCATATAAGAAATTGATGGGAGTCTTCTTAGTGTGGAGTCAGTATGTTTAAAAGTTTTAGAAGTGCCATTTTTTTTACCTGAATTTGTTTGATTATTGTTTTTAATATTATTATTGAAAGGTTCCATATTTACTTCACGTAGTTTCTGCATTCTGTAACATTCTACTTAACAACATACACACTGTGAAAAAAATATTATATTTCAAATGTTATTAACAAAATAAAAAAGTAAGAAGAATTATTTCTATTTTTATCACTTAATATAATTTAAAACTTTTATCTTTTCCTTCTTTCTTGCAATAAATAACTTCTTTTACTCAAAGAAAAAAAAAATATTTTTTTTAAAGAAGTGGGTAATTCAATTGGCTGAAACACTTGTTGTCCCTTTGAAACAAGAAAGATTTTTAAAGAAACTTTTCTAAATTATTAAGTCGATTAAAAATCAATCAATGAGAAAGAAGTTCTATAACGAAAAGAAGACAATGATCATCTAACAATCTATACAAATTCTTTTTGGTAAAAACAGTAAAAAAAGAGAGAAGACAGTTCTTACAACTTTTTTTTTCTTACAAAGAGCAAGTTCTAGTTTCAAGTTTTTAGCATATAGAAATCCAAACTAAGTGACTATCACTAAGATTTTACAATTTTCAGCCCCTTCTTCTTTTGTATAATGATGCTTAAGAAGGGATTAATTGACCCTTCATAAATCATTATTGTAAGTGAAAAAACGAAGAGAGAGAAATAGAAACTAAAATTTCATGCAAATTGAACTAACTGTCTCCTACTCTTTTCTCCCTTTGTCATTGTCATATGTTCAATTTTGGATATTTTTCAATGATTTTTTTTTCTTTTTTTTTTGTTTGTTTTCAATCTTTACATTGTTTTTCGTTTTTTTTTTTTGTACGAAACTTTTGATGTAAAAAAGTACATAGTTTGCAAAACGTAGCAAAAGAAGAAGAAAGAGAAAAGGAGGGGGAGAAGGAGGAGAAAGACAAAACAAAACAAAAGATCCTAAACTTTATACCGATATTTAAAATAATTTGTTAAAGTTTCCCAAATTTTGTTAAAAATTCTCTTTTTCTAACACGGTTAGTCTCTAAAAGCTCCCTTAGTAATTCTTAAAATATATTCGGAATTTTGGCGGAATTGTTTTGAGATTATTTGGTACCATGGAGTTTTTTAATATTTCAGGTTAAAAAATTGTTTTAAATCAACCATATTTTGAAAATGACATTTACTGTTTAGTTTTTTCCCCTTTAGCCCACCTAAAAAAAAAAATAAACTTTGTACTAACAAAGCTTGAAATATAAATACAAATTACTTGTAAGTCGTATTTCCTTTTCTGAAAGGTACTTATTTGCTTAGAATAGAGGTAATTATAATATTTTTTATTTATTATTAGGCAACATGTACTTTTTTCCCCTCATTTTTTAAGAACATTATCATATCGATAAATATTAAGGAAAACTTAGGTTCCTTTTTTTTTTTTTTTGTGGTGGACAAAAATTACATCGTAAACATACTCAAAAATACACGTATATGAATATTACTTAAATTTTTTTTTAATATGTTTTTTAAAAAGTGGTAAAGTAATTTTTATATACTTGGATATTCACATGCTAGTAACACTATACAAGTCATTGTGCTCATTAAATAAGACATTTAGGCCAAACAAAAAAAAAATCCACCAGGGGTTTTCGGTATTTATTCTTGTTATATACACAAAAAAGTTAGTGAAAAGTAATTAACATTGAATCGGTAATTTTTATTTTGGTTCCATGTTTCAAAATTTGTGAATGTTCTAATAAAATTATACTATTACAGTAGAGTTGTAAAAAAAAAAATTTGAAAAAAACTTCAAAATACTTTCCTATTTGGGACGGTAAACCTAGTAAATAATATGTTGCTGTTTCTAAAGACTTTTCATTGAAATTCCTTACTTCTCCTTTATAGAGTTTAGGGCTACATATCAGAATAATCAAATAAATTCAATATATAGCCTTACTTTCATCAATTAATATCAAAAAAACCAGGGAAAACAAACAGGTTTTCCTTCAACAAAGAAAAAAAAAATAGGAGAGCATAAGATGACCCAAAGACCTTGATAATTGGGTCTAAATTTTCGGTACTTAGATTTAGTTATTTCATTTCAGAAAAAAACAGAATGTGTTTGTACGGCAATCTGCGTTTCTAATTTTCCCCAAGTAGGAAGCTCTCTGATGTTTTTTTTTAAACTTTCACAAATTCGCAAACAGTAGCGAAAATATGATGATCTTCAAAATACGAAAAGAAAAATAATTGCATGCATTTACTACTTTTTTCATTTTGTGCCATGTTTCTATTTTTAACTTCGCTTTTCCTTCGACGCGACTAGAATTATTGAAACAAACACGGACAAAGTGTTACTTGTTTCAGGTATGAAGTATGTCAGAAAAAACACGTAATTTTTTCTAAATTCTTGTAATATAACAACTATGTAACAGATCTGTAAAATAAGATAAAAGTATTCTTATATTATAATTGATCAACTAATCTAAAATCTTGCCTCTAACATATATAATAAGGGGGAAAGGAAAGATGATTTCGAAACTCTCGAGGTAGCATTATACAGTGTCGATATCTTCTTGCCAAGAGAATACACTCTATCACCACAAAAACTAAAAAAACTAAGAGGGTGACCAACAATAACATATTTAAAAAATGAAATTAGCTATCTTATCGCACATCTTTTTGTTATTGCTAAGTTCTACTGTTATCGAGTCCAATGAGGTTGATGACGTTAATCTCGATAGTAGTCTTATAACTGCTCCTGATAATTATATAATAAACACACTAGAAACTTCTATAGATACAAAACAATTTGGTACTTTTTTACTTCATCTGCCATCATCAATGACCTATACATATACTTCTTGTACTGATAAAGTAGGAACAACGTTTAATACATCTATGTCAAACAAAATAAATATAACTACTGCAACAATATCGACTCTTTTAGAAACAAATAAAAGTAGTTCGATAACTACTAATCCTTACAAAACAAGAACAACATTATTCAAAAGTAGTGACTTTAAATATTCCACATATTATACTTCAAAGGATGGAAATTTTAACACAAAAACCAGTATTGGTTTTGCGAACAGTGGAAAAACACCCACATATAAAGAAATATTGTTTTCCATTTTATGCATGGTATTTCTTATGTTTTAAAGGAAAAAAAAATCATACCAAAGACACTCCAAGTATTCCAGCATCTCTTTAATATAATTTCTTTCCGTCATTTTTTTTTTTTTTGGCATTTACTATGAGAAATAATTTAGAAGGCTTAATAGATGAGAGTTTATATTCCACAAACTTTATCATTTTATGGATAATTTTAACTTATTAATGAAAAAAAAATATTCTAAATATTTGAAGCTATTAATAGTTCTTGGTTGGTAAGCATTTCAGGGTAGTATAGTTTGATATGTGAACAGTGCCAACGAGACGAGATTTTTTTTAACCTCTAAGATTAATGTCAAGATTAATACATGAATATTTATTTATGAAGGCAAAATTTACCAATTTATGTATTTTATGTCTTACATATGAAACGTTTTTGTTACATCTTTTTATTATTTGATGTTATTTTTAATATGCTAAGATAGTATTATCCTAAATAATATAAGAACCAATCAGATTAAACATAACATTAAATATAAGAATAATTAAATGCTCATATTTATTTGCAAATTACTTAGAATATTTAGTTAACATTTTTTTTTCTTATGATTTCTAGTCGATGCGAAAACACAGAAAGACGTTTTATCACTAAGATCTGAAAGTGCAAAATATGTTATGCTATTCTTCACAGCTTTTTTTTTTTAGCGATTTTGATATAAATTTAGGGAAATATACCTCAGTTATGATGGAAAAGCGTATTACTTTGCGTAAAGCTAGTTCAAACTACTATTATAATTTAACACTAATTTATACAGATATTAATCTAGAATTGGATATTACTCAAAGCTTCCCATTTACAGTATTTCAGTCTTTTTGACTATATTTTCTTTGTATTCTTCGTTGTTAAAAGATGTCAATTTTACTACATTATATTTTACCTAATGATTTCATAACAACAAATACAATCGCTTCAAACTACATGTGTCACGTCTGGGAATACTTTCACTGAGACGCGTTTGGTAACAAGAACATCTATTCTTAGAAGTAATAAATTTACTACTGAAAGTAGTCCATCTGTTAACAGTGAAAATGCAAAAAGTCACTTAAGTTTAAGTAATCCATCATCTGATCGTATTTCAGATACTACATCACCTCAAGCAACAACCATAATTAAGACTGTTGCAGGATCATCAAAAAATGTATCCGGTAGTAAAACTGTAAAGCATATTACAATTTTGCTAAAATTACAATACAATTCACATAGTGATCTTAATCTTCATTATGATATAAATCAATTATTTTAGACGTTAATTTTATTCATATTACCAGCCTTCATATAGGTACTTTTAAGTAAAATACAGAATATGCGACTATAAAATTCGATTTTCTTTGTCTATTTTTTCTTTTCTATAAATATTACAACTAGAGTGTAACGAACCTATTGATCGATGATATGTATAATCTATATTTTCCTCCAATGGATTACGTGTAAGGTTCTATTGAGTATATAGGTAATAAAAATTAAAGATACAGTTGTTGTTTTAATTCTTTTGTTTGATGTATAGCTATGTACTATCTAATATAACAGGATATAATGGCTATAGGTCGTTGTCTACTGTGTGGCTCTTCTTTTTTTTTTAGTTTCTTAATTTGTTAAATTTTTATTTTGACAAATAAAAAAAAATATCTTTATTATGTTCTTTTAAAAAAGACCAATATTTTCTTAATGGAATTGTTACAAACCCGACCCTCTACAACCATACTTTTAAAATTTGCTCTTAAGAATAAGTATCGTTAATAATCAATCCATCAGAAACCATAAAACAAGTGATCAGAAAAAGAAGACGAAGAGGAAGATTTTGGAAGAATGTTACTCTGGCCTGTTAGTCCACCAAGTCAATTTCATATCCCTTCAAGAAGTAGTAAATTGAAGGACCAAGACTTTGACGATGACAATATAGTAGATATTGCAACACTACCGTCTGCTAATGTTGTTGTTATTTTGACACCTAGCAGAGTATTAATCTATAATCTAAAACCAATGGCTTTGGTTGCTGCACAAGAAAGAACACAAAATTCACTTGATGAGTTCGGATTAAATGTGTCATTAAAAAAGTCTGCTGCATTTCAGAATACCCCTAATGGGTTTTCTCTTGATTTTAAGAGCGATATTCCTTTATTGAATCCTGGGAAGTTGGTGTTTTATGTTATAACTGAGAGACACTTTTTACTTACATATCAAATATTGAAAAATTCTACGCCTGTTACAATATTTAGGGATTATGGTTTACCTGTGATTAATACCATAAGAGGAACTGAAAATATATCGGAAGAATATGATGATAATCTAGACGATGACACTTTAACTGTTTTTGATGCAGATAAACCATCAACAGTTATACAAGATGGTTTAGTAGCATATAAGGAAAAATCGTTTTTGCAAAGGATCATGAATAGCCAAGACGATAGTGATGCACTCCCCGTGAAAAGAGTCGAACTTCGTCTTAAAGTTATATTAAAATTTGATTTTAATCTTATTGATATTTTAGGGTTTAAGAAATTTACTGATGTTAAAGAGGGAAAATATGAAGAAAATTTAATAATTTTACATGAAGATGGATTGCAAGTGTTGGATTTAGTGGACTTTAAATTAGTGGATACTATATTGATAAAATTTTCGAAAGGTTTTAAATTGTGCACTTTCAAAGACAAAGTTATTGTAGTCTCATATGATAGTGATGCACAACAGACAATTATTAATAGGATAGATATCGAAAATCTCACTACGAAGTCAACAGCTTTAATAGAGAAGATGCCAATTGTATCAGCATTCCAAACTAGTTTTGGTATAATCCTGATTTATGAAAAGAAAATATTAGTCTTTGATCTCACTATGAATAAAGTTGCTTTTCAATTTACTGTACCATTCTCAATTAAAATATGCAAATATGTGAATGACGATGTATTCATCTTTATTTCTACACAAAATAGTATCTACTTTTATTCCAGAAACGGAAATCGTTTATTTTCTACAAATAATGACAATGGTGATCAATGTAGTTCTCAATTGTTTAACTATTCTAACTATTCTTATTTTCATGATACATTAATCGCCACTACTACTGACGGTCAATATCATATTTGGCAATTATGGAAAGAATCAAAACAAAGTCCGTGGAATTTCAGGGTTCCTATTACCTTTAGTCTATACAAAGATAATGATATAATGTTTTATTCTCCTAAGGGTGATTCCCCATTAAATCACGATAAGTTCCCTGTGATTAAACTTCCAATTAAATCATTAAATAATTATATGTCTTTGATTAGGATCAATGGGAACTTAAAATTATTGGCCACATATATTGCAAACAAAAAAATGTTATTAATATATAACCTTGAAACAAATGTGTGGTTCAACTATCCTGATGTTACCATAGTAGATTTACAATGGCTTTCAAACAATTACTTGGTGATTCATACAGTTGATGAAGATAATAGTATTATGTATTTAAAATGTGTTCGTGTTCCACTTCAAGGTGCAGAAACTAAATATTTATCTGATATGGTAATTTGGGAATATAAGATTTCTTCAACAATAATTCGTAGTTTCCATGTTAACACCCTCTCTAGGTTCAAGCCATTGAAAATTAAGGCTAAAGATCAAGAAGTTATACATATACAATATGAGAAATATTATAAAACTGGTGAGATTATTATTGTTACAAACTCTGAAATAATTATATTTGATGTCATCTCTAACATATCTTCTAATGGTATAAATGTATTGAAAAAAATATTTGAATACACAAAAGTTAGTATATCCAACAAACCTCATTTACAGAATATTCAGTGGGCCATGAATATTAGAAATGGTATACTTCTTTATACAGGCGATAAAATTTATAAGTTACTTAAATTGGACAATGATCGCTGGCAGAGTGTAGAATTGTTACGTAGCGTTGAACGCATTGTCGATATTTTACAAAACAAAATATATCTTATAAAATCTAATAGGTATACGATATATGATATCGACGATTTATGGGATGAAAAGAAAGAATTATTAACAGTCAGTATCGATGAAGATGGATACCCTGTATCTGTTACACCGGAGTCAGCTATATTGCATACACTAGATTGTGTCTTTAATAAGGAGTTTTCGAAAATGGTAATGAAACATGATATTTATTTAGATAAACTGATAATAGCTAAGTTAGAAAGAGGTGAAACTCCAGATTCAATAGCTTTTCAATTTCATGGTTTAAAACATTATAAATTTGCCTTAGAGAAGATATTATCTGCTAAAATTCTAAGAGGTGAAGATTTGACTGAGATATTACAATTAGTAAAGGCATGTTCTATTTCAACGGATCAATCAAAAAAGCATCCATATAGTGATATGTTGGAAATAATCAGTAATTGTCTAAGAAAGATCGAAATCCAATATTGGAGTAAACTGTTTGAAAGCCTGAAGATGACTCCTAGAGATTTGTTGGGATTATGTATTGAGGAAAATGAAGCCAAAGCTTTAGGTGTGCTATTGTTAGTATTTTTAAATTATAACGAAGCAGGCCTTATGAAAGATTTAACCAATGATAAAAACAATGAGACAAGTACGATATTAACTGACATTGAAGAGCATCTGGAGAAACAGGAACAAGGGACTATCGATTCTGCGACGGATATACATATCAATCCAGTACCTCAATCAGGTAATAATAATTCAACCGGTAACACACTATCGGATGAGGAATTAATGTTACGCGTTCTAAATGTACTTGTTACTAGTGCCGCAACTACAGATGAACCTAACCGTGCAGCTGATGCATGGGACATGTGTTTTCAGTTAGTTAGATTCTTAAAAGAATTGGATAAGCAGAATAACACAAATATGGTTCAGAAAGCTCTTGAGATGTTATGCTAATGTGACACAAATTAAAATATTTCATTAAAATGATTGTTAACTTAGATATAGTGATAAATATTTTAGATAGATATCCGTTAACTAAATTAAAATTAACTTGAAAATGGACTAACTGCACCGAGTTATCCTTACTTAAGGTGGCTTTCTCTTCTTCGACCAATAATAATAAGCCAAATTCTTCGACTCGTATAAAATGGAAATAAAAACAAAGAAAACAAAAAGAAGTTTTTCCCCGGTAAAAGATTGACAGAGATAATGAAATCTTTGAAAACGAGGGATAGAATCATCTTTTATTCATTCGAGCCGGTTGAATCTGTTATATATATTATTATTATCAATACTTGAAAGTCTTTTTATAGTTGTTTAGTTGTGCGTATGTTCATTTATTTTGTGTTCTTCACATATGAGAGTATATTTGTTGAAAAACGTTTAAATGTTGATTTGGGACTTTAATTGTGGTTTAGGAAAATAAGGGCTATTATTACTGCTACTATTACGATAAATTAATCAGTTTCTATCACGCACATATACATATATATCTAATAAATAATGAGCAAGGAGGACAACACAAACAATTCAGCTATCCAAACTAAAACTAGTGAATCTCCATTACACACAGTCGGTTTCGATGCCAGGTTTCCTCAACAAAATCAAACTAAACATTGTTGGCAAGCTTATGTTGATTATCACAAGTGTATTAATATAAAGGGTGAAGATTTCGCTCCATGTAAAGTATTCTGGAGAACATACAACTCACTTTGTCCAGTTGAGTGGATTGAAAAGTGGGATGAACAAAGAGAAAAAGGTATCTTTGCAGGTAATGTCAATATTGAGTAAATCAATTACAACAAGATCAGTCACCTAAATTCTTTTTTCCTTTTTCTTTCCCCACTTTTTATGTGAACGTCTCTTTTTTACATATCCATTTTACTATAATAATTTGTATTAAGTTAACATAAAATTGTAGTTGTGAATTCTTATTTATATTCTAGCACCATATACACATATATATATATACCTATATATTCTACTATCAATATTACTGTACTCTTTAGTAACAATAAATACATCTCTGGTTTTTTTATTTTATAACTTTTGGAGTTGTCAAGGAGACCTAGGTGTCGATAAAGTAATAAAATACAAGCTGTTAAGTGAGAGGGACTTTATACTTTAAGGTATTTTAAAATACAAGATATCAACATTCAACAACAATAACTTAGTCAAAAGTGGGAACAATAATATTATTAAAATGTAGTAGTTTATAATTTAACCACTTAATTGCAATTATACTATACAACAAAAGAATTTTTTAACCTTTGTTTGAATGAAATATTTATTTTTCAACGTAAACGTTTTGAAAGGATATACTATAAACTTTGTATATATTTAAGATGTATTCAAACATTTGAACTAACAAAAATGTTGATACTTAAAAGAAGGGGGGGAAACAGCTGAAAATTATGTGCATATTTAGCGTTAGTGGGTTTGGAACAAGTAGGTGTGGAGAAAGAATAATTTTGTTATTGATATATCTTGTCAGAAGATATATATTTTCTGAATATAAAATAGTTGTTGCATTTGATGTGTTATGCAGAAAAACTAAATTCTAGTATAAGTTTTTTTTATTTTATACAAAACATACTGTAAAGAGAGAAAAATAAGTGTGAGTTGCAATTTAGAGGTATCATTACAGAATCTAAACTATATCCCAGACTACATTTAAATTATACAAATTAATTAATTCAATTAGTGGTGTTTTCATACAGAAATCAATTCAAATTTAAAATATTCCCGTTATTAAGAAAGCCTTCACGATGGTTTAAGCTGGTTTGACTCGAAATGATTTTACTGGTAACATATTTTTTTGTTTCTCTTGACAATATATAAATACCTTCTAAATATCTTTACGACATTCGGTCATTTAGTCTTAAAGGGGAAAATTTTTTGGATTAAAATTCCGGGTTTTATTTTTTTTTATAAAATTTAAAATTATTAATGACCAATGTTTGAAATAATAAGTGCATGTTCATGTTAAATACTCGAATCACTTTTAAACATATGTGTAAAAATTTTTTCTAAAGAGATTTATTACCCATATTCCAGATTCACAAATGAAAAGAAATTGCACTAACACTCTGATAATATATGTATAAAATAATGGAATAGAATAATTCTTCAATTAACCCAGGAACATTGTAATTATTATCCGTTATTTTTAATGATAACGTTAATAAACAAAGGCGATAACACTTATAATAGGAATAAAAGAGATTTTTATTTTCCTTTATCAACAGCGTACAGTTAATAGAGACTATATGTAGTATTTTACAAGTGTCGGTTCTTATGTTGTCTAAATTAGTCGATAAATCTGACTTAATGAGGATTTATACAAGGACGAAAATATCTAAATATTTTGAATGGGAATCATTTTACAAATTGACCAAACATATCAATCAATTTCAAAGGTTAACTTTCGGTGATGAAGGTTCCTTTTGAAAGAGTTTTAAATATCAAAAACCTACTTTTCTTGTATATAAGAATTAATAATCTTAACCGCTTTTCTTTTTCCTAGGACAAATGTGTATTCCCAATAAATATATTTTAAAGCACTCTTACAAATATGAGAACCAAATTTTTTCCAAAAAGAATATGTCCTAATTGGCCTTAAAAGATAAGCTAAGTTTCATGTTTTCAGTAACTCTGTATTAAACTTTAATGAGTAAAGACAATATTTCCCAAAAAATGAAGCGGAACTGCCAAAAAAATTTTTGCCTTAAGGGTTTTTAGAACGCATTATATATATAATATTTGATAGGTTCTATACCATTTAGGAATTCGTTTTTTGTCAAGACTCCAAAATAAGATGTTTTGTTATTCATTAACTACCTTAATATATTCTTGTATGTTTAAGAGAGTTAAAAGAATGGAAGTTAGAGGAAATTTGAATTAAAAGAACTATAATATAAATCAGTATTTACGTTTTATACACCTTTTCTGAAAATATCATGGACTTCGAATTTGAAAGTTATGGGTTTACTTATTTGCATAAAACAAGATTTACACTCAATTGAATTTTTTTAATGGCGTGGATGTTATGCTATGTTCGAATAACTAATGCCTGAATGTGGATACTAAAACAAAGTTTCTAAATTGATCAAACAATTTCTTATTCATATTTTTCCTTAAGGTAATTATGCATAAGATCTTAAAATTTGGGTTAAATGTTGGTTGACTTTTTTTCAAAATTTTTGTAATTTGTTTATGCTGAAAGTGACTTTAGTAAATGTTTAAGAAATCATTTTCATCCTTCAAAATATTAAATTTATGTTGTGATATCACAACATATCAACAACATAGTTTTTAACCTTGTTCTTCTTTTTTTACTCTCCTATATGCCATATAAAGTATATTTCAAGGGAAAATATAATATCTATTTCTTTGTACCATACAAATTTTAATTTTCAACTAATGCCGTCAAATGTTTCTAATATATATGTTAATAATACTTCACAGTTACCTAATATACCTCAGAGTATATGTGTAAACAACCCGCAATTATATTTTCATTGTACCTCATTTTATAATACCTGAAATAGCGGCCAGTCCATCCCCACATAACTGGAATTTGTTTATTCTAATATCAAAATTGGGAAATCATAGCAATTTATTGAAATGGTCAATGATTATAGTATATATCTTAAGGCCTTAAGACCAAAAAGAACTTTGATTAACATATTACCTTTATTCCAAGTGACAATACCAACGGAATATGGGAATGACTATAATATTAAAAAAACAAGTTACCTCCAATTATTCTCAAGAAACATAAAATTGAGTTCAATATACCAGAAAAAGCTTTGCCTTCAGTATTGCATTAAAAGAATATCACAAATGGGTTCATAAAAATATTTGTAATACCAAGTTTACAAAGCTCTTATATATATATATAATTTTCAAAATTCACACTTAACTAACATTTTGAAATTTGTACCTTAGTCAAATAACGGAAAAAGTTTTTTTTTTTTTTTGATTCCATAATGCAAAATATTTTGTCTAACTACCTTTAAAAATATTAATTAGAGCAATACAATTCAGATAGAGGCGTAAAAGTCGTAGCAAAACTTTTAATGTCAAATTTAACATCCTAAGATACTTAAAAACATAAAAGTAAAATACTGTAAGAGAAATGCCTATTATTTATAGGATGGTGGTCACAAAAAAGGTCAGGAAATGCTTCAATTAGGTCATAAAATATGACCCTAAAGAAGGTAACAGAATATTTACGATATCGACTGGTCCGTCTGAAAGTTAAAACTAATAAAAATAGAATAGAATAGAATAGGGTTATTATGTCCAAAATACTAACTATGGGTTTGTAACTGTTTTTGATAAATATATATATATATATATATATATATATATATATTATTATATTTGATTGTCCCTGACTCTGAAAGGCATATCCTGGTACAAAAAATTTAAAGATGTAATAAGTAATGACCTATTTCACATTTAAAAATTTATTTTTTGTATCTTTTTAGTTACTACTCTGTAGGTTTCATAATTTTTTTCTGTGTAATATGTATATTGAGAAGGAGCGCTTTACAAATATTATAATTAGTTATCATTCTCAAATTTAAAAAGTATTTTGTATATGTATTAAGCTTTTATATATATTATTTATGTTGAATATGTTCTTCAATAATTGTTTTTCAACTATCTAAAAGTTAAATAAAAAGATATATGATGTATAAAAAGACAGAAGAAGTATTTTGAATTATCGACAACGTCATGTTTCTTATATATGTTTGGAAATGAGTGTTGAATGTTATAGTTAATAATAATTTACCACCGTATTCATTTCAGGGGGTAAATGTTAGTTTATCATATTAACCTAATAGGAAACTAAAAATATTCTATTTGAATATCAATAGGGTGGAGAAATATCTTCCTAATCACAATTCTACTATGGAATATTTTTATTGGAATATTTATCGTCAAGGGGTAATCTATTGTTAAAATTTTATTGCTTCATTATATATTATTTTAAAATCTTTTATTTCAACAATATAATAATAATTTGAATATAAAAACTTATCTGGGATAAAATGTAATATTTCAACACCAACACTTGTTTCAAAAGTGATTTGAAATAATAAAACCTTTTACATGGTTGTAACAGCCTTTAAATCTTTATATTACCAAAAATTTATAGATGTTGGATTTTTCTAAAAAAAAGTATGAAGTCATAACTAACGGATTGCAGCTAATGTTACAAGTTAAGTTGGAGTTCCCTTAAAGTAAAATGTTTCTTTAATCATTTGAATTCTAAGAACTGTTATAGGTAAAAAAAAAAAAAAAAAAAACTATATTAGCAAAACGATATTTAAGAAATATAAAAATGTAAGTACTGAGGCTTGATTAAATGGAAAAACCTTAAAGAGTGTTGGAGTATTTGGCTAATTCAAACACTTTAGAGATTTGGATAATAAGACTGTGTTATTTTTGCATTTTTATTGTTTATAAATATCTTAATAGTTATATAGTAGTGTTAATTTCTAACAAAGGTTAAAGAATCATCTGGTAACCCTAATTTTATTGTGTTTTTCTTTTGTGTCATACAAAGAAAGAGAAGATAATTTACACAGTAAATTTTAGCATTAATATATTTTACTTAAAATATACTCCCAACAGAGTACAAGTTAGTTTAAATTTCAATAAATAACAAAAAAAAAAAGATTTTTTCCATATTTCTAAACCTAAACGTACCAAGAAGTTTAATCCATATTATTCTTACTTTTCACACATAGAGATATTTTGTCCCTCCATCTAAAATGATTCTTAAAGAAAGTAAAATTTATGTCTTTTGTATAGAAGCAAAGAGCCAATAATTCATTACCAATTTCATATTTAAAAAATTTATGTTTCTTGTAATATACTACTATATGTTACAACAAATATTAAAAGGTATGTGTTTTACTAATACACTGTATTTTTGATCTTTTTTGTGGTAACCCATGATTAGATTACAGGTGTAAATCTTAATATTCTAAAAAAAAAATAGATAAATCTACTTATTTAAATAAAAATACATATATAATAACAACTAGAGTAAATCATTAATATAAAATAGTATATAATTCTATGTCTTGCTGGTCTATCTATTACGTTTTCTGGCCCTTCTTACAGTAGCCTTTCAAGATACCAGTATATCTCACAAGTTCATACGCCACAAATAAGCTCTCCTTAAAGAACGACACGTTGCAAAAAATATAACAAAAGGAATTGGAAATTTTTAATATTTGGGAAAAAGTATATGTGAGCTCTAACTTGACAATCCTGTTACAGTGAGTGTAACCGAACGTCACTATTTTCTTTTATTTGCGTCGTCGTCGAGAATGTCCAGTCTTCCGTAGCTTCTTTAAGAAAGGAACTACTGAGTACGTGGCTTAGGAAGGAGTATACATGTATATAGTTTATGTAGCAGCAAATATAGTTAGGCAGATACACAGAGATATATAGAGGTGTAGATATATATCTTTACTCATAGGTGTAATTATTATTTTTCTATCTAATACATCTATTATTACAGTTTATTTACCGAATCCAAGTTTTTCAACACAACTCCAAACAGAAATTATGTGACATATGTTGTCCTGATGTCACGCTAGAAGATCTTACGAACTCTTTAGACGACGACGACGTGCTTGTTTTTCTTGTTTATAAACATATATGTATCTGTATATCTGTGTATCTTAGTTTATTCTGTATATACAGTATGGTTTATATATCTTATATAGTGGACAACAACGAACAACGAAGAATCATTTATCTTATTAATTGTTCTAGAAGAGTATATCTCTCGTAGTATATCTTCATCTATTACATATTAGATGTGCACCATTGTGTAAGATAAAAACAATTTTAAAAAATTTTTTTTTAAAAATGGACGCGACCGGAATCGAACCGATGACCTCTTCCTTGCAAGGGAAGCGCGCTACCAACTGCGCCACGTGCCCATTTTATTAGTGTTTTGTTGTTGTAGGTGTTTCCTAATTGGGAAATTTTATGTTTCTTTTTTTCGTTTCCAAAAATACCTACTACGTCATTAATATAGGACACGAGGTGACGGCGTCACCTCACCAGTAGTATTTTTTTATTGGTTGTTTAATAGTTTTTTTATGTATTGTCGAATCCAAGTGTTAGTTATTTCTAGCTGAACTTGTGGTCAAATATTTTATATAAAAGGAGAACATTTTATATTTCAAGTTCTCCAAGTTTGTCTGTATTTCGATTTTATATTTTGTTGTGTATTTTATTGTGTATTTTATATATTTATATATAAAAAGAACCAGAACACTTAGGTATAGCGGTCTGCTAATACATACTATTATCCAGTTCTAATAAAGTTTTATTAAATATTGTAATTGGTTTCTGATTACAACATCTGGTAGCGTTTTTTTTTAAATTTGGTTTGTTTATTTGTTATTTTACTATGTCTGCTCCTGAAAACACCACTACTCAACCACCTGTTCCTCAACTAACTATGAATTTCCAAGACGTTCGTGTTGCCAAACCTTTTAATGGGTCTAGTAAGAACGTCTTACAACTTACATCTTTTATTCAATCCCTACAAATCCTCTTTGTTCGTTATCCTAAGGCTACAGATTACGACAAGATTTATCTCTTAGCCGCTAACTTAACCGACAAGGCACTAGATTGGTTCTATATCTATGCCCAAAGTCATGACGTCCCCAACATGACGTATGACGAATTTGTCCGTGAGTTCACCCTGGCTTTCTCTGGTGCTTTAAATAACTTCGATATTATTGCGAAGTTAACCAAAATTACCCAACGCAATAATGTCTATGGGTACTTACGTGAATTCCAACAATATGCCAATCTCTTGGGTCCTAACGACGTCAGTCAAAGAACCCTTGTTAGTCTACTAGCCAATGGGTTGGAGGAACGGTACCGTATTGAACTTCGTTACCGTTGCCCAACAACCTTAAATGATGCCATTAAGGCTGTTACCTCCTTGGCTAACTCCATCCGTAATGATGGTGGTCCAGCCCTAGCCAATATTGTTGCTGCTGCTTCCCCTACTTCTTCTGCTCTTTCTTCACACTTCCCTACTGATGCTGACGGCGATGTCATCATGAGTATCCAACATTCCCCTTCTCATTCTCACCAACGTCGTGGTACCCATAAGAAGCGTACTTCTAACCCTCGTCCTACCCCTTCGCAATCTTCTTCCCACTCCAACTCCTCTAATTCATCCCGTTATTATCGTGATTTGTACCGTCGTACTTGCATGAAGAACGGTTTATGTTTCAAATGTGGTGAGCCAGGTCATCAATCCGCTAATTGTTCTGCGAGCAATCATGCTGGACAAGCCTGAACTGATCCACGTATGCGCTTCCACTGGTTCTCTACCTCAACCTACTACTACTTTCACTCCCATCACTACTACATCCTCTCTAGACTCATCAACCCTCACTTCTTCTTCATCTCCCTTATCTTCCACTACCACACTCCCATCACTTATCCATTCCTTCCCCATCATTGATGTTGTGTCCCCTTCAAGTTCTATTTCTCCTGCTGCTGTTTCTACTATCACCACTTCCACTCCTCATCCTATTATTGGTTCGCGTCTCGAAGCCAACTGTACTGTTAATAACGTCACCGTCCCTGTGCTTTTTGATACTGGCAGTCCTACATCTCTCGTTAGTTCTACTTTAGTCCACAACCATCATTGGCCTACTTATCCTGTCAAACCCTTAACTTGGAAAGGTGCTCTCCCAGGTTCTACTTCCTTAGCTACTCATGCTGTCTTATGTTCCCTCCATTCTACTACTACTTCATCACCTATTACCTTTTCTGCTTATGTTAGTCCTGATCTTACTGACCAACTCATCGTAGGTAATCCCATATTGACTAAATACCCTCAACTACTTTCAATCCCTCCCTTATCTACTTATACTACATCCATCATCACTGCCATTGACACCCTCTCTGACACCAACTCTACCATCATTGACCTTTACAAAGATGACATTGAAGAAGTCTTTGTTCTTACTGTCTCCCACACTGAAACTTCACCTTCATTCCATCTACTTCCACCAGACTTCCAAACTGAATTTGCTTCCACAGTGTCAGATACATTACCTCCTCACAGTGGTGCCACCACTTACACTCATGATATCCAACTAAAGGAAGGAGGACGACCACCACGATTACATCCCTATCGAATGACACCAAAACTTGAACGTGAATGTCGTCAAATTATTCAAGACTTACTCGATAAAGGATTTATTTCTGATAGTAAGAGTCCTGTATCATCTCCTGTCTTGCTGGTTAAGAAGAAAGACGGCACATATAGGATGGTTATTGATTATCGTGAGTTGAATAAGATCACTGTCAAAGATCCATTTCCACTTCCTAGGATAGATGACTTAATGGCAAAGGTAGGTGACTGCTCCATCTTCACCACGTTAGACTTACACTCTGGATATCATCAGATACCTCTAGAACCTGACGCTCAATACTTAACTGCTTTTTCTACTCCATTTGGTCATTATGAATATAAGGTTATGCCTTTTGGTCTGTGCAATGCTCCAGCTACTTTCTCTAGGTACATGAGTCAGTTACTGAGTGATCTACCCAATGTCTTTGTATATCTGGATGATATATTAATTGCTAGCACAGATAAGGAATCTCATCTCAAACATTTACGGTCGGTATTATCAAGGTTGAAAGACGAAGGTCTCGTCTGCAAACGAAAAAAATGTCATTTTCTACAAGAATCTTGCGAATTTTTGGGTTTTACAATTAGAAAGAATGGTTTTTCGGTACAAAAAGATAAGGTTAAGGCTGTCCAAAATTTACCTCTACCCACAACAAAGAAAGCTTGTCAATCATTTATGGGTATGATTAATTATTTTCGTTCTTATATTCCTGACTGTAGCAAGATAGCCAAACCTTTGTTCGATTTTATTAATGAAAAGTGTTCCTGGTCTGATGAACACACGGCTGCTGTTAATATCCTCAAGGAGAAGTTGTGTAACGCTCCCACATTAGTCCCTTTTGTTCCTGGTAAAAAATATCGGTTGACTACTGATGCTAGTTTTGTCGCTATTGGTTCGGTGCTAGAACGTCTTAACGACGATGGTTCTCTTTTTGGAGTTATAGGTTACTTCTCCAAATCCGTCAATTCCACGCAACGTAATTATCCAATTGGTGAAATAGAGTTATTGGCTATTATTGAATCATTAATCCATTTCCGTTATTATCTTCATGGTCACAAGTTTACCCTTCGTACTGATCACATTTCCCTACTCTCATACAGAAACAAGACAGAGCCTTCTAAGCGGGTTGCAAGATGGCTTGACACTCTAGCTGAATACGATTTTGAACTAGAGCACATAAAGGGTAAACAGAATGTCGTTGCTGATGCTTTAAGTCGTCCAAATGAAGTTGGTGCTATTCAGATCTTTCCGCTAAGCGAACTTAGTACGGTAAACCCAGTCGATTGGTTTGATGACTGGAAGAAAGATCCCTGGTCAGCGGCTGTGCTGGTCCATCTAGGTGTTACTATGTCCACAAATATTGATGCCGGTGATAAATCTCTTTTCAATAAGTACTTGAAAAGATTGAAGTTTTCCAAGAAGGCTACTGAACGTTATTCATATACGGGTGGTATTTTACGTTATGAATCTAGGATTTGTGTTCCACGAAACCAACGTCGCCAATTATTACAGATTTATCATGATAGTTTGCTTCATGGAGGTCATTTTGGAGAATCTACTACAATTAACAAGTTGCTACCACTCTATTATTGGCCATCCATGACAACTGACATTAAGCAGTTTGTCAAAACTTGTCTCCAATGTCAGTTAATGAAAAATTACAGAAGGAGGACTAATGGTGAATTAAATCCTCTGCCTGTCGCTGAAGGTCGTTGGTTGGATGTTTCGGTAGATTTTATCACTGGTTTGCCCATAACTAGTCAAGGTCATGACATGATTATGGTGGTTACTGATCGCTTCAGTAAACGTGCACACTTCATCGCGGCTAATAAAACGTTAACCTCTGTTGGTGTTATAAGGCTATGGTATCGGTTTATTTTTTGCTATCACGGGTTTCCACGTACAATCGTATCGGATAGAGACATAAGGTTTACGTCTGGTTGGTATGATGAATTGACTAAACGACTTGGGATTAAGTTGCTTATGTCCTCTACAAATCATCCCCAAACAGATGGTCAGACGGAAAGTGTTAACAAAACTCTGGGTCGGTTGCTTAGGTCATATTGTAGTATGGATCACAACTCATGGGATATCTACTTACCACACATCGAATTTGTCTACAACAGCACACATCAACGTTCCATTAAGGCTGCGCCTTTCGAAGTTGATTTAGGTTACATTCCGAATGAACCGTTGTTGGGTACTCACAATGAATTAGACGCTAGGAATTTTAATGCTGTTGAGATGGCCAAACATCTTAAGGCTATCACCCTGCGTACCCAAGACCTTTTGAAACAACATCAAGAGTCTATGGAGTCGCAAGTGAACCCATCCCGCCAGATCCAACACTTTGAAGTCGGTAATTTGGTTCTTCTTCATAGAGATGCGTATTTCACCGGAGGAAGATATCTGAAGATTCAACCCATCTATTTAGGTCCATTCAAAATTGTCAAGGTCTTTGGTAATACTGTCGAATTGGATCTTCCCTCATCCTTCAAGAAACATAGGGTCATTAACATCGAACACATAAAACCTTTCCATCAAGATAAGTCTAGGTATCCAAAAGAAATTCCAAATACATCGTTAGAACGCATCAACAGAGCTGGTGAAATTATTTCAGTCGTCGGTTATGATATTGAAAGTCAACAATATTATTGTAAAATGCAAGATGTTGATCCACAATTAGTTTGTCCTTATTCGGTCGCTGAATTTAGTACCTTGCCCTCCTCTAGAAGAAATTCTTTGTTAGCTAATTTTAATCAACTTGAAGGTCAAGTTTAAAGGAGGAAGATGTTGTAGGTGTTTCCTAATTGGGAAATTTTATGTTTCTTTTTTTCGTTTCCAAAAATACCTACTACGTCATTAATATAGGACACGAGGTGACGGCGTCACCTCACCAGTAGTATTTTTTTATTGGTTGTTTAATAGTTTTTTTATGTATTGTCGAATCCAAGTGTTAGTTATTTCTAGCTGAACTTGTGGTCAAATATTTTATATAAAAGGAGAACATTTTATATTTCAAGTTCTCCAAGTTTGTCTGTATTTCGATTTTATATTTTGTTGTGTATTTTATTGTGTATTTTATATATTTATATATAAAAAGAACCAGAACACAAAAGTATTACAGGTTCGTTAATACATATCGGTTTCTAGTTTTATTAAGGTTCAATTAACTATTGTAATTGGTTCTAATTACAACAACTTTTGTTCTAGAGTAGTATAAATATTTAATTATAAATAAGTGTATCAGGATGTATATTGCTTGTTTTATTTAATTTATATAATAAATACATAAAACTACAAAGTAGACGTAAATGTCTTTTCTAATGTTAAATAAGTGGTCTTTTATATATAAAAAGAAAAACCATAATTTTTTAACTGTCTAACTTGATGTTTTCTAACGTTCAATAATTTCTTTTCAATGGACGAAAACTGTTCGTTTAAAAACAATAAAAATTTATCTTCATAAATTTCTTAACCATAGTAAATTCTTATTCCAATTTCGTTTATTTTACATTCTATTGTTTTCCTTGTAATATTTTTATTTTCTCATTTGATATGTATTTAACTTTCTTACAAAATTATTCTTCTGAAATTCATTTAGTTATTTCTGTTAAACCCTGACTTTTTATAAAACATTTCTTGAACTATTTATTGGAAAATCTCATTAAACCTATTTTATTTTTCTAAACCCTAACTAGTTTTTCTTTTTTATCTTTAATTCAAATTCACTGTACAAAAATTTATGTTGTAGGTGTTTCCTAATCTGGAAATTTTATTGTTTTATTTTATTTTATTTTCGTTCCATTTTTTCATTGGTTTCTCCAATTATCGGACGAGTTAAAAACATATCAACATTTTGGTCTTAATGTTGTTTCTAAAAATATCTCAACAGTTTATTATTAGCACACTAGGCGATGACGTATTGATAACGTCATCTCTCCAGTAGTTTTGTATCAAACGTAATACGCTGTCGTTTCAGTGTAACGTGGCTTAACTTTCTTATTGTTTTAAAAAAAATGGTTATCATTTTGTTGTTGACTCATTTTTGTATTTTTGTTATTTCGGTCATTACTTCTTCGTTCTTTATTGTTTTTATTTTATTAGCTGTTTTATGGGTTTTTTTTCTACTGTTGAATCCAAGTTACTAGTTGGTTCTCTAGTTGAACTTGTGGTCAAATATTTTATATAAAAGGAGAACATTTTTATATTCCAAGTTCTCCAAGTTCGTCTGAATTTCTAGTTTATATTTTTGTTATGTATTTTATATATTTATATAGAAAAAGAACCAGAACACTTAGGTATTACAGGTTCGCTAATACATTTTAACAGTTCTAATAAAGTTTTACTAAATATTGTAATTGGTTCTGATTACAACAATTTATGTAATCAGTTGGTTTCGTGGTCTAGTTGGTTATGGCATCTGCTTAACACGCAGAACGTCCCCAGTTCGATCCTGGGCGAAATCAATTTTTAAAAAATTTTACATATTTTGAAAACATGTGATAAGTTCTGAGGTAATGTGCTTCTGATAACAGCTGACCTAGTCGTAATAGTAACAATAATTCACTTGAAACGATATAACATATAGACTCACTTTTTATATTTAGACGTAATATTAGTATATATCAATATATGTATCAGTTTAACTTTATATCTAATCTACTAGGACTAAATAATATACTTATATGCTTTATATCTATTCTTGTTGTTGTTTTTATTCCTCCTGTTGATTGCTCTTTTTCAATTAAGTTGGCTATTCCTGCCTTTTTATATGTCTGTAAAATTTTTCAAAAGGGAAAGTTTAAAGAAATGACATTTAACCCTCCTATTTTTAGACCAATCCTAAATAGTAATATCAGGGATATTACAATTATGTGTCTAACGTATTTTCCAATTCCTTTTGTTATATTTTTTGCAACGTGTCGTTCTTTAAGGAGAGCTTATTTGTGGCGTATGAACTTGTGAGATATACTGGTATCTTGAAAGGCTACTGTAAGAAGGGCCAGAAAACGTAATAGACAGACCAGCAAGACATAGAATTATATACTATTTTATATTAATGATTTACTCTAGTTGTTATTATCTATGTATTTTATTTAAATAACTAGATTTTTCTATTTTTTTTTAGAATATTAAGATTTGCACCTGTAATCTTGCCCAGGGTTATTACATTCTTCATTTTTTTATTTTTTCAAAAAACCTTTGTTGGTTTTCTTTTAAACATATTTGTAATTTTTGTTTCAAGACTTTCAAGAAAAATGGGAAGCTGAAATACTCCAGTAGCTAGGTAAAGGAAACTATGTTGGTTTCATTTAATATTTTATCTTTGATTACACCTTGATCCATTAATTTTCTCCATTTGTTTTCTTGTTTTTGTTATATTTTCAGTTATAATATAGAAAATATCAATCATGAGGGATTTACAAAATTTAATTATTAAAGTAAAAGATCGCTATCAGTTACTGATCGGGTATCATGTTAATAAAATACCTTACAAGTAGTTAATACAAAAGTAAGGCTAAGAAGGCATGTAAAGTGTGAATATGACATTTACAACAAAAGGGTTATTCTTGAAGGTGAAGGAAACGGGATCTAGAAAAATTCAAACTTGACAATCGGCCTAATATGTTTTTGATAATTTATAAATAGGAATGATTTAATGTATATATAAAAAAAAGAATAACGGTCTCGATTAATAAGGTGGTACTTCTTGGACTATTAAAACAAGGAATATGTGCGCTTTTTATCATTAAGAACTATATTTATCTTTGGTGTTCACTTTTCGTTGTTCTACCTAGATTTCCTGTTTCTTTATATAATATTTTTCATTTTCTCTTTGCGTATGGAATCTATCCTACTTTTTTTTGTAGTATGAATTTATATCCGTGCAGCTTGTTAAGTGACCCTTAAATAGAAAAATAAATAGACATTGATACTGCTGGAATGGAAGATTCTAGAATAAAATATGATGAACCAATAAGATTTTAATAATATACTATCCCTTGAGGATAAATATTCCAGCAAAAATATCTCATAGTAAAATATATCATTAGTAAGATATTTTACTCCTTGATACTTAAATAGGATACTCCTAGTTTCCTAAAACGTTAACATGGTATTTTGCCAATTACCCCTGAAACAAATACAGTGGCAAATAACATTGTATAATAAGATTCGACACTAATTTCCAAACATATATTAGGAACATGAAGTTGTTGATAATTCAATTTATTTTCCTCACCACTTCTTATACATCATATATTTCATTTTACTTCATATTATCTTTTATATAATCTCTAAATCACCGAAGAACGATTTTTGAAGAACATTTACCGAAGAACAACTATTGGACAAACGTCTTCAGTATATATAACAAATATTAAAGCATAATATATATACAAAATACATTTTAAGTTAAGGATGTATGCTAATAATAATATTAGTGACGGCGCTCATTCTTATTAGATACACCTTAATCACAAAAATACATTGAATTAAATAGCATTCCTTAAAAAGATTTGTAATTTACTTCGTTAAAAATAACTATACAAAATAAATAAATAAATAAATAAATAAATAGAGTCTATATTAAGAAAAACCGGAATAACTTTCACTAAAGAAATATTAAGTAAGATGAAATAAAAAAAAACAAGGTTTAGGGGGGTGGAATCAAGTTTATTACCTTTAACGTAGCAAATATTTCTGTTAAATATAAAATACTAATAGAGTATGTCATAATATGGTAATAAAACAGCTATATAAGAAGCCTATATGGATGTTTCTTGTAAGTTATAACATAAGTAAACGTATTCAAGTAGTTGAAAAATTGCTGGATAATAATGTTGAAGGTTATTTAAGTACTATATATATCAATGTTGATTTTAAAACTGGTGATTGTGAGTTTGTCTATGGTTGAAACTATGGCAAGTATATCCTAGTAGAAAATATGAAAATTACAGCTTCAAATCGTTCGGCTTCAAAGACTTTTTTAATCACTATCATTTTTTAAGAAATTGATTCGTCTTACCAAAAGAATTATTCAATTTAACAGAAATCTATTATTTCCGGAGTAAATATATTATTAAATAATTGTTCTTTAAAAAAAAATAATTTGATCTAAGTTTTTGGTACAAAGATATTTTGATAAGCTTTTTTTTCCCACAACTGCTTATCCATCATCAAAAACATTACTAAAGATGGAAGTAATTAATAAAAGGGAACCATTCACATTTGTTAGATTAATTCAATATCCATTCTGACTCAAATGTATTATTTTTCAAAAGAATAAATTTGCTATTTAAAATTTTTAATCCTTTAGAACACTATAATATGTAATATTAATTCTTATATTTCAGGAAGTTTATTTGATTTAATGTTGAATTTTTAAAAAATAATGTATTAATAACTAATGTGAAGTTTATAATGAATGAAACTGAACATGTTAAAACTTCAATACTAGAAATAAAATATCTTCTGGAAATGAAGGTATACAAATTTCTTCGTGCAAACGCGGTAAGAAAGAATACAATTACAGCAAAAAAATGGGAAAATATGGACCAAATGAGAAGGATATATAGGTTCTTAGAGCTCATTGGACTGAATTTTTGTTTTTTTTAGATTTAGATCCTGTTATTACATTTTATTTTAACAGACATGATATTAAAAAAAAAAAATAGAGAAATTAATCTACCCAGAGTTAAATGTGTTTTCTATGGATTAGGCTACAATAATTATTAAGGATTATGATGGAAACGGTGTTTTAGGAAAGAATAGATGTGTAGCAATTTCAGACACATTTGTTTCAGAGATTACTAATATTACCTGAGGGAAATTATGGCTTGATCAAATGAGTTCTATGTATAGTGATAAAAAAAAATAATCAAGTAAACCAAATCAACGTATATTATTATCATTCCCATTGATAGATAAGAAAAAACAAGTTGTTTTCCATAAAAACGGAGCTTTGGAATTGCCTAGAAATGTCTCAATATTTAATTACATAACTCTCGCGAACATCATATAATTCAAGTAATGCTAACAAATAAGAGAAATAAAGATAAGTAAGTACACTCAATAAAAGTATTTTCAGGAGTATACCCCAAATACCAACAATGTATATATATATATAGAGGAGTTATATTTAAAAAACTAATTTTTAAGGTAAAAGTCCAGAGTCATTTATTTTCAAAAGAATACCAAAAAAACATTTATATCCAGAACACATAAATAATCATCTGATTAAATGTTTATGTATGTTAATTAGGAGAATAAGTGACTATGAACAAAAATGTGAATAATAATTAGCAGATGTATCATCTTATTCAATTATTAGTATTTATCAATAGATAAAGTAATAAACATTCTGACGTGGACTTAACAAAATGGGTTGTTTTAAAAACGATATAAAAAGGATAAATAAATAAATAAATACCACTATATTCGAAGAGGTTTATTATGCAAGAGAAGGGAAAGTCTGTAAATGAAAATATAAAAGTCAATCCGGGATATATTCATCTAAAAATGTGAAATTCAAAGTCAGAATATCTAAGGAACCATTATCATAATTACTTGCTTATGTTATGTTAGGGCTATTCTCTTTTCTTGTCGCAACCCTAATATCCATTCTGTTCGAGAGATCTGTTTCTTCAGCGAATATGAAAATACGGGGTGTAATTACCCAAATAGGAATCGTTGTTGTGGAAACCCGTCGTTTATATCAAAAATCCAGACTTTAAATAAAAAAAGGAAAATTTATATAATAATAAGCTAGAAGAAAAGGCACAAACATCTCAAAATGATCCACTGATTTATTTGTCACTGCATATTGATTTTTATAAAACATGACATTTCTATTTTATTGGTTTCTTTATTATACATTTCAACTTCGTATATTGTGAACAATAATAAGGTGAAAATAAGTGAATAAATAAGATTAAAGATAAATATAAATATATATATATATATTGTATTTTGCAATTCCTCATTTTTTTTTTGTTATTTTTAGTGAAGCATTCTGGAAAGTCAATTAAAATTTAATATCAGTTAAGTTCCATAGATATAAACATAGATACAGATATACCTATAGTATCAACACTAAAAGAATTATTTTGAAACCATTGCTTACTTATTTGCTTTCTTTGATTATTTAGAAACTAGAAATAACTTCACAGGGCCGAACATTGTTTTTTTTTTTTTGTTATTGTACAAATATTTTAAATAAATCTACCACTATTAAGAAAATGTCATATATACAGGTGCTGCAAAAATTTGTCAAATTTATTGGACCTGGTATCATGGTTAGTGTAGCTTATATGGATCCAGGGAATTATTCAACCAGCGTGTCAGGTGGGGCGCAATACAAATATCAATTATTATTTTCTGTCTTTATTTCAAATATCTTTGCCGTTGTATTACAATGTTTGTGTGTTAAATTAGGTACAGTTACTGGATATGATTTAGCAGAGAACTGTCGCAGAAATTTACCAAGAAAATTAAACTTAACTTTGTATTTTTTTGCTGAATTAGCTATTATCGCTACAGATCTGGCTGAGGTTGTTGGTACAGCAGTTGCTTTACAAATCATATTTGGGATTCCTCTTACTTGGGGTGTTGTTTTAACTGTATTGGATGTTTTGGTCATTTTAATATTTTACAGACCAGAGGGACAAGATATGAAAAAAGTCAGAACTTTTGAATTATTTGTGGGCACGTTAGTTATTGCTACATGTTTCTGTTTTGTATTGGAACTTTGTAAGATTAATGTCCCCCATAAGAGTGAGTTATTTAAAGGATTTGTGCCATCAAAAATTATCTTCGAAGAGAAACAAGCATTATACATCTCTTTAGGTATACTTGGAGCTACTGTTATGCCACATTCTTTATATTTGGGTTCATCTATTGTTAAGCCAAGGTTAAATGATTATGACCTAAAACATTTTGGTAAAGTAGAAGATCGTCCTAGTTTGAGTGCTATCAAATATACTTTAAATTATGCTTATGCAGAATTAATAATATCTTTGTTTTTGATTGCTACATTTGTTAATTCTTCCATATTGATTGTCGCTGGTGCTTCTTTAGCTGGTCAACCAGAAGCTGAAGATGCTGATTTGTTATCAATCTATGAATTATTGGTCCATTATATCTCACCTGCTGCAGGTATGATTTTTGCCTTAGCAATGTTATTTTCTGGCCAATCTGCTGGTATTATCTGTACTATTGCTGGTCAAATTGTATCAGAAGGGTTTTTAGAATGGTCGTTACCACCATGGGCAACTAGATTATGTACTAGATTAATATCTATTGTTCCTTGTTTGTTTGTAGCATTGACTATGGGTGAAAATGGTATTTCCAAGATCCTGAATTTATCACAAGTGATTTTATCATTAATTTTACCAGTTGTATCGGCGCCATTAATTTATTTCACAACTAATAGAAAATTGATGACCGTTACTGATCATTATGGAGAATTTTCCAACTCGGAACCTAATTCACTAGTAATTAATGAGGAGACACCATTGAACCATGAATTGAAGAGAAGTGGTGATTTCACAAATAGTCGTTTGTTATCATGGGTGGCTATCACTATTTGGGCTATTATCGGAGGTTTGAACACATATTTAGTTGTCTCCTTTTTGTTAGGTGAAGATGTGCATTTTTAACAATATTAACTTATTTGTTTTGTTATATATATATATTTTATTTCTTCACTGTCGTTTTACATTTCTGATATCATTCTAATTTATTTTGGCATACACTAACATTTACTTATATTATTTTCATTTCCTTTAAGTTTATACGTTTATTTAGAATTATAAAAACATATATTAAAAAAACTTTAATAATTGAGTCCATACTTTTTCTTTATTTCTCTTATGTAGTTTATATAATATTACATACTGTCTTCTCTTAGATATTTATATACACTTTTGTTTGAAATTTAATGGAAAGTAAATTAATTTTTTCTAGTGTTATATTTTCTCTTTCTACCAATATGTATTCTCACAACAGGAATAGTACCACTATAATTAGCTTGCATAATTGGGAATGAATTTGAATTATGGATGGATAAATTTTTAACTTGTTTACTTATTATAATTTGTTTTAATATTCTTTTGGCTTTGAAGTATAACTTCGTCTCTTCGTTTGATGGTTTTGAGTTCTTATTTAGTATTCTTTCTCTTCTTAAATTTTGAATTTGTAATAACAATTTTTTGACCAATTTAGATTGTGAACCTTCTTGAAATGCCTTAATTTCATCTTCATCAATGTAATGGGATGGATACCAAGCGAGTACATTTTCAAGATTTATATTATGTGATTTGGTATTGATTTCATTATCACTGTTGCTTTCAGAATTCATATTACCATTATCCATTTTAGTTTGTTTCTTATCTGTTTCTATTTTTTCTTTTTCTGAAAGTTCATTATTATCATTATTAGATGATTCTTCATCAGATAACCTATTTTCCTTCTGTGGTAATGCTTCATTTTGGTTTGATTTATCTTCTATAGTTTCATTATTATTATTATTATTATTATTATTATTATTATTAATGGTAGTAGTAGTATTATTACTTCTCTTTGCCTTATTCTCATGTAGTGATATTAGATCTAGATATCCTATTTTTTTCAACCACATTACACCTCTTGTCGTTGCATCTAATATAGACCCATTTTCATTAAAGGATGGAGCCCACGAATTATAGTCACCATATTTTAACCATGTTGTAGTAGGTAATGCATACCAATTTGGATGCAAAAATCTGGACATCATTTCAGTTGGGGGTAAAGTTGGATCTGGAATATTACTAGTGTTTGCAGCCATAAACCCTAACCGTGGAGCTTCTTCAAAAAGATTAGTCTGTGGAATGATTTTATTAATGTCGAAATTATTGTTAGGTAATTCTCTGACTCTGTGATCCAAAGGAGATTTGAAGATTATAGAAGAAAATAAGTCCATGTCTTTGGTTTTTATATGGTATGATTCTGGGAGTGGAACTTTATAACTAGTTGAGATTTTAATGAAATCATTACTTATTGCTTTATCTAATTCAGTGTCACTTTTAACGTTGTTTGAGTCAACGTCTTTATCTATAGCATCTACAATATCTATGTTTGTAATCAATTTGACTCCAATGTTATAACATTCTCTTAGAATTAATTCGGAAGCAAATTTATAAAATTTATCTACAATTTGATAATTTCTTGTTCCTGGATTATAATAATGAATCAACATTGTACACACTAATTTAATATCATGATAAAGTTTATAAAATCCTTCCTTATTCAAATCATAGTAGTTTTCGTTAAATCTTCGTGAAATTGTTGTTAATCGTAATTTTGTCTCATCAACAATGTTTTTCTCATCATCTGTTAGTTGTTCTAAATATTTGGTATATGCTGCGTAAATATTGTCTGGATTAGGTTCAAAAAATGAACTAGGAAATTTTTCGTCTAATATCTTGCATTTCAAAGAGGCACTGTTTCGATGTATGTTGGTGATAAGTGTGTATAATATGGTTGAAGTTTTGTCATATTATACAATAAACATATTTGTTAGTATATATTGTACTTTAAATTATTCAAGGATAGAGTCAAAGAGATATACTTTGAATGAAAGTGTACAATAATAATAATCATAGTAATATACATACGCCTCTAGTACTGTGTGGATGTTTTTCAACACATTTGTATGATTCATTGTTGATAAAGTTAAAATATTTTTTTTTCCTGTTTTCCTGTTGTATTTTGATTTTTCTATTTTTTTCTCACTAATGTTGTTTATCTGCCCTTGTTCTGAATAGGTCTCTATTGAAAAAACATATTGAATTTTTTTCTCTTTTTTAAAGAGTTTCTCTCTTTGAGTAACCTTTGAGACAATTTTTCTCTCTGCCAAATTTGTTTTTGTCCCGAATATTTTTGACGATATGTGTCGTTGAACATGATACACAAAGTTGAACCAAGAAGTGTCAGCGTCATATAATGAGCAACAGCAGAAGAAAGAGGTGTTAGAGCAAATGTGGCACTTTGAACTGGTAAACCTTTATACTGTAACGGAACTTTTTTAAAATGTGATCTATGTTATAATAAAAGTGTAATAAAAAGAATAAAGACCGGTTTTTTGAGTTACAGTTTTTATTTTTAAGGTGTTTACATACAGAGCACTGTATAGAGTATTTTTGTGGTTAGGTCTCATCAATGATTTCCTTTGGTTGTGTGTATTAGTAACAAAGGATATAGATATAAAAAAAAATAAAAATGGTAATGACATATAATTGATGTTAGTATAGCTTTTAAGAATTAAAGTGAAATGCTGAAAATATATATCAAAAGTAATAGTGTTAATAAAAACCTACACTGCTTTTAGATGACTGGAATAATAAAGTAAATATGATTTGTATATATATATTATATACTGTCGGTTAAAGATACATTTACAGTTTTGTCAATTTCGGGATTTTTGTTCTTTTTCGATTGATTTATAATTCTTATTAGTCAAGAATTTATCAACAATCCACTGACCATTTTCTTTCTTCTGGTGAACAGGGATTGGATTCAAATCCCAGCCAACCTTGAGATCACTATCCACTGAACTACCAAATCTGGGTACTACATAACATACACGTTCATTCAATGATAAGTTTATTGTCTTTAATCCCTGACCCGTTAACGGTTTACTATAAGTTAATAATTGACCCTTTCTTGCTATATTCGCTAAAGGTGTACTCTTTATATCACATAATGTGTTCATTCTGGTTTTATTGTTATTACCAAGGTGTAAAGAATGGAAGACAAGGTATTTAGGAGGTAGTTCCCCTAAGTTAGAGAGAATAGATGTTGGATGGATATAGACGAACGATTCTTCAATAATAGGATTTTTTCGAGCCATCACTGGGATATAAGGAATGTTTATTAGACTAGTTCTGTTTGTGATCTTTGCATCCTCTGGGTAAATGTAATCGGCACGAATAGCGATACGGTCAACAAACCCAGAACAGATCATTTGTTTTAGTAGTTTTAGTTGTGTTTCATTGGGAATATCAGATTTTAGATCTTCGTCTTTCACTGTTATAGCAATGTTCTCCTTTGATGTATTCGATTTAATAATATAAGTTAGTTGCTTTCTTAACTTCATTATTTCTTCCATCAGTTTGCCTCTTAAGAAATTATCTTTTATAAATCTGTCTCTCGATGACTTAGGAATATAATCGAATGCACTCACCACAGTCAATAAACGGAACACATCACTATAAGAATCCAATTTACTAAATTTGTTTCTGCTTTTATGGAATTTCACTCTTAATTCACGTTTCTTCTCCTCAGTCATTGAATTATCTTTTGCTTCATCTTTTGAATTGTTATCTTCACTGCTTCCATGATTCTTAACTTGTTCATTGATGCCCAATTCAAACTCATTGATAAATGGATCACCAACAGATAATGCACTAACAATTGAAACCACGTATGGCAAACAATTCTGTTCTGTAGAGACCAGTAACATCTTAGAGAACCTAGGTGATAATGGGAACAAACTCATTTTTTTACCATCGTCTGTTATACGTTCCTTCATGTCTAATGCACCCAGATATTTCAATAATTGTAATGCATTAGCCAACATCGTTCTATCTGGTGGTGTGGGAAAAGGGAAATTGACAATATTGTGAATAGCCATACTTTTCATTTGAAGTACAACACTCTCCACTGGCATTCGTAAAATTTCAGGACGCGAAAATTGTTCAAAATCACGTTCAAAGACTGCAGAGGAATACAATCTGTAACAATGGCCAGGACCAGTACGACCGGCTCTACCACTTCTTTGGTCAGCACTTGCTTTACTAATCCATCCTATTTCGAAACTTTGAACACCATTTTCTTCATTGTAAACACGTTCTTTAGATCTACCACAATCAACAACATATCTTACATTTGGAATAGTTAATGATGTCTCCGCAACATTCGTAGCTACGACACATAATCTTGATCCAGGTGGTGGGTTTTCAAAGACTTTCATTTGTTCTTTGGTAGGTAATAATGAATATAATGGTAAAACATATAATGGATCATTTGGGGTTTGTTTTTTCGGTTAATTCTTCCTCGAAACCTTCTTCATCTTCGCTGTTTTCATCTGATTCGCTTTCCTCCTTAATTTCTGCATTAAATTGTTTTTCATCAATAACTTTAACACTAAAATCTATATCTTCAACTTCAAGATCTGTTGTTTTCGAATTGACCCTTACTGTAGCTACGTTACCATTACTTTTATTATGCTTAGATTTCTTGGGAAATGGAAATTCCTTTCTTAATCTTTTCACCATATGTGTTATCTCTTGTTGTCCGGTCAAGAAAACTAAAATTGCACCTGGAGGCAATCTTCTGTGAATTTTACAAGTTTTCTTGAAAGCCTCTTCAACGTAGTTAAATGCTGTTTTACGACTAAAATGAATTGAAACAGGGAACTGTCTAGCAGACACATTTAACACAGGTGGTGGAATTGGGAATAATGTCGAATTTTCACTGAAATCAGTAACTCTCAAAGTGGCGGACATAATGATTAATTTTAATTTTTTGCAGTTCTTAGGGTCTGCTTCATGTTCTTTGGCACGTAACCTGACACAACGACTTAGCATACCAATTAGTATATCTGTATTGATATTTCTTTCATGTGCTTCATCGATAATAATAGAAGAATATTTAGTAAGTTTGAAATCATGCATCATCTCTCTTAATAGAACACCATCAGTCATGAATTTTACTCTTGTATCATCTTTAATGGTAGAATCAAAACGAATTTGATAAGCTACCTTGTCACCATGGTCACCTAATTCGTTACTAACACGGTTAGCCATAGAGACTGCAGCAACCCTTCTTGGTTGTGTAATACCAATCATTCCTGGATAATCATCAGAATCTCTACTGCCAAATCCTGATTCATACAAAAATTGAGGAACTTGGGTGGTTTTACCAGATCCAGTTTCACCACAAATAATAACGACATCGTTGTGATGAATTGCTTCCATAATTGTATGTTCTTCAGCGAATACTGGCAATTGCATTCTAGTTTCCTGAATTTCTTCAGATCTATTCACTTTAACGAAGAAGGCCTTTCTTTTGGAGTTTAGATCTACAGGGATATTATTAGTCTCCAAACCATCATCCAAATCTTCTTCTCTAATAATTGGTTTATAATCTATTTTCAAAGTTGGTGTTTCTAAATTAACATCTCTTCCTTCAATTTTTTTAATCTCTTGATTAGCCCATTCTTTAAATTCTTGAGCTTTTTTCTTAACATCATCATTATCTGAAGATAACTCTTCTTCTTCTTCTTTGTTTTCTTCTTCAGCACTATTGTCAGTATTTTCATCTTCTGATTTTTCTTCTTTCACAAAATCATCACTTTCATCTGTATCTCCTTCAGAACTTGATTCAAAATCTAATTCATCTTCTAACATATTATTTTTTCTTTCTTGAAGTTCTACTCGTTGTCTCCAATTATATTTCTTCTTAGGAGCTTTTTTGTCCTTTTTAATCACTTCGACATTAGCAAAACCAAAGCCAAAACCTTGTCCACCAAATTTAGCAGGTCTATTATCAACAAACGAAGAAGTGGTTTTAGTTGGAATATCACCAAATTTCCATTCAAAGTTCTCCTCTTCTTCTTCATTATTATTATCACTTTCTTCACTCATATTACTAGCTTTATTATCATTATCCCATTCTTTAAATTCGTGTACCTCATATAAAATTTCTTTAGTCTCAGCTGTACCTCTACCCTGTTTCTCTAGTTCCAACGCTTCAGCAAAGGCTTCTTTTCTGGTTTGCTTTCCATGACCTAATTTTTTAGAACTTGTCAATTTCGAAGTATCAATCTTATAATCTTGTAATTTTTCAATGATTGCCTTTCTTTCTTCTCTTTTCAATTGATGTTCGATAAACTTATCCAATCTTTTCTTCTTTTGTCTGGATATTTTTGATTCCTTTGGGGTGAACAGTTCTTGCAATTTTCTTTTCTTTAAAGCTCTTTCTTCTTCAGTTAAGGGTTTCAGTAACTCAGCATTTGTATCTTCATTATTACTTGTACCTCCTGATTTTTTCATAGAATTATTATTGTCATCATCATCACTATTACTTGTAGAGTCGTGTCTAAGGAATTGTTTGTTCCTTATCCTCTTTAACTCTTTAAGTTTGGCCATATGACCAGCTCTTGCTTTTTCATTGAATCTCTTTCTGTAAGTACCCATGGTAAATTTTGGTCTTGCCTGTTTATACAACTATCGTATTCAATAAATAAAACTCATGTTTTTTTTCTAGTAACAGTAACCAGAGAAGCGAATGTAATGCTTGAGTAAAGTAATTTTAATATAACATAGTAATTAGTGTTACATCAAAAATCTCTCAATAAAATTTTTGCGATGACTTTAGAAATTTTTTTAAAAAAAGGCCGTGGAATATTTTAAAGATCAAAAAAAAAAAGAAAATTTTTCGAGGAAAACAGAGATAGAGTGAAAACAAAAACAAAAATACAATAGAGGAGTTTTCCATAAGAATGGGAATTGGTATAATAATTTTTGGGTAGGCCCATGGTTTAGTAGCGATAAGTGTGATTATTTTTGGTGATATCACTATTGAGCAGAGGAGGTTTCTGGTAATTTATTTGTAAGGCTAACTGCAAGTTCTATACTTTTAACACAACACCGATCGCTAGAGTGTCTTGTCTTGTCCTACTCATATACTTTAGAAGAAAAAAGTATGCAATTCTTCCTGTTAATGTTATAGTGTTGCATATTAACGTGTTATTTGCTGAAATGGGAAGTTCAAGATTTGAATATGATGATTCAAAAAGATCTTAAGGATATATGATCTCATGATAAAATATCTTGCAGCAAAAATATCTTATAGTAATTTTATTATTAGTAGGATATTTTACCCCCTTGAACTTAAATAGAATATTCCATGTTTCCTAAGATGTTAGCAATGTAATCTAGCAATTACCCCTGAAAAAAATACAGTGGCAAATAATGATTTACTATAATATTAGATAGTCATCTCCAAACATATATAAGGACATGAAGCGGTCAATAATCCAACTTACTTCCCCACTATTTTTTGCCTAGCAATATATTTTATATAGTGCATATATAACCGAAGAACTTTTCCAGAAGAATATTACTTTTTTCTATACACCTGTAAACTGAAAATTCACATTATAAGTTAAGAAAGTACATTGATTATGACAACCTTGGTGTTACTTCTTAACATTAATTAGGAACTAGTGGCAATTATCAGAGATTCTACTTTTTTTTTTATTAAAAGTTTTAACCAGAAATAAGTTAGGGGAAATATTCGGAATATTAAGAGTTTTTTAAATGAAAAGACTTGGTATTGGTTTCAAGGAATTTGTTGAGAAGGAGCGCCTGTAGGTAATTGGTAAATAGTGAATATTCTAAAATTATATTCTATATTTTATCGATATTACTAGTATACAAAAAAAAGTAAAGTTTTTCCTCCTTCTTCTCCAAACAAAGTATAAACATAGAATATATATGTAAAAATGTGAATAATCTAAAAATAAGATATGAGAATATTCCAAATAATTATACAAACAAAATGGAGCAATTTTTCTCTAAGAACGGCAACATTTTAACCAAACAGTTTCTTTGACGTTTAGTTTACTTAAACGAAAAGATTTTATTCCTACTTTTTTTGTAGACTGCTAAAATATCATTATCCTATCTATTTTAATCTAGAATATTCTATTTTAGCAAAATTAGACCACAAGAATGGGAAATTTTTAATAATGTTGGGAAAGTTTTCAAATATAAAAAAATCGTTCAGTGTAAAATGATCATTGAGTCTATTTAAAGTAGGTCTTGTTTTTTATATTTTGTTTTAAAACAGAGTGTTTTCACTATACGTTTGGGAAATCTCTAGTTGGATATCAGAATATAGGTATTATTAATATATAAACACTTAGATATTATATATTCGTTGACTTAAACTAGTAAATCAATTATATATTTCCTTTTATCGTTCTTCTTATCATTAACCCTCTTAATAATCTTTTAGCTCTTAGGTGTAACCTAATAGATATATTAAGAATGTTATTACTGACAATTACCTCTGACCCTTTCTCAATAATCAAAAGTTTCTTAAAGAAGTTTCTCAGCTAAGTATCAATAGGGGCTTTTTGATGAAAATTTGAATACCTTCACAGCCTAGACCTAGAGTTTCTGCTGTTTCCTGTCCTTTACTTTGACATTAAGCGTTACCCTGCGACTATATATTCTAGGATTCCCAATTAGGGCTCCTACACAACATTTGTTAGAAATTGTATATTGACAGAGGAGTAGTGTTTTTTGAGCAAGCAAGAAGTAAAATAAACTGCTCTCTTATAGAAACAGAAAGACTTGTTCACTTGTTTCGTGGTTTAATGTATATTTTCACAAAACATTAAACAATAATGTGAAAAAAACAAACAACTAAGGGCATATTGAATTCTAAAAAAAAAAATTGATATCTCAAAAAATTTGGTTTAATACAATACTGACTTGGAAATTTTTTTCAACAAAACGGAAAAGGAATATCATGAAGTAATTTAGTTGTTTGAGTATCTTTAGTGACTTAACATACCTTTGTCTATTCTAAAAAAATATTCTCGATACACCTATATATAATATCACGTTTTGGTTTCTTATCTATTGAAAAAATAACAAATCTCATGCAAAAGTACATTCCAGTTAAAAGCATTCAAAACCTTTTTTAAAAGTTTCCACTTCTTTTATACCACCTTACTTTTTTCATACGTCATTTTTTAATATACTTTCTCTAAAAACAATATTAGTAATACCAAAAATCTCTACTTTAGTTAATTAAGTATAACTTTCTAAATTAAGAAAATAATTAATGCAAAAACAGTATATCCATTTTGCATCATCACACTTAAAATTAATATATATATATATATCTAACTTTCCTTATTGTTTGAAGAAAGGAAAAAAAAAAAAACAGAACTTTTTCAAGCAGCAATTCAAATAAACTTTTGCTTTCTTCAATTATCCTTTTCTCCTTTTTTATTTTTCTTGACATGTGCCTATGATTTTTCCAATACTTTCTTTTGGTTCTTAACTTCAAAGCCACTTTTTTTCGATATCATCTTCAGTAATGAATCATACAACTTTTACCTTGTTTTTTTTTTTTTCTATTGGATGGATTTCACAAAAAGCTTAATCCTCCATACTTAGAGGATACTAGGTTTCAATCTCATAGGAGAAAGAAATACAGGCTAAGTTTAATCCAACACCACTGGCTTTTAAAAACAATTGAAGTATTTTTTTTTTCTTCTGCTAAGAAGGGTTTATCAAAATACCTTTTACATGTAATTTCTTCCATTTAAAAAAGAAAAAATTCCATCAAATTTATACATCAAAGCTTTACCAAAAGGAAATAATTCTATCAATCGTCTCTCCGACATATCACGATAAAATTGAAACAGGGGAAAAACAACCACCTGTTTTCCAGAAGGTAAATCCTACAACTGTTGTAAAATTTCAATAAGTGTAGCCAATTCAGCTGGCCTATTTTTAATATTATAAGGCATCAATTCTAAAGTATCAGTATATTTTTAATAGCTATATTTAAATATAGTCTTTCACAATATTAAAGAACAATATTTGGATCAACTTAATCTATAATCTTTCTACTTATTGATGATTAATTTATTTAAAAGATAGTTTTCACAAAATAGTTGTCCGCATTCCGTCATCAACATCTTAGAAGTATCAGTCTCATCATTCATATACGAAAAGTTTTATTTTGTTTTCACGTATAAGTAATTGTTTGTTTCTAAATATATCATCATCATTGTCATTTAAAATATCTAATAACATAATGTTATAACATATTTATCTTAATATTAGTTTATTTACAAAAACTGTAGTATATTTTTTCAATAAATATTCACCAGAAACCATGTTTTACTGAATTCTCCATAATATCCAAAAAACTTTATATCCAGCCTTTTGTGTTTTATTCACTTTCAACTGTTTTTTTAATAATACTATTTTTTTGGTTATATATAATAACAAATAATTCTCCATTTCATTCCAAAATATGCATTTACTATATTTTTGTTTTCTTATTATAAATTCTTCTTAAACTTTGCTGTTCATGTGGTGTTAATATTAACTAAAATAAACCTGAATGCAGCTCAATTTCGGGTAAAACTTTTCAAAAGTCCATAGGCTATGTAGAATAATAAAACTGTTGTAATTATAACAAACTTATTGTCTCTTCAACTAGGTATCTTGACATTTCAAACACTTGATTCTTTCAAGTCTGTGACGTAAATTCCTTAAAAGTTCTATCATTTTTCAAATCGACACTTAATATAAATCTAAGATCCAACAATTTTCCGTGTTTGTTATGGGGATTCCTAGTGTAGATATTCTGTTTATTGTTTTAACTATTTTTTATAAATAAAGTCACTTGCAATACCTATTCTTATATTCTTATAAAACACCAAGAGTACTTCAAAAAACAACTTCAATAGTGTCAAGAAAAGGATATAGTATTCGTGTAATATCTTTTGGAACTTTACAAATTTTACACTTTAATTGATTTTGTCATAAAAATCAACACCTGTTGATATCAGTTCCTTGTGCCTACCTTTATTATCAATATTATTTTAATTTAAAGACATCAAAATTTCTTTTACTCAAATATATATATATACCCCAAAGTTCAACTGGCTTCTGGTAGGTCATATTGCCATTATAGTTAATTATAAAGAACCAAATGAATTCTTCCCAAGAAAATGAAGTACTCGTTCTTTCTCCTTTCTTAGTCAATTATTGAATGTTTTTTCTTTTTTTTTTTAAAAAAATTAGAATATTTTTATATACCATTTTACTTATATTAAGGTTAGATGTTTAATTACACTAAATAGATACAACAATATACTGCTTATTTTTACATTTGGTATCATTTCCAAGATAGAAAGAATGAATGAAGGGGGGGAATACTTTGACTGAGAGTGATTGACTCTTCTCCATTATTTCAAACTTTTTATAATACATGTTTTGACCATGTAAATTTAAAATGAGTTCAATTATTAATTATTATTTGTTTTTTTTTCGAGAATTTTCAAAGTTATCAAATTCTGTTTGTTCTTGTCGTTAGAATAAATCGTAAAGATTTAGAATTCTTAAATGATAAAAAGAAAGGAAGAAGAACGATACACCTGGTAAGAAGATAAAAACGAAACAAAAAAAGTAGATATATAGGAAATAGTTCGTTCAAAACAAAAGAAAAAAGAAAATATATAAGTATTTTAACTCTCTTTTTTCTATAGGATCTCTAACACAACATTCAACCTCATGATCAATAACTAACAACATCTCTCATAATTCTACCTATAGAATCATGCAAGTATCATCTGTGAATAAACCTGGTTCAGTGAAAATTATTTACACCGCTTCTTTATTAAAATAACGACTATTTCTTCATGTGTAGGTATAAATAACTGAGATTTTGCGATATAAACATATATATATATATCCAAATAAAAAAATTGCTTTCATCGACACCCTCTTTCTTTTATTTTTTTTAGTCATACCCCAACATAGTCGTTTCCTTTTGAAAAAAAAAATTGAAAGTACATCTTTAATAAACCTTAGTTCTGCGTTCACATATAGAAACTAAATATCATCATTTCTATTACGGTCACATAATAAACTCTACACACATTTAAAAGTTATAGCATATCCTAAATGCAGGTGGTAACTAAGTCAATATACCATTCAAGGCAATATTATGCTTTCAAATCATTTCAATGTATCCACAACTCTACTATGAGTTCAAAACTTGTTTTTATCGAAAATCCAGAGGATATCGCCGAGAAGATTACATTGTGCCCTAGAGTATATGTTTGTACTTATTCAAAGAAATATGTGTCTTTAGGGCTAATATCACATCGTGGCTCGTTCCCGTAAAATATACAAATAAAAAAAGTCCGACTTTTGTTCCCCGACTCTAACCTCTGTTGAAAATCACTTACTTAACAAAACAACATTACACTGTCCTGGAAATACAACCCCTTCCAGGCTCGTTGTGTAATTTTTAATGAGGTTCCTTTCTTACAAGTCTTTTGCGGAAACTTTCCCGTCCAAATTGGAAATGATTCAGAACACCCAGACACCATCATAAACATCAAACCCTAAAAAAACAAAACGTATGTTTTTGGTGCGAAATTATGGGTCCAGTCACAATAGTAAACTTGGCGAACTTTTCAGTCCTGTGTCCAGACCCACGCAAAAAAATTTTTTTTTAACTGCTTATCGAGAAGGAAATAAAACATCTTCTTTTTTTTATTTTTTTAGCATTTTCATTCGAAGTACTTAAATGATGAAAAATAAAAAACTTTTCAGAATGACTAATTATTACTTTTGATCAATTTGCAAGTATTTTTTCACAACCTTTTTTACACTCCTCCTTTCTTATTCTTTCTTTCTTCTTATTTATTTTGGAAGAAGAAAACCACAACCAACTATTATCGATCAGCAATGGGTGCTTACAAGTATTTAGAAGAATTACACAGAAAGAAGCAATCTGATGTCTTGAGATTCTTACAAAGAGTCAGAGTCTGGGAATACAGACAAAAGAATGTCATTCACAGAGCTTCTAGACCATCTAGACCAGACAAGGCCAGAAGATTAGGTTACAAGGCCAAGCAAGGTTTTGTTATCTACAGAGTCAGAGTCAGAAGAGGTAACAGAAAGAGACCTGTTCCAAAGGGTGCCACCTACGGTAAGCCAACCAACCAAGGTGTCAACGAATTGAAGTACCAAAGATCTTTGAGAGCTACTGCTGAAGAAAGAGTTGGTCGTCGTGCCGCTAACTTGAGAGTCTTGAACTCTTACTGGGTTAACCAAGATTCTACATACAAGTACTACGAAGTTATCTTAGTCGACCCACAACACAAGGCTATCAGAAGAGACCCAAGATACAACTGGATCTGCAACCCAGTTCACAAGCACCGTGAAAACAGAGGTTTGACTGCTACTGGTAAGAAGTCCAGAGGTATCAACAAGGGTCACAAGTACCACAACACCCAAGCTGGTAGAAGAAAGACCTGGAAGAGACAAAACACCTTATCTTTATGGAGATACAGAAAATAAGCTGTTTGATTCAGAACTATACATTACTTTTGTTTTCTGTTTCTACTTTTCTCCCATTTTTTTTTATTTATTTATTTCTATATTAATTCTATCTAAGTTTATATGTATGTATAAATATCATAATATAGAGGTATTGATTTGATATAATTTTATATTCAAGATTATTGATTTTTTTTCTCGTTTCTATATATGTCAGCTAGAATTGGATATATCATCCAAAACTTCCATAAGGAAAAGTAAGACACGGGCGTTCAATTGACCCTATACTTATTTCTCTGACAGGAATCAGAACCAATCTTTTACAATTCTGTATGTTCGAGTTCCTCCTATATTTGTCCCTCCCCCCTCTCTCTCCATTTTTTACGGTCCTTTCCATTTTGTGTCTTTTTAACTCTTATATAGAGAGAAAATGAAAAAAAAACAAAACAAAAAAAAAATATATAGAGCTTGAACGTGTCAAATAATGACTATGTAAACACACTTATATAAACGATCATAGTATACTGAATAATTGTTCAGACGCTTATTGGCAAGTATCCTTTTCAGTAACAAATAACACAATTGAACTTTGCCTTTCTGTTAATCTCCTCAATTTAATTGTTTATTTTATATTCACCTTTCTTCAGTCTTTTTTTTTTTGTTTTTAAGCCTCGGTTAAACTACATACATACATATATAAAATGTCTGAAGGAAGGACAGCAATTATATCAGTATATGATAAAACAGGACTATTAGACTTGGCTAAAGGATTAGTCGATAACAATGTTAAAATTTTAGCTTCTGGAGGGACTGCACAATTAATAAGAGACTCCGGATTTCCTGCAACTGATGTGTCCAGTGTTACACATGCACCAGAGATGCTAGGTGGTAGAGTCAAAACTTTACATCCTGCAATCCATGGTGGGATCCTGGCAAGAAATTTGGAGAGTGATGAAGAGGATTTGAAACAACAACATATCGATAAATTGGATTTTGTCGTTTGTAACCTTTACCCATTTAAAGAAACCGTTTCAAAGATAGGTGTTACTATGAATGAAGCTGTTGAAGAAATAGACATTGGTGGTGTTACCCTGTTAAGAGCTGCTGCAAAGAATCATTCTAGAGTCACCGTTTTGTCTGATCCCAAGGATTATGCTGCATTTATTGAAGAATTATCAAATTCAAAAAATGGTGAGGTCTCTGCAGGTTTAAGGAATAGATTAGCTTTAAAAGCTTTTGAACATACAGCAGAATACGATGCATGCATTGCAGATTTCTTTAGAAAACAATTTGCAGAAGATAAAGCACAATTACCTTTACGTTATGGCTGTAACCCTCATCAAAAACCAGCTCAAGCTTTTGTGACCGAACAGGAACAATTACCATTCAAAGTGTTAAATGGTACTCCAGGTTATATTAACTTGTTGGATGCCTTAAATTCTTGGCCTTTAGTTAAAGAATTATCTGCTTCTTTGAATTTACCCGCAGCTGCATCCTTTAAACATGTGTCACCTGCTGGTGTTGCTGTGGGTTTCCCATTAACCGAAGTAGAGAAACAAGTATATTTCGTCACAGATATTAAAAATATATCGCCTTTGGCAGCAGCATACGCTAGGGCAAGAGGAGCTGATAGAATGTCGTCATTTGGTGATTTCATTGCTTTATCAAATATTGTAGATATTTCAACAGCAGAAATAATCGTTAGTGAAGTCTCCGAAGGTGTTATTGCACCAGGGTTTGAGCCAAGAGCTCTTGAAATACTTAAAAAGAAAAAAAATGGGAAATATTGTATTTTGCAAATTGATCCAAATTATGTTCCAGACAATTTAGAGACAAGACAAGTGTACGGTGTTTATTTACAACAAAGAAGAAATGATGCTATTATTAACCAATCAACTTTCAGAGAAATTATATCACAAAACAAGAAGTTAACTGATCAAGCTATTGTTGATTTAACTGTAGCAACATTGGCATTAAAATATACACAATCAAATTCTGTCTGTTATGCCAAGAATGGTATGGTTATTGGGTTAGGTGCTGGTCAGCAATCCAGAATCCACTGTACTAGACTTGCCGGGGATAAAGCTGATAATTGGTGGTTACGACAACATCCACGTGTCTTGGGGATCAAATGGACAAAAAATGTTAAAAGACCAGCCAAATCAAATGCTATTGATTTGTTTGTCACTGGACAAATCCCCACTGAAGAACCAGAAAAGTCAGAGTATGAGTCCAATTTTGAAGAAGTTCCAAAACCATTAACCAAAGAAGAACGTAAAGAATGGTTATCTAAATTGAATAATGTATCATTATCATCAGATGCATTTTTCCCATTTCCTGATAATGTTTATAGAGCAGTCAAATCTGGTGTTAAATATATTGCTGCACCAACTGGTTCAGTTATGGATAGAGCTGTTATCAATGCTGCTGATTCTTTAAATTTGGTGTATGTAGAAAATCCAATACGTTTATTCCACCATTAAAAACATATTATAACTATTGTTATCATATTATCATAGATCATTGGTATGTTACAAATATAAGTTGAAATTATCTATATACGGAGTCTCATAATAAGTAACGTACATATACGTTCATATATATATACATCATGATTATCGTAGAATAAAATCGCATCATGTTAGAATGGTAGAGTTAACATATACCAGATGGAAAAAAATAAAACCTTTTTCGTGATTGTTCTCAATTTTATAATGTTAACCACCATAAACAAGAAAGGAATAACATGAAACCATACATGAATTTAAGAGTACACATAAATAGAGATATAATGAATATACATATTGCAAGAACAATTACAAATAAAATTTCATCATGTCAGCAGTATGGTTATACACAAATGATAATTGACCACTAGGATCACCTCACAATGTTTAGGAATATACTGCGGTAGAATGACAACAAAGATGATTGAACTCGATCAATACTTCGTATAATCTCTTTCACTCACTCTCTCTCTTTACATATTGTAAACCCAAAAAAAATGGGTCTCCAACAAATAAAGAAAAAAAAAGAAAAAAAGAGATAAATGAAATAGAGAGAATTCGAAATCATGCATCCTACTTGATCTAAATTTTTAGGACATGACTTGTCAACGGGGCTACTTCTGTCTCATCCATATACTTCATGGCAACGACAATTTGAACTCAACAAATAGAAAATTTATTGATAAATCAAATACAAAACGACTCAGAACCCGACGTTTGACGGCCGAGGAGAAGTTAAGATTCGATGTACAAATCAAATTATCCCTTGAGACTCTGCCTCTCGAGCGTTGAATTGTTAAGAGAACAAATCTAAGAAAGTTAAGCAACATTAGCCAAGAATCGACTACAGGTTCTAGAAACGAGTTCCGAGAAAGCCGTAAGATTCTCCTTCCTTGTAGGTTCCACTTAACACAAGTCTATGGTTACTCTTTTTCTCTTTAAATCAAGAAATGGGATGAATTTGTGAAAAAAAAAAGTAGGAAAGAGAAAGAAATCTAAGAAGGAAACGTTCATTTGTCTATTTTACAATCGTTTATATATCATTATTTTTTGGGGTTGTTTCTTCTTCTTTACTTTATCGAACGAAAAAAAATTTTTTTTTTAAAAGAAAAGAAGAAAAATAAATATAATAGTAGTATATGTTACCCTCATTTTATAAAAAAAAGTTTCAGGTCACAACTTACAAGAAGAGGGCACATCATCATAATAATAATAATAGATTTGTTGAAAGTGAATATTAGATAGCATCCTTCCTAATGAAAAGGACAGGAAGGGAAGAAATGACACATTTCTTTACTAAAAAAGCATGAGTTATATATATATATATATAGAGAGAGAGAGAAAGAAAAAGATGTTAATTTAAACAAAATTTAGCTTTGTATAACCTTCTACATGTTTATTACAGGATATACAATTCTTGATTGCCCTATGTCCTAATTTCAATCTACAATCGTCACATACTGTTAGACATTGACATGGCCAAAGAATAACATTTCTTGGATTCGAGCAACATATTGGACAAATCAATTGATCATTAATATCAGCAATTTCTCCTAACTCATCGTGATCATTTAACTGCGTACTATCTAACTGAAATCTTTGCTCAGAGATAATTTCAGCAATCAATTCTTTACTTGATTCTTTAGCGTACATAGATCTAGTAAATCTTTTGTCTTCTATCAATTGATGTCTTAATAAAGACCACATAGATATCTGCCACATTAATTCTTCGTTATTATGGTGTTTAGATTTAGATTCATCTCCAAATGTCAACAATAATTGCCATAGTTCGTCATGCAAGCTTGGTATTGTCTCACTATCTATATCAGTTTGTGTCGCTGCCCAACTTTCTGTGTCATATAATTCATCATTTTTATTAGTGATATTGTATGGTGAATCAGGTAAATAATCTTCGGATGTATCAAAATCTGGTAATAAAAACAATGAATCTTGAAGACTATTATTATTACTATTGTTATCACTTTTACTTCTTAATAAAAACTTACTGTAATTTTTCTTTGTTATCAACTTATTCAAATCTTTAATCTTTCTATTCTCTATCTTATTTATACTCCTATCCGATATATTATTATTATTATTATTATTATCTTTGTTACTAATAATATTATCTCTTCTAAATATGGATAAAAACGATGATATGAGGCAAGACAATAATAAACGTGGTTTAAATTGTTTAAATTTTTGAACGATATTAAACAATGTCCACTGCGCCAATACAACCAACGAGAGATATGCATTTTCTAGACTATAATGAGATTGAACGGTCATATTCTCATCTTTACTATTATTACTACTATTATTATTATATTTTTCCCAAAGGGGAGGTATTTTATATTGATTCAAGTACCCACTAATCATATAAGAACCATGATCAATGCTATTATTTATTTGATTATCATATGGATTGTAGATAGATGGTTTAATTAGACCGTTTGTTGCATGGAAGATAACTAAATCCATAATAAATTCTTGGAAACTTTTCTCTTTATAAGTTTGGTAATGACTAATGAGTAAAGACCAAATATTATTGTCATTATTCGATAAATGGAAGAAATATAATAGCTGTGATCCAATGCAATATAAGATGGATGTGATTTTAGGAAAGATACGAATCTTTGTCAATACTGAATGATGATAGTTGATATTATAAAAAGACAGGAAGATGGTTAATATGTTTACAGAGGAGTCAATAGTTAGGTACCAATCTCTTTTATTAAATAGTTCTAAAAGATGAATCAACAATCTATTAAATGAGATATAAAATAAATCTAGTTTCAATGATGTTAAATTATTGCCATTGAAATATTGTAGAGAGAAGAAAACTGGGATTATTTCTAAGAGTGTGTTTATATTATTATTATTAAAATATGAAATATTGGTTGTCACTGTGTAGAACAATTCACATAACTTAGAAAATAGAATTGAGATGAAAAGACCAGTCAACCTGTTATTATAATTATTATTATAATTATTATTATCACTATTTGTACAGAATTGATATAACCGATATAATAATAGTATTACAGGAGACAGATGTAAGAAAATGACCCATATCTTAGATATTTTTCTATTTTGAATAGTCAATCTAACACTAGCCAGAATTTTAATAACATTTTGTATAAAATAATATATAAACCAGATGGACCAAAACTTATTCAAAATAATAAGACTCTTAACCCAATCATTTAAATTAATAAAATCTTTATTATCTAGCATCGTTTGTGAATTCATTTGTCCACATTAAATAACATAACTATTTGAATGTTTTCTATATATTCTATTTTGCCAACCACCTACTACTATAGGGAATGTGGAAGGAATTTAACTAGTGAACGATAAAGGCTATGATAGTTACAGATGTTGTTAAGCTACCAAGGAAAAAAAAACAAAAGAAAAAAAAAACTATAAAGCTTTCTTATCATAAGTGTATTTTTACATCAAGTTCAAACATACTTGATATAATGTCAATTATTTCGAGAAAACGGTAGAGACCCCACACGTTCGTCTAAAATGATACCAGAACCAACTTCAGACTCATTTAAAATAAATGAGAGAAGAAGATATAAAACCAATTGGTTAAAAAATTTGAGGAATCCATGAATCCAAAATTATGGAAGGTAGTTGATTGATTAATTGATTCTTTTCATCTATCAATCATGGCTTTTAGAGTCAATTTTTCTGCCTTTGTCTTCTGAAATTTTGTTTTGCTCCTTCTTTTTACTCTTTTTTTTTTAACTCTTTTTTTTACTCTTTTGGTATGCAGACGGGAGGGAAGAAAGAAAGTAGTCAATATATATTTATATATTAAAAACGTGTTATAATGAAGGACTGCGGAATACCTGATATACATCCATATGTATGATTTATATTTGTGTATTTGTGTATGTGTATATATGTGTGTGTGTTTGTATATTATCTTTAGATAACTTTCTCTATTTCTACCCCTTCTTGTATCATCAACTTTCTTGTTTTATACCTAAAATCTTCCTTTACTTTTAACTAACATATATATAAACAACTGCACACACACACACATATATATATATATCTCAGAATAAACTTGACAAAAAATCACAAAATGTCTCAAATCACTCTCTTTAACAATGTCCCAGAATTACCACCTGATGCTCTTTTCGATATCAAAAAGAGATTATCCCAAGACACCCGTCCACATAAAGTTGACTTAGGTATCGGTGCATACCGTGATAATTCAGGTAAACCATGGGTCCTACCAAGTGTCCAATCCGCTGAAGAAAAATTAAAGAACGATCCAAACTATAACCATGAATATTTGCCTATCACTGGGTTACCAACTTTCACCAGCGGTGCTGCTCGTATCATCTTCGGCGAAAACTACGATCAAAATAGAACCATCTCTATCCAATCCATTTCTGGTACCGGTGCTTTACATATCGCTGCAAAATTCATTGAAAAATTTTTGCCCAATAGAACAGTCTATTTGTCTGATCCAACTTGGCCCAACCATAGAAATATCTTTGAAAGTCAAAATTTGAGGACTGATAAATACCCATACTGGGACCCCTCCAATAAATCGTTGCAATTAGATGGGTTCATTCAATCCATTGAGTCCGCTCCGGAAGGTTCGATATTTCTTTTACATGCATGTGCTCACAATCCAACTGGGTTAGATCCAAATAAGGAACAATGGAACTTAATCTTAGATACCATCGTGAAAAGGAACCACATCGTATTATTCGATTCCGCATATCAAGGTTTCGCTACTGGTGATTTGGATACAGATGCATTCGCCGTCAGATTAGGGTTAACTAAATTACAAAATGTGGCTCCAGTGATCGTTTGCCAATCGTTTGCCAAGAATGTGGGTATGTATGGTGAACGTGTCGGTTGTTTCCATTTGGTTGTGCCAAACCAATCAAGTGAGATCAACAGTAAAGTTAAAGCTGCTTTAACTTCTCAATTAGCTAAAATCGTCCGGGCTGAGGTGTCTAACCCACCAGCATATGGGTCTAAGATTGTGGCCACCATCTTGAATGATCCTGAATTGACTAAGCAATGGCATGCGGATATGATCACCATGTCTTCTAGAATCAAGCAAATGAGACACAAATTAAGAGACCATCTAGTGGAATTGGGTACTCCAGGTAATTGGGATCACATCGTTAACCAATGTGGTATGTTCTCTTTCACAGGTTTGACTCCAGAGATGGTTCAAAGATTGGAACAATACCATGCTGTTTATATGGTTAGTTCTGGGAGAGCCTCTATTGCTGGTTTGAACGAGGGCAACGTTCTCCGTGTCGCTAAAGCTATTGACGAAGTTGTTCGTCATTTCACTACCAATAGTTCTAAACTATAAGAGGAGGGGGGAAGGAAAGACTATGCTTATAGGATCACATTCCTTTCTTTTTTTCCCTTTTATTTGACTCTTTTGGTGAATAATGAAACTGTATATGAAATATTTTAACAAAGACAAGAAAACGAGCCAATACTCATATATTTAATTGTACTTATATATATATATATATATATGTTTTTTGAGTCTTATAGTATATAAATTCATTGTCAACACTGAAGTGTTTTCAAACACAAATAGTATTTATCTTTATTAACCCAACATTACAATCCCATATACCCATACCATAATATAGTTCTCAAATGAATATTCTCTATGAAGAGCTTTGAACACACACGGAATATAAAAAACCTGCACTGTCGGAAATAGAAACCGACGTAGCCTGAAAAAACGGAATTGAAACAGTCAAAATATAAAACATATACAAAAACCCAAAAAAAGAGAAGGAAAAAAAAAGAAAGAAATATTGCAACATAGAAATTTGCAAGAGCCTAAAGATCGAGACGAGGAAGGAAGAGGTTATAGACAACTTTATACCAATCAATATTGTGTATTGGTTATCGTATATTACATATATATAAATGAATACAGAATCTCTGGTGACCATTCAACTAGTGAGACCTAACAGAGAAAACAATCTATATATATATATTGTCAACAAATTCTGGGAAGATAGATAAAAAAAAAAAAACAGCAACAACAAATGGATATTAGAGATAGAACATCAGAATTTCAACGATGTGTAATTACATATAAAAAATTGCATAATAAACAATCTTCTTCAAATAAAAATGAATTTAAGACTGATGATAATAATAATAATAATAATGACAAGAGTCATCCTGTATCTGAATTTCAAAGGAAAGCATCTGGTATTGCTAAAGAGATATCACAGACTGCACAATTATTATCCAAATTGGCCATCTTGGCTAAAAGAAAGCCGATGTTTAATGATAACCCAGTAGAGATTGCTGAATTGTCCTTTTTAATTAAAAGGAAAATATATTCTATTGAACAAGAATTAGTTGAATTGGCAAAGATAAGTAATAGTGGTAAAGGTGTTAATAATAGTTATAGTTACGGGAATACTACTAATAATAATAATACAGAGAAAATTGCATCAAAACATTCACATAATGTGGTTAATTTATTGAATACAAAGATGAAAAATATATCAGGAGATTTTAAGAATGTATTGGAAGAGAGACAAAAGCTGGAGTTAAGTAATAGAGATAGATGGGGTAAAATTAGCGATGGAACTTCCACAAATAATTATAATTTGAATGCAATAAATAATAAGGAGAATAATAATGGTGGTGTTAGTACTGATACTACTATGATTAATAATAATCTGAGTGAAATAGGGTATAATAGTAGTAATCCTTTTATGTCATCTTTACTTGATGAAACAGATAATTCAAATGATGTTAGTAATAGTGGAAACAAATACTCAGGGATGGATGGATTAGCTGTACCTAGTAGCGATCAGCAGTTGATGTTAATGGAAGAAGGTATGATAAATGAAAATATGTATTTACAAGAGAGAAACCGTGCAGTAGAGACAATAGAATCCACTATTCAAGAAGTTGGAAATTTGTTTCAACAATTGGCTTCCATGGTACAGGAACAAGGTGAGACTATTCAAAGGATAGATGCTAACGTGGAAGACATTGATATGAATATTTCAGGTGCTCAAAGAGAATTATTAAAATATTTTGATAGAGTTAAGAGCAATAGATGGTTAGCTGTCAAGATTTTCTTTATTATATTTGTATTCTTCTTAATATGGGTACTTATTAATTGAATAACTAAAAATAAAAACGTTAAAATTCAAACTATAACGTGAAACTATATTGTACATAGGGTGAAGTAGGGATCGATATGGACATGTAGAATAAAATAAAATCGAAGTTAGACAAAAAAAAAAAGCTGACTATATTATTTACTTATAGATATAGATAAGAAATCGATAGTGGCAAAGTGGAAGATAGAGGGAGTAAATGGTGAATCAATTTATGTGATCTTCTTATTTGTTTAATGATAATATACAATGCTATACAAAACCCGTAAAAAGAAAACAAAAAGATAGTATTTATATTATATATAACTTAACCTACCTTCATACATTCAAGTCTCTCTCTCTTTCTCTCTCTTCCCTTCTTTCTTTTTTTTTTTTTTGATTATTCATTATATATTATAAACCCATTTCTGCTTGTAATTCTCTTAATGCACGTTCATCTTCATCTTCGCTTTCATCTTTGTTTTGGTTTGTCACACTATCTTCAATTTTATTAGTAGATTGAATATTACGGTTAGGCACGGATGGTAAAGATATATTCTGTTCCAGTTTATTAGTATTATTATCATAAAGTGATGATACATTATTAGCTCTTAACATATCATTCTGAACATTTTCTTCCTGTAGTAACTCCAATTCTTGATCCAATTCATCTTCATCTACTTCATTAGCTAAAGAACCAGCAGTGTATAAAGGTTTAGAGATAGCATCACTGATCTCCTCACTTAATTGAACTTGTTCTCTAACTTCATCCATAGTTTCATCCACTTTGTCAATATCCATATTCTTATGTATAGATTTCATTGCTCTTGCACCTTGTTGCATAGCTCTCATAGTCTCTGCATTTAAATTCGAAGTTTCAATAGTAAACAACTGTTGTTCCAAAGAATTAATTTGTCCATCCAATTTCTCTAACTGTTGTTCGTAGATTTTCTTTCTTTTCAAACAATTTTTAGCTAATGTACGGTTCCCTTTACTCAAATAATTTTTAGCATCATTCTCTGAATTCAATATCTGTGTTTGAAGATGAGATTGTTTTTTGTCTAGTAGATTTATATGCTCTCTTAATTCAATAATAGCTTTCTTAGTCAATTCTTTACTTTTGGAGTTGTTGCTACCGTATGATTTTGAAGATCCACCAAATAGATAAGACCACATATTTTGTACAAAAAAATTACCAGTTGATTAAATATTATAATAAACCAAAATAAAAATAAAAAGAATAATTATATGAGTTAATTAGATTAATGAACAAAAATAGTACTTAAATATATGCTATATTGTATATATTATATATCAGGAAAGAATGAAATAAAAGGGACCAACCAAACATATTTTATCAACCAATCTTAGTGTACGGATAGTTGAAAGTAAAACCACCCAATAAGTTTAAAAAGATAATTTGACTCTTTATCAACCATAACAATATTAAAGAAAGAAACCAAGGAACGACAAAAAAAACAAAAAAAAAAAAAAAAAAAAAGATCAAGGAAATTTTCGGAAAACTTACGGGAATTACTAAAAGCCGAAGAACAAACATTTACAGCAAGAATCCCATTATAACTTCGTGGATTGCAACGAATTCCTCAAAATAATTAATATTCCTCTCCATTTCTTTCTCTCCTTATATATATATACATACGACGTGTCTGCCTTTAGAGTTACATATATGAAACAATCGATACAAAAGAGTTAACATATTGAATTTCCTATAACATGCTAATCCACAACAGTCTAATGCAAACGGTGTATATCTCTTTCTCTCTGTATCTATTTATTAACTAATCGCATTAGTGACAAAGTGTGACAAAGTATAACATGATATAGGCAATTACAGTACACATTACAGGACTATAACTGACTACGAAAGTGTGCTACACAATAATATTACCCAATTTAAAAACAGAAAATATATACGTATATGTCTGAAAAGCGAAAGTAAAGTAAAAGATTGCAAAATGGAGATAGGAAAAAAACCAACCAATCGTACCACCGGACATTATTACTGTTATTTATTATAAGTTCCTCATACGAATTTATTTAGTATTGACAAATAAAAACGAAAAATAAAAAAAATAATAGTGCTCTTCAAATTTCAACTAATTTATAAATATATATTAAAGTTGATTTGATTTTTTTAAATCACTAAGAAACAAACTTGGTTAATTGGTCTTTCCCCCCTTTCCCTTGTTTAAACATTCCTCATTGGTAAAATCTCTATTTGAAGTCTTTACCATTTTCTTATTTACTTGTCATATATATATATATATAATATCCCTTTTTTTTTGTCTTGGGTTTGTCATACATTTCATTCCTCATCCTTAGACTTAAGTAGTACTCTCTTTGGACTCTTCATCATAGTGGTTTATAATACAAGAAAAAAATTAAACCAAGAAGGGGAAAATATATATATATATATAGGATAGTGTATCTTTTTCTACATATTTATTCCTCCTTCCTTTTTTATTTTCTGTATCTTTCCAGTGATATATTCAAAGATATATACAAAATCCAAGCATAAAAATATATTATACTTCACTTTACAACATTTTAATCATGTTAAGGGCAGGTTTACCTAAATTTTATTCTACTTTAATTACAAACCAAGCATCTTGCTCCTGTGGTAAAGCGTTTTTGACTTCTAGATCTACTTCATTAATCTCTAAATTTTCCACTTCTTCAATCAATAACGGTAAAGTCCCTTACATCGACACCAGCAAATTAATGGATAAAAATGGTATTGAAACCCCTGAACTAATAAAACAAAGAAAACAAAGACCTATCTCCCCGCATTTAACCATCTATCAACCACAACTAACATGGTATATGTCCTCTTTACATAGACTGTCCTTAATCTTCCTTGGTTTGGCATTCTACGGTGTCACCATGTTATTTGGTTTAGGTAATTTGCTTGGATTAGATATCACTACTCAGAAGTTGGTGGACTGGTACCATGATAAAGTCTCAAGGATGAATAGATGGGTAGGGTTAACCATTAAGGCCAGTTTTGCTTATTTGTTCGCTTTACAATACGGGGGTGCCATCAGACATTTGATCTGGGATACTGCTCGTGAATTGACTTTGAAAGGTGTGTATAGAACTGGGTATGCTTTAATTGGGTTTACTGTTGTTGCCGGTACTTATTTGTTGACTTTATGATTTATTTGTTCGTTGATTTCCTTTGTTTCCCTTCAGTTATCTGTTTATTCTGTTAGTTCGCTTGTTTCTCTTGTTATATAACTCTTTTTGTTATTGAATTATTTTTGTATACACATATATATTTGTTTATTAATTTACTTATTTATTCCTATTTCTAATCTTAACTTCATTATTCAGAAAAGAGTCAAAAAAAAAACTCTGTATCAGACGACCACAGAGAGAATAGAGCCAACAAAGTAAATAACCACTACAATAGAAGCAACAGAGTAAAAAAAAAAACACCTAGAACACATAAATCCGGTGTTATTAACATACACCAGTGTGTCAATGTTATTAAATGGGGAATGACATAAAATATTCACATTCTTCTCTCTCTGTTTGTTTATTTACTTGACTTTAGTTGTGATGAAAGAACGGGTAGTGGCAATATTCTGTGGAAAGAGACCTTAAAGTCATGATTAATCTAAATTCCTCATATAAAAGGAACTCTCTCTATAAAACATTACAAATTTTATATATTTAAAGATATTATCTATTTTGTACACCATTAAACCATTTGGATAATGTGTGCCATATGTATAAGGAAAAAGTAAAAAGACAAGGCAACTTATTATACTACCACAATCTTCTCATCATAGAATTCACTTATCTTCTCTACGAAAGATTACCATTAAGATTAAACTTTAAACAACAATTCTACAATATGTGCATTATATGTATCTGTATTTTATACTGTTGACTCTAACTGAATAAGTTTTTCTTGCATTAAGTTAGGGCTTTACCCATAATCTTCGACGTTTTACCAATGAATTTCCTCTCGTTAATTAGGGTTTGTATATGAAAAATGTGTTTTTTTTCTTCAATAGACCTACAGAAAAAGGGAGGGAAAAAAAAACAGAGAAGACAACCAGAAAACAAACACAGGAAAATAAATCAAAATACAAAATACAAAGAAAAAAAAAAAATAGATAGATATAGAATTTGATTCCATTTACGTAACGTTTGTATCTCCCATAAAGATGGTTTATAATCTTTAAGACGATAAATAATTATATATATATATATATATAGAGAGAGAGAGAGAGTCTAACTCTGGAAAAGCAAGTGGCAAAGTTCTTTATACAATATTGATAGAGTACTTTTGAACTTCCCAATAATACCTCGGCAATGCCACATAATAGAAATCGTTCAAATTCTAGTTATAGAGGTGGTAGAAGATCACATCGCAGTCCCAACAATACTAATCCAAACAGAAGTAGAAGAAATACACATAATACATCGTCGTATCAGCATGAACCAGCTACGTTAGAGAATACTGCCCTCCTGTCCAAGTCACAAACGAAGGATTCATTTGTATTTTCAAATAAAAAAAGATCCAGTACTGATAATGATATATCTTCCAATAATGATGGAGATTCTGTGGACTATAATAATAATAATAATAATAATACTAATGACAATTCCAATAAGAGGCGTCATACAAATACCTATTATATGGGGAATAGTAAGACAACCACTAGATATGAAACTAATAAAACAGAGTACCCCAAAAGACATTATCAAACAAAGCCAATCTCCCGTTATGAAGGATCCAGTAAAAACAATTCAACTAGATATTATAATGGGGCGCCTTCACAACCATCTATGTCGAAAACTAATATAAATGTCAATTCTTTGAGTTTACGTAATTCTAGATTTGACAATACCACACCATCTAATGCAGTGTCAAATAATAGTGATATTCCAAGGACTAAAGGAACGCAAAAACAGAATGAAAATATAATTTTTAATTTACCAAAGGGCCCAAAAAGTACTAGACCCATATATTCTCAAAGATCCACCTCTTCATTATCTTCAGCAGCAGCAGCATCAAATATACGAACACTTCCAAATAAATCTCGTTACAGTGGTAGTTCCACGATAACACATGAACATATTCGTTCTTATCCCAAATATCAAACAATGCTATCTCAAGAAAGATCTACTTCTATATACGAAAGGATTTTACAAGTCGGAGAAGGTACATATGGTAAAGTCTATAAAGCTAAAAACATACTAACTAACCATCTTGTTGCATTGAAAAAATTGAGATTGCAAAACGAGAGAGATGGATTTCCTATCACATCCATACGAGAAATTAAATTATTGCAATCATTTGATCATCCAAATGTATCATCTATCAGAGAAATTATGATTGAATCTTCAAAAACCATATATATGATATTTGATTATGCAGATAATGATCTAAGTGGGATATTATTAAGTAAGAATATTAAATTGAAGGATTCACAAAGAAAACATATATTTAAACAATTATTAGAGGGATGCTTTTATTTACATGATAAATGTCAAGTAATTCACAGAGACATTAAAGGGTCTAATATCTTGATTGATAATATGGGGAATGTTAAGATCACTGATTTTGGGTTGGCTAGAAAGATAAATTTAGGTTCTAAGACGGAGTTATCCCAAGGTTACACTAATCGTGTTATTACACTATGGTATAGACCACCTGAATTATTATTAGGTACTACCCAATATACAACTGAAGTAGATATGTGGGGGTGTGGATGTCTATTGATAGAGTTATTTACTACATACGCCATTTTCCAAGGTTCAAATGAAATTGAAACAATTATTAATATATTTAAGATCATGGGGACACCGACTTTAACAAACTTTCCAAACTTATTTGAAATGCCATGGTTTTTTATGGTGATATCGAATATTAAAGAAAGATACGAATATCAATTTGATAACAGATTTAAAGATATTATTCCAAGTCTAGAGTGTTTAAAATTGGCTAAAGGTTTATTAGATTATGATCAAAAGAAAAGGCTTACTGCAAAAAAGGCTTTAGAGTCACCATATTTCACTGAAGATCCGTTACCTGAACCATTGATACTTAATGCAGAGGAAAGAGAAGGTGGGTGTCATGAATATGAAGTGAAATTAGCTAAGAAACAACAGAAGGAAAGAGAAAGGGGAACGTTATTAAAAGATTAGAATTTGAAGCAGTATATAATATATCTTATTTATCCACATATTTAGATATATATTTGTATATATATGTATACAATCAACCAAACAAAAAAAAATTAATTAAAAAACTCAAAGGATTATTACATTTAGTCTAAAGAAAAGCCTGGAAAACAAGTAGAAAGGTAGAAAATGTGCCAGTTTGTAGGTATATTTATGTATGAGAAACTAATAATAATAACAATAATAATAAAATTGACTTATTTTTTCTTTGATAACTCTACACCTAACCATTGATTTGTTGATTTTAACCAACTTGTGTGAATTCTGCCTAATTGATTAACTACATGTTGGTCACATTGTTCAGACAATGTATTCAATTCTTTTTTTGTTATTTGTAAATTTTCTTGTAATGTTTGTAATTGTTGCGCGAGATATAAATATTGTCTATCCTTTGAACTCATTTTTTCTTCAGTTGGGCTGATATGCTCTATATAGATAAAGATAATTTCACACTCAGAAAGAGGGTTATTATTTTAATGTTTGTTACCACTAAAAAATGGTTTAACTTTGAACGACTAAGTTTATTTTAAATAGTTTGCAATAGTTGGTTAAAGAGTTCCAACTTCCTGCAAAAAAAAAAAAAAATAAAAAATAAAATAAATAAAACAAGAGGAATAAACAAAGCCCAATTAAAGAGAAAGAATAACATTTGAAAAAAGGTACAAATTAAGAATATCCAACATGGTGATTTGGATATATATTATAATTGATAATTAGAGTAAAAAAAAATAAAAAAAATCAAAGAGAATGAATAAGTTCAGTCTTATTGATCTATTATTTACATGAAAGTATATATATACATATATGTAGGTCAAATACCATTTATTTATGTAGGCCTGTTTCAACTTTATTAAAATAGAAAAGGAATTTTATAAGTATGTGAGAATTTGAATATGGGATACCTATATGTTACTTTTAACGATATTTAGTCAGTCTTGGACAAGACACCTTAGTCCATTTAGGAACTTTATGTATCCCCTTTCTATAGTCTCTCTCTTTTCTATCAAATACAGTATATTTATTCTTAGTTGACATTTGTTCTTCCTTGGGAAAGAAAGAAGATTTATTATATAATCTTAACATTTTACTTCTTGGTTTGAATTTCTTAGTCATCTTTAAAGCATCATCATATTTGATTCCCTTAGCCTCACAACGTGCAACATGTAACCCAAGAGTCAACTGCTTAATGACATTATCCACCTGTCTCAACCTTTGTCTTTGTCTTGCCTTTTGACCCATGGACATCCTCCATGGTATTTTCCATAATAACCCACCCAATAATGTATTACCTGGTTTAAATGGTCCAAACATTACTTATTTTTTCCTTATATATTACTTCTCCTCTTCTTCTTAATTAATTGTTATATATAAACAGTTATTAGCTTCTACCTTCAAATATGCACCTTAAAATAATAAACTAGAACTAATATTACTTTCAAAGAGATCTGGTTCTCTATATCTGTATCTAAATTGCCTCTTCTGCAATGTCCGTCACCCCCCTTTGTATTGTTGAAAAGACCTCTTCCCATTTCACTTAATATTTTTTTTTTTTTTGGTTTTGGTTTTCCCTCGAACTTCTTCAAAAACTCAGAGTGTCACTCTTTTCCGACAAAGAATCTCTCGAAAGCTTGGGCGGAAACAAACGGGATATAAAACCCCAAAAGAAGAATATTCCGGATTTGTTTTTTCCAACCCAAAACTCTTCATTTTTTGGAAATTCCGCAACAATCCACCGTGTCCCTCCCTTTTTTCCTTCGGCTGTTCCCCCGTTTTGTAAGAAAAAGAAAGGGAATTCACTCAAAGGGTTTTAAAAAAAACTATTCAATCCGGTGATATTCGAAGTTTACTCTTATAAATAATTATCAACATGAAGGTATAAAGAAGGATAAAATAACAAAACTTTATACACTTTTTTTTCCTCTTAAAGGTTAGTATAGGTTAACAATCAATTTTAGTAAATAAACGAATAGTTTCTTCGTTTTTTCTGTTTTTTTTTTTGACCTTAGGTTTTCATCCATAAACCCCTAAAACACCATCAATCTTATTTATTATTTAAAGGAAACAAAAGAAAAAGCATGTCAAAAGTAAAGGAGTGTAATCAAGAGATAATGAACATAGATAGTGATGAAGTAAATTCTGTATCTAAACATAATGCAAGATTACCTATCTGGGTGTTAACACCTCAGGAGGAGACTCAGGCAAGAGAAAATCTAAAGAAATTTACTTACGAAAAATGTAATGAATATGTTAAAGCAATGGCAGAGTGTGCGAAACTTAATGGTGTTAAAGTATTCCCCACTTGTAATCATGAGAAGGAAAAAATGAAAGAATGTTTATTACTATATCAAATGGATAAAAAGTATTTAGATGAACAAAGAGATTTAATAATATTAAATAAAATTGAAAAAAGATTACAACAAAGGAACCAATCTTCTACATGATTTAGGAAGGAAAAAAAAATCTTACATATATAATTATTTGAAGAATTTATAGCAAAAACGTTATTATTATTCCCATTATTGATAGTTTTTTGTTGTTTTCTATGATTATAAGATTTTTTTTTAACAGTCAATGAATTATCTTTCTTTTATTTGTAAATAAAATTTTATGTACCTATATAAATATTGATTTTATTAGGGGTTTTTTATATAATATAATGGTCCTATTGGTTATATATATTTAAAAGTATATGCATGTGTGTACAAAATACTCGTCGTCTTATTCTACACATCCTTCTTTATTTGTTGTTTATATCAAAATAAGTCTAATAAATCTTGTGTATTTGCATTTGATGCAGTTGCATTAGTAGAGGACAACTGAATAGGATTCATGTTCGAATCTTGTTGGGATATATTCAAATTTTTAACGTTTTGATTTATATTACCAAACAAATCATCTAATTCATTGAGAGTATCATTATTCCTATTAGATGCAACATTGCTTGAATCGTCATCTTGATCGCCAAAATCTAACAATACATCTTCATGCCCATCCAATAATTCATTTTTCACAACATCTTGTAATTCATTCAACTGTTGGCTATGAATTATACTTTGATTCATTTGATTCCTTCTTTTTCTTGATTCGTCTAATATATCTTCGGTCAATGGTTCAAAGTATATAGAACTTATTGTACCCAATTGATTTAATAATTTCTCCAATATATCTGGTGAAAACTTCTCCAATATGCTATCAATCTTTGGTAATGGATGTAAACCATTATCACAAAGTTCATTGATCAACTGATCTTTTTCAATATTTGAATCTTCTATAGAGAAACATCTCCAATATATCATGGCCATATCTCTTACATCAATGTCCACAGATTCATGACTTGTAGCCAATTCAAATAGATTTTGTAACACAGTACCTTCGAATCTTGCATGTAATTTTATAACTGATAATAATACCGCTGCTTGAGTCAATGACTCCTCTTGTGAAAAATTGTCAATAAATGATTTCAATTTTTCAATCACCGTTGTAAAATGATTCGGATATTTACTCATTAACCAAATATAGTGACATTTACTCAAATCAGATGTCAAAATGTTTTCTGGTGATGACCAGGAATTTAATATAGAACAAATTGGTTTAACCATGGTCTCATTGCTATCACAGCATCTTAACAAATTACTTAATGCAATGCAACAATCATCGCGTATGGTTTCAATCCCACCGCCTCGTTCTAATACCTCATTGCATATAATATCTGCAACTTTAGCGATAAATATTTCATCACCATTCTTGATTCCAAGTTCTGCCATAGCTTGGATTGAACGTGACACAAATTCTGGCTCAAATTCCATAGAATATTCTTTTAATTCATTTAATAAAAGTGTGCATTGTTTGATATTAGATACATCTACTAACCTTACTAAAATCTCGATCTTTTCTAACTTGACATACATAGGATCATTAAATTTCACATAAAAGATTCTTAATTCTTTACTCAAAATTTCAGGGTATTTCTCTAATATAATTCTAATATTTTTCAACGCAACATACTGTAATTCTGGTGGTGTTGACATTAATGAAACTAATGCAGACGATATCTTTTTCATAATCTTAGATTCTGGCGCATATTGATTTGGATCTAACTGGGATATATTCTTTAAAATAACTTTCACTGTAGCCAATACAACCGAAGGATTAACATGTTGTAAATGTGCTGTGACTCTGTCAATAATATCCTTAGCTTCCAATGAATCTCTTGAATTATATTCAGCTAAGGCAGTTAAAATTGTCACTCTTGCCCATTCTGTACATTCATTTAATGCTGATAAGAATTTAGACACATGAGACTTAATTAATCCTTTCAGATTGATGACGGTAGGATCCATTGCATTAATTTCAATGATGGAAGCAATTGTATTTGCAATTACCATTGGATTATTATCATCTAAGGCATTAGTTAAATCTTCTAATACACCCAATTCAATACATAATTGTTTATTTAATTGAAACAATTTAGCAACACAGATGACTGCTGTCTTCCTTACATATGGATTATCGTCTTGTAAAGTACGTCGTAACGGAGTATCTATATATTCTAAGATTTTCTCTACCTTGATCATAGACATTGTTCTAATAGCCATACAACAAATCAATGGATTTGGATCCTGTGAATCTGTGACAAAAGTGTTGACTGCTAAAATGCATAATTCTGGATAAATTTCGGCATAATTCATGACATAAAGGTACACTAATTTCTTTTGTTCTATATCTATAGTAGCAATATTTTTCAATACATCTGGAAATAAAGGTGATACATCTTTACCTAGAGTCATTTGCTGAATGGTCTTCTTGATCGCATCTTTACGTGTTTGAGGGTATGGTGATACCAGTCCTGCTCTTAATTCACCAATTTCACCTTTATCTGAAATTTTAGGAGCCACTCTAATAGAATTCTTTAAAAATTTCTTAATTTTTTTGTCCAATGGTGGCATTGTAATTCTAATAGTAATAATTAGTTAAGTGTACAGAAAGGAAAACGTTTATTGATATTATTATATATTGTTTATACAAAAGAACACCAATTTTCTTTTCTTGATTTCTTTACTTACAAAAGAACAGCAATAAAAGAGATAATAATATTTCTGTAGTTCAAAAGATGGGATGTATAATAGACTGTATGCTAATGTCAGTCGTATTAGGTGCAGCTGCTTACATTTATATTCATATAATGTTCAACTTATGTAGATGTCTTCTTGATTCAACTTTCAACTTTTCTTCCTTTTTCTGTTTTTATTTTTTTGTTTTTTTTTTTTTTTTTGAAGAAATTCAAGTCTTACTGAAAATTTATTCCTAAAGAACAAGTAATGGAAAAAACATTTGTGTCATTTAACCTGTCACATAGGGTAGCCTATGGCTAATTAATGCAAAAAACACCAAGAACAGTATCTGATGATGCTCTAAGAACCAACCCAAATTATTCAAGATGCTAGGGTAAAAATGAAAGGAAGGAGGGAATAAAACAAATATCACATTTTTTGTCTAGTAGATAAACATGAGATAAATAATCGATTTTGTACCAAAGTGTTTCTATAAATATCAATATATAAGTCAAAATAAATGCAACTATACGAGCAAGAATAAATACCTATTAAATAAGTCCATTTATAAATCTTATTGCTTGACAAATATATATATATATATATATTTCCATGGATGTTTTATTTCATTTGTATCACCTTTCTTTAACTGTGGTCTATCTAATATATTTGCTACACAATCCACTCACTCTTTTAATATACTCCTTTTTAACAGATGATTGTTGAACCTTTCACCACTTGAATGACTATCTGGATCCTTTTTACATAAATAATTCCATGTTTTGGCTTCTATTACTCTATCGAACACAAAACTGTAATGAATGGTCAAATATACTACACCAATTATTTTCCTTGTCGACTAACACTTTCAACTCTTTTTCTAAATATTAATATAATATAACAACAGCTATATTTTCGATATATTTTTAGTTACTTCTTCTACCTATGGTCTTTGATCTAACAATAACATTTTTACTTTAATAAATGTTTCACATTTTCTATTTTTTTTTTTTTGTAAAAATGACGACGACTCTTTCAATTGTTATTTTAATAGATTTCTAGCTACTTTTTCTCCAGTGAAATGGTATTTCCCAATAGTTAGCAATACGAGTTCATCTTTAGCAAAATGTTCCATCAAGATATTTGGAAATTTCATAAAATTAGCGGTGAAGCTTCTTCTATTAATGTCTTGTATTCACTTTTTCCCTAACAAAGAATACACTGCATGTCCAATTTTACTTATGAGTTTTGAAAATATTGCCCTTTATCAAATGTATTAATATTATTTTTTGTTTGTGTGATGACCTACGTAAAGTCATCCATATCTTGCACCTGATACCTTCATTTTGATATGTTCTCATTAAAATAAATATATTTGAACCACAGCATGGTATTTTGTAATGGAATCGTGTAGTATATTTTGACGATTGGTTAAATATAACAGAACTTATTACATCATCATCAAGCTCTTTAACTAATATCTTTATATATGGGTGTGGAACAGTGGCTGTATTATTCATAAAATTTTTGACTAATAATACTAATTTTAATTTTTTTTGGATATTGGTATGAATTGGTTTCTCGTCTATGGATTCATATAAATCTTAGAGTTTTTTAAACCATCAAAAAGAATGTTTCAAATTTTAATTTCTTCTTATGATAAATTGAGTACGACATTCGCATCAGTTAAAACTTGTTCTAGGTTTTGACAAAGTTCAAAGAGTTACTATTATTATTACATTCCTACTTAGACTTGACTTGTAATATATCCTCTTGGAAATCTTTTTTTCTCTAATTTAGATTTGGATTCTTCCCGATGCGCTTCATTGTCAAACTCTTCCTTAAAATCAATTGCATTGTGGGTAAAGTATAGATTTTTACTGAGGTTTCAATTAAAAATAGTCATGTTCGATGTAGTTCTGTTCTTAGTATGACGATAAAACGCTCGTTTATAATAAAGCTGTCTCTGTAATCTGGAATATAATACATTCAGTATTTCTTTTTTCGTGTATCTAGCTGTCTTCAAAAAGTGTCTCTTAAAGCGGAATAACCAAGTACCACTTTATTATAAAGCCCACATGAATGTACATCAGCGTTGTTGTTCTTAGGCGTCACATGAACTAAGTATGGATTAGTGTATACTTGACTTTCACACATCCATTTCATAAGTAATCGTAGTATTTCCTTGTTGATCCTTTATTACATCTGTTTGATTTTGTTAATTCAAAAATAAAGGAAAATATTTCCAGACTTTTCCCCTCTTGACCTAACTAAAGTTGATCCAGAAAATAGGAAGAGGAGAATTAGCTGTGCAAAGACATAAAAGGATATAAATATTATAAAAGGAAAAGAAAATTGATGATCTCAACCTGTTCCAACCATGAAACAGGAAATATGTTTTAAACTAGCTACATGTATATATATATATATATATTTGGATTAATATTTTAAGAATATGTATTAGCAACGGATATTATTTGATAAAATTGAATACAGTGGGAAAAAGTCATATTAACGTGTACCTACTAACCTCTTCAATTTTGTAAACTCTAACACTGATTCTTTATACAAGTTCTCAAACCCAATTTCTTTAGATAAGTTGATTGATTTGGTTAAGAAACGTCTCGCCTCTGGTATCTTGCCTTCATGTAAATTGATAACGCCCAATCCATGAATGGATAAACAAATAGCTTGTAAAATGGTTTCATTTAATGATTGAGTGGAACTCGATTCTTTGAGAGCAGATTTAGCATTATGAATTACATTTTCAAAATATGTGGTAGCCATATTAATAATAAATAATCTACTTTTCTCCATTTCATTTATTAGTTGATAATTTTCTGCAGTTCCGCTCTTCATTTGAAGAATACTCGCTTCAATTTTTTCGGCTTTCATGTAAAGTAATGATCCTAAATTGGCTTGTGATAGTAGGATCTGCCCTGGTGGCATGTTGCTTAACACCATCCATCCAATAGTGACCATTTTAGTTTCTACTGCCTGTTCTATGTTATTTTTGTTTAAAAAGGTCTCGGTGTATAAATCTCTAATCACAATATATTCTTCTTTGAACGTCGATAATATTTGACTAAAATGTTTGAGTCTCTTTTGATTAATAGACATTTGCAAATCCTTTTTATCTTCGTTGACCTTAGTCGAAGAAATATTACTTTTAGCAAGTAATGAAGGATCGCCGTTATTTTTCATTATATTCTGTAAATCAGGATTCCTTTTGTAAATTTCGCTTTCTGCTAAACTTAAATGTGTCTCGATAAGATCAAGTTGTTGACTAAAAATGCTAACTGATTTAAGGTTCTGTAAATTTTGATTAGTGACAATTTTATTTACAAGGCTTAAGTCTTTTTTTATCAAAGCATCCCATTTTGATTGTTCATATGTGTTATTGATACTATATTCAGTGTTAGTTTTTGTGGTTAAAACATTATAAAGTCTATTCAAAATAGTCAGATAGATTTCGTTGGCTTTAGCTAAATTATTTAATTTTTCATACATTTCAGCCATTTTGATTTCAATACCTGTATATTCATCGGCGGTCTTATTCATTCCTAATTTGTTACATTCTTCTAAAGCATCGATATAAAACCTTATACTTGTTTTAAAATCTTTAAATTTTCTTTCTTGCCAAAGTGCATTTCTTAATGGATGACTTACCGATCTTGGATAATTATTATGTGGATAAAAATACCAATAGATTCCATATCCAATAATTGTTGTTAATATAATAATGGATATTTTTTTCCTCTTCATATATTTAGTGTGGATATTAGCACTTGTAGATATTCCTTTATTAAGGTAAACAGAATAGATCAATTTGGGATTTCTTTTAAACGTATTCAATAATGGCAAGATATTAATATTCTTCCTAATACAACAAAACATTAATTTCGAAAAGATATCCCTGTGATCTTGGTTTGCCCTTTTTTTAATTATATTGGCATCAGGCAATAACTTTAATGGATACCTTCACAGTAAATAAGAAATAATTACTAGATTCTTTCTTAAACCAAACTGAAAGGTTACGTTTATTTTAACTCCCCAGAATATATACATATATCTGCTCAAAACTTGTATATTCCTAACAGTTGTTTCTCTTCCACTTTACTTATTTTTACTTTACTAAATATTTGGAAAAACTGCCACAGGGTGGACGAAATTATGCTATAAACCTAATTTATCAATCCAAATTAAAAGATAACACTTACAAGCCCTAATTGATCAGTGATTTGTAATATTATTTAATAATGTCAAACAAAGACACATTATATATAATATAGATTATCACTATAGAAAGCGTCGATGATTAAATATTTCATTTGTTGTTGATATAAGAAGTATTATTGCTGCTGCTGTTGTTTTTGTTTAATCTCAACATTTCTCCACATAGATACAATGAACCACATATTACTATTGGTTGTCTATTTTCTTCTGGGATATTAGCCAATTCTACGAAAATAGAATGGATATCTGGTTTAATAATAACATTCGATGTATATTTATCCTTAATATAGTTACTTAGTAGTTTTGGATCTGTGGCATGAATCCAAGGCATACCTTCCACGTTTCCAAACTTTGTAACGTAAACGGAATCTTTTGAATTCAAAAGTGGATCAAATAATCGAGTTATATTTTTGCCTTCTGTAACTGCAACAATGTATGTTATTGGTTTATCACCATATTTATTCCTAATATATTTGGACAATTCTATTGCAGCACTACCATTATGTGCACCATCCATTAATACTGGGATATGTTTTCCCTTTTCATAGAATAGATCCAAATTCTGTAATCTACCTGGCCATACAGTATTATTTAACCCTTTTAATAAGTCATCTTTTGAAAGTTTTATTTCATTTATCTTTTGAAGATGATCAATCATGGATAATGCAACTTTCAAATTAAATATTTGATATTCACCATTTAGTGGTAATTTTTCTAATTGGATCTCTCCCCATGAATCTGTATTTATTGTATTATTATCCTTAGAAGGGTCAGTGATCTTTAACTCACATCCAACTTTATCACACTGTTCTTTAATTGTTTGTAATACACTAATATCGTTGGTACCATCAACGGTTGCAAACTTTACACCAGGAGTAATTATTCCTGCCTTTTCATACGCAATCTTAGTCAATGTATCACCTAAGAAATTTTCATGGTCTAAACTTATCTTAGTTATCCCACATGCTAATTTATTTTTTCCTGGTATCACATTCGTTGCATCTAATCTGCCACCTAACCCTACTTCCAACACACACCAATTGCAGTGTGCTTCTTTAAAATACAAGAAGGCTATGCAAGTCAACAATTCAAATTCAGAACATTTAATAGAATATTTTTGATTGACTTCATTCAATGATTTCTTGATTGAGTCAAACTTATATTGAGGGATTGGATTATTATTTATTGTAATGGAATCCGTGACATGGATTAAGTGGGGTGTGGTAAACTTACCCACTCTTTTAATTTGACCATTTTGTGACACTTGAATATTCTGTTCTTGTAATATTGTGGAGATATAACTACACACGGATCCTTTACCATTCGTACCAGCTACATGTAGAATTTTCAAACTTTCATGTGGGTTTCCAAGATAAGATAACAATTTTGTAATTCTAGATAGTCCTAATTCAATACTCATTGGGATTTTATTAAGTTTCTTTCTGTACAAATGTGTATGTATGTGTATATATGATATCTTGTTCGTAGAGTTTATACAACGACGATTCCTATTTTCATCTATCAAAATATTAATGAGATATTATCTTGCAGAAACACCGTAAAAAAAAACACTATAATGGTTTTTGGTCTACAAACAAGTCAGTATGTTATTCTGTCATTCATTGTTATTATTGCCATGCTGTGTTATAGAGATATCTGTCTGTACGCTATTTCGTCTGGAACAACTAATCAAATTTACTTGCAATCCGAAAGGTCCTTTTTTTTTTTTTGTTTTTTGGTCTCGAGATTAAAAGAGGGAATAAAGAATTTCCGGTGAAATAGACTCGAGAATGGAATAGTTTTTCCGGCACCGTTGTTTCCAAAAAAAATTTCTAATCTTGCAGGTTAAGAATAGACCGTTTACAAATTTATGAAGTTTTTCTATTTTGGCTACTATCTAATGAAGTTGTCTATCCAATGGGAAGTAGAAGAAGGATAAGTAAATATTCTTTTTATTAGGAGAGAATTAATTTGATACTTTCCGCCGACAACTGTTAAGTTTTTTGGTTGTTCAGAACTAGAGATTATGAAGTACAGATATACTTTGATTGTAGGAATTATAAATTCGTATAAAAGGAGGTAAATGTATCGTTATTATTACTATTACTGTAGTATTTTACAAATATATCATGTTTCTTATATAGTCTATCTTAGAGTTATTTTTGAATGAATTTTATTTCTTTTTACCAAACTTCTCTTGCCACTTGTCGGCCATGTTATCAAACTCAGTCTCTAATCGTTTCATATGAGTACGAAGAATCGCATCCCAGTCTGTAGTTAAGCTTAAGTATTCAATGGAATCTTTCACTTCCATAATTTCCTGCACGAAAATATTATCTGTTTCACCATCAAAATTTTCGTTTTCTTGGTCTTCTGCAGCGTATTTCAACGCTGTACTAACAACTTCCAATTGTGTTGAAGGCATTTCTACACCAATAGATTCTAGCATCCATTGTGTATATTTCACAAAAACCTTGTATGTGTCTTCAATACTGGAAATACATTCTTCGCTAAGTGTCAAATCAAAATTTAATGTCTTTGAAACTATTTCTTTTTGCAAAGAGCTTGTGAAAATGAAATTTAAAAGATCAATAACTTCTAAAATTTTTACAAAATTAGTAGCCATGTAAACTACGCTTTTACCTAATGGGTCACCAACATGAGCATCCTCATATATATTATTTTGAATAATTTGCAAAGTATCATTAAAATGTCTCAACTTTTTCACAAATTTAATTAAGTTAGTTCTTTCATATTTTAATGAACCAACGCGACGTAGATGATTAATGAACCTATTTAATACATGTATGTAAAGTGATAAATATTTTGAAAAAGCTTCTATAATGGACTCAAATGCAAATTGAAGGTCATCAGTGACAACCAATTCACCAGTGCCGTATTCGTCTCCACTTTCGAAATCCATAATAATTTGTTTTTAATTGTGTTTAATTAATGCTGCTTGTGACTGATTCTTTCTATCTCGTAATCAGGTTGATATATTAATAGCAGTAGTCCTTAGAAAAATTATATTTTTTTGTTATATTCGGTTTGAAAGGTTGCTTTGTAACTAAATTCAATAAGCAAATTTTAAACCTCCGTTGTTCAAATGAATATGGTTTTTTTTTTCATATTTTTAACTTTTTTTTTACATTACCAGAAGACCTTCCAATGATGGATATTCATTATAAAGTGCGGAAAACGAAGACTCAGAAATAGTTGTGAATTACCGTGAAACCATTAAAAATACACTTTTCTTTTAATTTTTTATTGTTCATTGGATTATTTTGATCAGTCATATTTACAGTCCATGAGATATTTTTATTTTATTTTATAAAGTTAAAAGTGTTTCACTATTAAATCTTAAAATATATAAAAAAGGGTTATATATATATCTGTTTGCATATAAATATATCATTGATGGATGTCCATAAGCACCTTTATACGGTTGGTTTCTAATATGTTTATAAATATATTCACCAGTCATCATCATCCTCGTCAGCATTTTGTTCTTCTTCATCTCCACTTTCTTGCCTCATTTTGTTGGCCCTTGCGGCTAGTGCAGATGCCAACCCATCACTAAAGCTTTGTTGTGTGGATACAGTAGTGGCATCGACAGTAGAAGTGCTTGCAGAATTAAAACTCTGTTGTTGATTCACAGTGGATCTAGAAATTTGTGGAACATTTGTAAGTGGTACTTGGGGTGATAAAGCGTCTTTATATTCAGTCATATAAGCTGTTGGAACCCAACCTTCTTTAGATCCATCCAGAAGTTTAGCCAGCGACCATCCACTTGGTTCTTGCCTACTCACATAAACAATGTCGCCTTTCTTTAATGGTAATTCAGATGGAGACCCTGAACCTGGGAAATCATATGCGGCTTGGAATTTTGGTTCCTTCGGCTTAGCCATTGGAGGTGGTGGTGGAGGTGGTGGCACAACATTTTTTTTCTGTGTAGTTGTTGTATCTGGTTCAATGATAGGCTGTTGTACTAGATGTGGTTTTGATTGTATTTTATGTTGAGGTTGACTACCACCTATGGTATTAGAGACTGGTGGTGGTCTTGGTGCTGCTTTCTTATGTGCTGTGGTACTACCTGGTTGTACTGGAATCTTTGAGTTAGATGCAATATTTGTAGTATTAGCATTAGAAGTGTTATTTGCGGGGTTGTAAACAGCTTTGGCAGCACTAGCTGCTATGGATTGGCCTTGCATAACAGGTGGTGGTGGCGCTCTTTTCTTCACAGTGGCTCTTTGGCTTGGCACAGCAGGTTTTGGTTGTTGTGTATGACGCACTGCTGCAGTATTGGTTTGTAGAGAGGGTTTGGAAATTGAAGAAGGAATATTACGGGTTGGGTTTGGTGTATATGTATGTGAATCAGTTTTCTTCTTTCTTGGTTTTTTATGTTGTGGAGAGTTTCCAGGATTACCACGACGAACGGAAATGGTACCGGATTTATATATATCACCATATTTAGGAGCTGCTTCACTGATTTGGCTTCTCACTACATGCATTTTACCAGGTTTCTTTCTGTATTCTATAGTAGAATTAATTTTAATTTGGATAGAAGTATTTAATTTCTTCAAGTGGGTCACTAATTCTGTTTTGAAGCATGTATTAATTAAAGGATCTGGCTTATTAATATCAGCAATACAAACACCTATCCATCCATCCTGCAAATTTGTCATATTTAATTGGGAAATATTTTTAACATCAATAATATATTCTGCAACGTATTTCATCGAATTTTGAACCATTGTTTGTCCTATAATATAGAAAGCTGTTGGTGTCACAATAAAAGTCTTTGGAAGCCTTTGAGCAGATCTACCAAATTTAGAATGTAATGCTTCACCGTGAATAGAAAATATGACTCTTTCTTTGATTCCAGCTTGTCTTTTAATATAAGAACCTTTGGTCTTAGATTCATTACATGATAAATAGTCACCCATAAACGCCCTGTAGCCTAATAGTGACATAGTTCTTCTTTCCTTTCTACCAGCTAGAAGTTTGGTACCATAATCACGCAACTTCTCGTATTTATTACCTTCTTTCTTTTCTCTAATAGCTCTTTGGATTTTAGTAGCAGAATCGATTCTTCTTTGTAAAAACCTTCTCCAAGCACGTTGAATTCTTGCAGCCATGTTGTGCCAGTATCTATCTCTCATATGTTCTAATGCGAATAAAGTCTCTGGCGTCTTAATGAAAACACTGGTTGTACCTAATTGGAATTCTGTTGAAGGAATTGCTGTATCTGTTAAGATGTGTTTAACAGCATCCAACGTTTCACCTTGCCATATATAATCACCAGCATAAGAACAACGTGGAGATAACAAGTAGAATCTTTCCACGAATTTATCAAAAGTCTGTCTGTAAGCAAACCCAGCCCTTCTAATTCTAACGTTTTCTTGTAAACCTAAATATTTGATTTGATGTAACACTTGATGGTCATCATAATCATTTGGTGATTTAGTTTGGTTAGGTTTTATAGTTCTAATGTAAGAAGGTTGGGCCTTCGACAAAGTCTCCACTAATTCATTGGCACTCTTAATAATCTTGTCGCCAGCAGTAGGAGGTCTTCTCTTTGAATCCTTGTCAACTTCAGCTGGGAAGATAGTGTGAATAAAAGGATTTTGGGTAGTACTCATTAATTGCACCAAATCTTTTTGTAATTGATCTTTGTTCTTATCAGTAATACCACTCACCTCATATGTTACATCACCAGCATAATGTTTAATCACAAACTTATTTTGTCTTAATTCAAAATGAGGATTAGAACTAAATAAATTCAATCTTTGAGCAAATGCTTGGTCGGCAGCATTAGAATCTGCATGAGCTGTAGCTATAGAATCATTCATTGCAGCAAAGATACCTGGTGGTCTTCTTGCTTCAATCAAGTCACAAACAATTTTGTTATCGAAATATTTAATTGGAGTCCATTGAATTTGTTCTCTCTTATAAGTCTCTTGTTCTTGTTTTAAAGTTAATTGAATAAAGATTTGTTGTAATTTCTCATTAACATAGTTGATGCAAAGTTGTTCAAAGGAATTATGTTCAAAAATTTCAAACCCATAAATATCCAAGATTCCAATAGATTTATCAGCACCAGGATAAGCTTGTAAAGAAACGTTAACCCTATCCACAATCCATTCGAACAAATTGTTATAGATGGCTTTTGCTAAAGCATCTCTAACGGCTGTTGCTTGAACAATGTTTAATGGAACATGATATATGGAACCTCTTCTCATACCATGGTTAGTTTCCATAATTCTTTCCACTAATGATTTTATTAATAACTGTGCATCAACCTGTAATAAATATGCGACGAAATCTGTTACAGAAGTGTCTCTTATTTGGGCATTTCCTTCCTCATTTTCAATAAAAGTAATATTACCAATCCATAAGATAGCAGATAAAGCTCTGAAAATTTGATCTTGTTCATCTTGTGTTAACCCAATAATTTTCATGGCTTTTAAAGTTTCACCAAACTCTTTAACGTCGTCCATGTTATCCACGGATGTGCAACCTGATGCAGATGTATAAATATATTGTTCAGGTTTCTGAACACCGAAAATCTGTCTATATTGTTCAGATGCACCTTTAGTAAATTGGTAAAAAATATGGAAATTTCTTTCATTTTTGATTTGTCCTACTACTCTTTGTTTCTCTAATAAATAATTTGTGATATTCCCAGCACATGGTTCAAATTGAGAATTGAATTTGATCTCCAAATATTTACCATGTCTAGAAGAATTATTATTTCTTAGTGTCTTGGCACAACCAAAAGCTTCTAAAAGTGGGTTTGTGGCAAGAACCATATCTTTAATATGACCAATGGATTCTGAATGTGAAGTGGAAGCAGCAGCAATATATTGCATGATTCTTTTAGCAGCTTCAGTCTTACCTGCACCTGATTCACCAGAGATAATAACACATTGGTTTTCATTATATGATTTTAAATTATAATACATAGCTTCTGCAATAGCATAAACATGTGGAGGAACTTCTAATCTATTTTTCCCCTTATATGTTTCAATAACGGCATCGGTGTAAATTCCAAGGTCACGGAATGGATTAACACTAATTAGCACATGACCAATATAAGTATAGATAGTTCCATTAAGAAATCTTTTCTTCAAATTTTCATTAATAGCCTCATCTGAAATCTTTGATAATAAAGTCAAATCTGAAACACCAACTTCTTTCTTTTTTCCTGATTCAAAAGTGGCCTTTTTGATTTTAGCAGATCTTTTCTGTGGAACTGCTGTTGTCTTGGTACGAGCACCTCTTTTCAATAATGCCATGTTCAATTAGAAGTATGTAAATATATATATAAAGAAAAGGATGAAAGAAACAGAAAAAAGAGGTTCGTTTTTAAAAATAAAAAAATTCCAGATATATACTCTTTGATATGTTCACTATTGATTAAATTGGTATATTCAAACTGGTTCGGAGCTTGTATTGCAAATAAGTTTTTCGTTTTATTTATTCTTTCTATTTGATTTATTTAGTTTTCACTCCAATTTAAAACAGTTAAATCCTCTTTTTTCATATTTTGGTTTTTTCCTTTTTTTTTCGTTTTCTATGAGGCTTTTTTTTTTTTTTTTTTTTTTTTTTTGAATTTTTGTTTGAGACACAAAATGCAAATACCCATAATTTGCCCCAAGATAACAGCGTCACAAAAAAAGATCTTTGGACAAGAGATATTATAAAAGGTGATAAGAGGGGGTTGAAAAGTACAGGAATGTGAAATAAGTATGATGTGTTTGTATTTATTGGTTTTAATATGGTAAATAATTTTTGATTGTATAAAAAAATATTGAATGTTATTAATATGTACAAAACTGACGTGTATGTGTACTGTATTTTTGGAATATTCAAAGAAATATTACGTTATAAATAAACCCTCTTTGGACCTAGGAAAGAGAGAAATTATAAAACTCTTTTTATTAATTTGAAGAAAAAATATGATAAAATGTACTGGAATAATATTGAAAGAATACGAAAATCTTTATTTAGAACTTTTAAACACCAACTCTGATTAATTCAGACTAAAATGTGGAAACTTTAATAATATATTGTATCACCAAACGCAAAGGTTCGTTGAATTTTGCTCTTATACCTTCAACTTATATTAACTGAAAGTAAAAACATAATAAATTTCTTAACTGAAGACCATCGAAGAACTTTTAACTAATGTTCCCTACCCTGTGTTGCTTTGTAATATTTGTACCAATATGTTTAGAATACACAATATTAATTTTTTAACATTCAAGACACCATTTAATTATTAATAACTAAAATAAAAATGTGGCTTCGCGAATTTTTCTAAGAGTTTTAAAAGTACAATAATTTAAAATAATAAAACTAAATGTTTCATCTTTGTCTTTGTTTATTATTTTCAGTCAGTTGGGGGCGGGTGGTTAGTCCAGTTAAAGTTCTTAATTTAGTTTGTGTGAATGTAAAGGTAACTAACCTTCCAAACTATCCATTTTCCATCTTTAGGTGGTTTTTTATGGTAAATATTTTAAAGTTTAGTATTATTCTGATAATGTTTTTTTTTACAGTATTTTTCTTATAATTGTCCTTCCTTGTGTAAAATTTTATTATGTCCTGTGGAAGACTCTTGTCTAAATAGTTTTCTTTTGGTATTTCTAGTTTATTGAGGTAATGATGTATTTAAATCAGTCGTAAAGGTTTTCGTTGATGCAACTCAACTCTCAAAAATCATATTTATACTGTTTGTCAGTCTCCCATCAAGTTTCAAAAGTGTATCCTCAGGAAGCAGTTTATTGTGAGCGCAGCCCAAAATTGATACTCAAAATTGATACTACTATTTTATTTAAATTTATTGATATCAAATGAAGAAGATTCTTTTTATTTGTCTTTTGTTTTCAAAACTTTATTTTTTATTTATTGAAAAATATTGAAACATTTTAACTTCTAGTTTGCTATATGTAAATGGTTCTTTAGTTTCTTTTAAATCATACTCTGTTACAATGGCTTTTGAAAACGGTAAATATTTGTATATTTTAATTGTTTTGAAATTGTTGTTGGCTTTTAATACATATAATTGTAAATGAATATTTTTTGAAAGTTTAGGATTCACTAATTTAATTAATTTCTTAAAGTTTATATAATACTGGTCATTAAACTTCGAATTTAAAATGCTGTTTAAATCTATTTGTTTAATTTGCCATAGAAATAATTATTTGGTAAATGTATAAAAAAATATTAATAATACTAGTTTTTGAAAAAGTTTTATTTGGTATAGTAGAAGTATATTTATATGATGTAGCTGTGGCAGTTTTATTTATTACAAAAAAGAAAAATTATTAATTGGGTTGAAAGAAGTGAAGGATTGACATGAATTTTGGTTTGCCCATATAATTTTTTTTTTTTATTTTGTAGCAATAATGGTTATTTCGTTGCTGTTTTCCCTTTTTTTTAAAAAATTTAGGTGTTTGAGAAATAGAAAACATTTTCAGAAAGTCACTTTTGCTGTAACATATGAATGTAAAGCTTATAAAATAATAGTTGGTAGAGGGTTTTCACAAGTTGCATACTAAAATAGGATTATTAATTATTAATAAATAATTACAAATTATATAGTCGTTGATTCAAACTAATAAAAAAAAATTATATATTTCCTCTTAATAATTTTGTCAATCTTAATGTTTCTGTTAGGTATAACCTAACAGATACACTAAGAATGTTATTACTGATAATTACCTCTTACACTGTCTCAATAACCAAATGTCTCTTAAATAAGTTTCTTAGCAAAGTACCACTAAGATTAATCACAATCGTTTGAATATCATCAAAACCGGCGCCCAGAGCTTCGGCTGTTCCAAGTTCTTCTCTTCTACATTAAGCGTTACCTGTGGACCACATATTCTCGGATTTCAAATTAGAACTCCATACATGGCAATAGTAGATTCTATAAATTTGAAAAATTTTATAAACAATGATATCCATTCAATTGAACCTGTACTAAACCCAAATTTAAAAGAAATTTAGATTTTTCAATGTATAGGATCTTATCTGTTTTCATAAAATAGAAAATGAAATTATATTACTCTCTTCAATTTATTACTATTTAAAATTAAAATTTCAGGTGGAGTTTTGATTTGTTCCACAGAATTTAGTTCATTCAAAGACGTATTCAATATGACATAACCATCAATACTAATGACTAGTGATTTTGGTTTAGTGATCTAAACACTAATCACTGAAAGTAGAGTAAACTATATTTTCTCCAAGCTACCAGATGTAATAGATCCATTTAATTTGTGACTGGAGTAAGCAACGACACCTAATACTTTACCACTATCATCTAATAATTCTAAGGTTGCGCCTACAGCATAATTTGATGCATCAGTTGTCACCAACACATCCCTTATTTCATCAAATGGTAGCAAAACAGGAGCTGTGGTCAGCTTTTTTTTTAATAATTTGAATGCTTTATCACATTCTTCATCCCATGATGTCTTCTTATGTGCAAACTGGAATATACAATCTGCGATCTTTGAAAAACCTGGAACGAATTTTCCATAGAAAAAACATGTCCCTAAAAATGCTAGAGCCTCTTTCGTTCTTTATGGAGTTGGCCAGTCTACCACTGCTTGAAATTTTGATTTATTCATATGCAACCCTTCAGCTGATATGGTATGTCCAAGAAAATTAACACTATTTTTAAAGAAAAGCTGACCTGTGTTTTTTCTTGTTCAATACTGTCCTACCCATATTTAATGTTGTGCAATGTTTGTTGTTTCAATAAGTGTCTTTTATATTTCATACTCAATTTTAGATATTTTATAAATTACATTTGGCTGTTAGACCTTTGAATCTAGTTTTTCTTTTAGGAATTTATAATACTATTTTTGTTATGTGTTTGTCTGGATATTTGGTGACAAAGTACTTCTGTTTTTTATTACAGTTTTAATATCAAGAGTTATTTTATTGCATTGCACGAAAAAAATAAAATACTGCACTGCTTCTTATAACAGATACGTTAAGAGAAAATTATGTTTCATTATAGCAACCTTAACTGCTTATCAATAAAAGAGTGATTGATAATCTACTCTGCTCATCTCAAAGTTAACTGAAAAAAAAGTATTAAAAAAGACAAGAAAAAAAACCAAAACGGAGAGACTGCAGTTAAAACAAGTCATTAGTTTCGAAGTGTTAAATGACAGATTAAGTAGCAACAACAACAGAACTATTTTTAGTTGGCTTATTTTTTCTTTCAAAAAGACTATAGAACAAGAAAACTAAAAGGCGTTATGTTTGTTAATTTGTCCTCATATGATTGGACTACAACTAACGATATATTAAGATTATTAATAGAAATCTTCGCACAACTTTTTTAAAGAATATTGGAAAATTTTTCCCTCGGATTCATATTGTTATATTATTGATTAAAGCATCGAGATTTTAGTATCTGGTCAAGATCTATATAAAAACTATACATTACATACTTAGTGCCTCTTTTTTTCTTTTGAAAATATCTGTTCATATATAAACATTTTCCTATTTCTACAACTATACAAACAATCTTAGCTGTATCTAATTCGTTAAGTGTAGGATGGTCTGTAATACGTAAGACACTTTCTGTGACATTTAAATGACAGGTAATTGAAATGAATTTATCTTCGACGGTAACATTTGCAAAGACGCTAGTCAATCCATCACGTATTCTGATATCCATTTCTTCCTTAGTTTCCCAATGATCAGTAGACCACAACTGATCCTCCTCATGGTAATTATCTTCATAATCCCAATGAATAGTTACCCCAGAGGGTGTCTTATAGTTTTGATATTCCTTCACTGTAACAGAATGATTTACTCTTTCATTACATGGATGTGTATTAAATACTTCTCTAAGATTTTCGAATATTTTGACATTCAATAGTTTTTCTTTATTTAATAATTCAGGAAATTCTTCAAAAACATGATCCCAAGACCCAATAAAAGTTTCTAAACATCTTCTCATAGATGAACTGAAAAATTTTTGAGGTAAAATTTCCAAATCTTGAATCATTAGTAATAATACTTCTTTACCTGTATTGCTCACATCTGTTTTACCTAATGGAGTTAATTTGGAGTCAAGCCATTCTCCATATTCGTCTCCCTTCAAGGTATTCCATTTCTTCATCTACAAGTCTTTATCCCAGCTACGAATGACTACAGAATATACTAACCGTAACCTTGTGTTGCCAAAACCACTAATTTATTTTTATGGGTATCTGTATCTTTTGAAATTTTTTCATACACTTTCATCCATGATTTATGATTGACCAGTTCTAAATGGTTTATTTCTGTAGATTTTATATCGCCTGTTTCTGCTGTAGGATAAGCAGTAAAATATCCATATAATGCTTTTATTTGAATTATTGATTTTTTATCTTGAGTTTTATTCCAGCTACGCCTCCCCTGCAGTATTCAAAAATTAAACATTTAGTAAATTAAGGATACATGTTTATATGTACAATATTCTAGTAATGGGTTATTTGGGGGTAATCTCGAAAAATATTGAAATTTTTTATATTTGCTCACTTTTAATATTATACTTAAAGATTTTTTAAAAAAAAGTTCAAGGTAACCAATTTGCAATTTAGTTTCCTGAGGTTGGTTGGTATTTAAATCAAATCAGTTATTATATTACACTTTTTACTCTTCTGTACACTATATCAGAAAATAACTATTATGATGCTTTTACTGTATATGTTTCTGTAAAGAATGAGCATCTTCAATATCAGATTGAATATTATTTTGTTGAACGTTAAAGTGAGTATTTTCTGTAGATAAAAATAGAATTTTATGCTGTAGTACATTTTCACTTTTTTTAACTTACCTCATTTTGTATATTATATTTATTGATAATTACATTAATGATGTTTAACTTCTTATCTCTAGTGTCATGTGAAACTTACTTCCCTCATATATTTCAGAGCTTTGAAGTATAGGTAAGAGTCTAATATATGGGAGTTTCTATTTTTAGAAATAAGCTTTAATATATTTGTAGGCTTAGTACCTTTATATGCATAGATAGATTAATTTTAAACTTTACTCTCATATTTTAAAAAATGTATAATTCTCTAAGATATATATAAAAAATGAAATTTTACATAGTTGCATAGTAGAGAAGGGAAAAATAATTCACTTTAGTGTTTAACAACTTCTACTACAACAGCAACAATTTTGCCAGTATCTAGATTCTCAATTGCAGGATGTTTTAAGTCACGTAATATACTTCCAATGACACCGCTGTGACATGTAATTGAGACAAATTTTTCTTGTGGTGCCAACGTTTCAAATATTTCTATTAGACCATTGTTGACACGGGTATCCATATCTGTTTGAGGTTCCCTCCAGTCGGCACGCCATAACTGATCTACTTCAGGATAATTCTCAGGATATATCCAATGAATAACATTGCCTGATTTCATCTTATAATTTTGGTATTCCTGTAATGCAATAGAATGGTCTACTCTTTTATCACAGGTGTGTTCACCTAGTGTTTCTCTGAGATTTTCTAATATTATGGGAAATACTTGGGCTTCACTAGGTAAAAATTTACAAAATACAGGAGTCCATGATTCAATAAACGTTTCTAAACACCTTCTCATAGGGGAACTAAAATATACATGTGGTAAAAACCCTAGATCTTGAACAATAGGTAATATTACATTTGAACCAGTATCATATACTTGTTTTTTTCCTACTGGAGTTAATTTGGAATCTACCCAATCACCATATTCGTCACCTTCTAACAAAGACCAGTATTCATCCCATTTATCCTCCCCATAACGTTCGATCGCAGCGTTATGATAGCCTTGTCCGTGTCTTGCCAAGATAAGTAATTTATATTCATGAGTAGGCGTATCTTTCGGAATTGAGTCATATAATTGTTTCCAAGATCTATGGTTAACCAACTCTAAATGATTAATCTTATTTGAATCTACTGATTTGGAACCCTCTTCTGGAAAAGCTAAAAAATAGCCAGGTAGAGCTCTAAAAGTTTTTGTGATAGTCATTGTTCTTGTGAATTTTGAAATTAGGATTATTTGCTTCTTTTCTTGTAATCTAGGAAGTTTGTTCTTTCTTTGATCGAGAAACTGGTAATGTTTAGTTTATACTTTGAATGAAATATTACTCGAGTCCTTTTTTTCCTCTTTCTTCAAAAAGATTTGTCTTCTCGAGAAATTTTGAAAACAATTGTTCATTCTCAATAACGCTTTTTTTAAAAAAAAAGAAAGAAAAAAAAAAGAAAAAACAGTGATTCGAAGGCTTGCCCTTTTTTATTTATATGGAAGAAAACATTGAGTTTGTTTAGCCTCTTTTATAACAGGTATTATTGACCTTTGAAGAAGATATCACAGATTTTTATTATTATTTTTATTAGAGTATCTTAAGGTTCTTTTCAACAGAAAATTTATGACATGAAGGGAGAGAATTAGGAAAATATTGAAAAGCAGTATATTTTTGCTTAGAAGTATTTATTAATGAAGTTTTTCTTGGTATATGATGATCTTTCAATAATACCAATAATGCGTATTATAACTTGACTATACTAATTATTGAAATTATTAATAAAAGAAGAAGAGGAAAGATATAATATATCTATGACAGTATGACTAATTAATGCAACATAAAATAGTGTTAAACCATCCTTTTAAATAACTAAAAAAATTGATAGTGCAAGTATTACGGGTAAAGTTGAGTTATATATTAGTATAAGTGTTTAGGTTTATGTGGTTGTCTATTTGTCTGACTCTTGCTGATCTAGAGATATTTGTGTTTCACAATTATAATTTCTCTTAAAAATGTTCCTTTCCTCTTTTTTTTTTTTCTCTGTTTCAAGTTGGGCGGCTAATATGGAAGGTCAAAGTTTATATAAACAGACATAACTATATATGAAAAAATCTACAGGGAGATAAAAACGAGGTCAAACACGTAGACGCATTTAAAGATTTGTTAAGAAGGATGTTTTTAAGAACTGTCCAAGCAAGTTTCTCCTAACGCTTTCCTTATGACTTTCTTCTTTTATTAATTACAAGCATATTTATAAACAAACAACTGCAAAGTAAAAAAGTAATAACGGCAGGTTCATTTTAAAAAACAGTAAAGTGGTTTATATTCTACAATATTCAAAGTGTATATAATAAAAATGAAAAAAACAAAAGCCTAGTGTTTGAAACAAATGAAGTTTCAAATACTATGGGGACCAAATGGTTTAAGGTGCCTTAGTAGAGAACACAGTTGAAGACTTTAACACTAGAAATGACTTTGAGAGACTCTACATAGAATGAGATTATGGTTAAAAAGTTGCTAGTTTTAGATTAAATGATAATTCGTTGATAAGAGTTACAACACTAACAAAGAAGAACTAAGACAATTCTTCTAATAACTAAAATAAAGGTACAAAACATACGATGAGAAACTACAAACAAAGATAGGTGATAGAAACTAGAAATAAAGGGTTTACTAAAAAAACAAGAAAAGTATGATATAAAGAGGAAAGTATGGATACTCAATCTATGCAAAATATGAGTTATGAGTTTGTCGAAAAAATGGAAATGGAATTTTTTTTTTTTTCGATGTGAAAGGTGATAATGTTTTTATACTACTTAGAAAATGTCACGATTTACACACTCAAACATATTTTTATTTACCATCTTTAAAATGTGGTTTTGTATTAATTAAATTTTATGATGGTAAAGATATTTATTCTAATGTTGAAAAATATGATGACCCTATGTTTGAAAAAAAAGGTACCTGGTGGTTAAAATTGCATACAAAAGAAATGAAAGGGTATTAAAATAAATCTTCTGATGCGTTTTTTTATTTTTATTATTGGTATTTTTAATATCCATCCTTAAGACGCAAAAAATATTTACTAACAATATCTTTTATTTGATCTTATTGGTTTATTTTATTCAAAGCTAAGGAAACAAATAACTTTGAAAATTATTAGAATTATATCCACTATAGAGTACCTACCTACACGACAAATATTCTTGAATAAACACATATATAGGCGTCTCTCTCTCTATATGAATTGTTTCGAAATGCTACTTAGGGAACTATACCTTAAAACGCTTAAGGCGCCCCTGCTTGATTAACCTTCCTTTTCTTTCCCTTTCTCTCTTTTTCCCCCAAAGGGGTTGTCTAACAGTGCCCCACCCAAGTGGCGCTCACGTTTTCCCCTATGCATTATTACCTTTACTTTTTCGTTTTTTTGTTGATATATATCATTCACTTTATTGACTTTATTAAATCATAACATTACTTAAATTAAAGAGAGTTACATAGTTACTATCTAAATATTGAAGTGGAAATGAACTACTAAACTTATTACTATAACAGCATTGAATATATGTTATTGAACTAGCTTAAGCTGTTCAAATGTACTATAACTTCCCGAGATTTCTTCGAGGAACTATGCTATTGTTCGAAACTAAACAAAGCAAGAAGGTAATATATTAAAATTTAGATATGGTTCTGTCGTCCCTCATTTATTTTCGGATTTTGATTGCTACTGTATTAATAACCCTACTTTCCTTTATTTGTTCCTTTCTTATAAAAAATGAAGACCTATGTTTATTTGTTTGTTTGTCATTTCCAAAATGTCTTGAAGTAAAAAAAAAAAAGAAAAGAAAAGATAAATAAAGAGTGCAACTAGAGTAACGGCCATTTTTTGTTAAAAGTTACCGTAATATATATATATATATGTGTGGGAGTGTGTGGTTACTTTTTCCTTTTCTCTAGTTTCACAGGAATACATGCATTCTTTCCCTTATTAATTGGAAGTTTTGAGGTGAATATTTTTGTTATTCTTTTGTTATTCAGACTTAAAATCATTAAGGCAAATAAAGGAGACGACACGTTATAAATATTATTATAGACAATGTCTCAATTTGAAATACAGTCTATACCTACTAAACCTTATCAGGATCAAAAGCCAGGTACTTCCGGTCTTCGTAAGAAGACTGCAGTCTTCATGAACCAACCAAATTATACTGAAAATTTTATTCAATCGATAATGGATGCCATCCCAGAAGGTTCTCAAGGTGCTGTACTTGTTGTCGGTGGTGATGGTCGTTTCTATAACGATGTTGTCATGAATAAAATTGCTGCAATTGGTGCTGCCAATGGAGTTAAGAAATTGGTTATTGGTCAAAATGGTCTTTTGTCTACGCCTGCTGCTTCTCACATAATTAGATCTTACCACGAAAAGGTTACTGGTGGTATTATCTTAACTGCATCACATAACCCAGGTGGTCCGGAGAACGATATGGGTATTAAGTATAACTTGGCTAATGGTGGTCCAGCCCCTGAATCCGTTACTAATGCTATGTGGGAAGTTTCCAAGAAATTAACTCACTATAAGATTATTAAAGATTTCCCAACTTTAGATCTATCTAAGATCGGACCAAATCAAAAATATGGTCCCTTATTGGTTGATGTTATTGATACTACAAGTGCATACGTTGATTTTTTGAAGACAATTTTTGACTTCCCATTAATCAAACAATTTATTACTAAACAACGTAATACCAAGAATTGGAAATTGTTGTTTGATTCTTTGAATGGTATTACCGGTCCTTATGGTAAGGCTATTTTTGTTGATGAATTTGGTCTTCCAGCCGATGAAGTCTTACAAAACTGGCATCCACAACCAGATTTTGGTGGTTTGCATCCAGATCCAAACTTAACGTATGCTAGGTCTTTAGTTGATAGAGTTGACCGTGAAGGTATTGAATTTGGTGCTGCTTCTGATGGTGATGGTGATAGAAACATGATTTATGGTGCAGGTCCAGCGTTTGTATCACCAGGTGATTCTGTTGCTATCATTGCAGAATACGCTAATGAGATTCCATATTTTGCTAAACAAGGTATTTATGGTCTTGCTCGGTCTTTCCCAACTAGTGGTGCTATTGACCGTGTTGCAAAAGTACATGGTCTTAACTGTTATGAAGTTCCAACTGGTTGGAAATTTTTTTGTGCTTTATTTGAAGCCAAAAAACTATCCATCTGTGGTGAAGAATCTTTTGGTACTGGTTCAAACCATATCAGAGAAAAGGATGGTCTTTGGGCGATTGTTGCATGGTTAAATGTTTTGGCTATTTATAATAAGCATAACCCAGAAAAGGAGGCTTCTATCAAGACTATTCAAGAAGAATTTTGGAATAAGTATGGTAGAACGTTCTTCACCCGTTATGATTACGAAAATGTAAGTTCTGAAGATGCTGGGAAAGTCGTTGATTTATTAAACAAATATGTCTCACAAGATAATGTTGTAGGTACACCATTCCCAACCGATCCGTCTGTAACTGTTGTTGATGCAGGTGACTTCTCATACACCGATCTTGATGGATCAGTATCAGATCATCAAGGCCTCTATGTCAAGTTATCTAATGGTGCTAGATTTGTGTTAAGATTATCAGGTACCGGCTCTTCTGGTGCTACTATCAGATTATACATAGAAAACTATACTAATGACTCAAAGAAATATGGTTTAACTGCAGATATTTTCCTAAAACCAACCATAAAATCCATTGTTGATTTCCTAAACTTCAAAGAATTGATTGGTACTGAGGAACCAACTGTTCGTACCTGAGCAAGGACCTTATTGACTGTTTTTTTACTTTTTTATTGTTTGCCTTTTTTAACTGTTTATTTCAATTATAGTTAAATCCCAAATGTATAAATTAAGTAATAAATTAATTAAGTAACTGCCGAATTTCTGTAAAACTATATTTGCTTTTTCCCTTTACTATATGTTTCTATGTCATTCTTTGTATTTTTTTAAAGATTGTAGTTGTATATAGAAGGGGTCAAGAATATACAGAAGATATAATTTGCTGTTTTAATATGAATAAAAGAAAAAATATGTAAAAGTGAAAGGGTGCGTAATCAATAACTAGAAAGTAAAATTGAGATTAAATTGAAACCTATTAAGTTAGTTTGGTGATTGTTGAATTTAGGTAATCTTCTTTTTTCTGTTAGTAGGCAAATGCTCCTTCGGCGGAGTTAATTTCAAAAGTTGTGGCGGATTTTACGAATTATACAATTCCGACTAATTTCGGAAACGTTACTTTTTTTTCGAATGTGTTTCTTGAAGTATTTGTTTCCCTCGAGAAATCTTGAGGCAGATGGAACGAATGTTAATAATTTTTCTTCAAAGTGGGAATGAACCATATACATTAGGGAAGTATCTTAGATAAAGTCAATTCTATTTTCATTAGGAGAAATGCTTTTTGTTTACTAAGTGTAGCTAGAAACATGTCCCTTCAAAAAAAAATAAAAAATAAAAAATAAATATAAGTGATCTAGACCATACTGTTGTAAAGTTATCATTAGCGAGAGATTATTTACTTTTTTTTTTCGTACTATAGTTCGTTGGTTTAGTTCCTTGTTACTGAAGCTACCATTCTTTTTTTTTTTTTGTTTTTGTTTTTGTTTTAATCTTTTATTAGGACAGAGATATTTATTAATAGATATATATAATAGCATTATTTTACTTATACTCATCAGGTCCTTTCAACGTATTTCTATTTGATTCAATTATTTCAAATTTAGCACATTATGTATTCCTGGAAGAATAAATTCAAATTTGGTAAATCTAAAGAAGAGAAAGAAAAAGAGAAGGAGAAGGAATCTAAGCATCATAGTGGTCTTCACCGTTCGAACGATAATGATGTTATTTCATATCATTTAAATAATGTGACACAACCAAATTCTGATCGTAAAGACACAATTACACAAGCTTCGGCTAGTACTAGTCAAATAGCGGTAGCTCGTGATGGTATATCGTCTGTATCCACCTACAATGAAGGCAATAACACTCATTCACATAAATATGTTGATTTAAGAAATGACCCTAGAAATTATGATAATAATGTTGTGTCTTCAGAAAAATCTAGTTCACAATCTAATGTCTCAAATACATCTACTTCAAGTGGTGGTATGATGACTATTAAAGTTTATAATGGTGATGGGTTTAATTTACCATTTGATATTACTGCTAATGATCAAATTTTGACTAAACTGTTATCATCTGGGGTTCCTGTGCAACAGAGCAAGACAGACATTGATATTGACCAGTTAGCTTCACAAATCTCAAGAATCACACTATCCAATCAAGGTTCTTCTTCAGAGTCATTGATTCCAAAGGAAAATTCATCAAGTTTTATCCCTGCTACTATTATGTTACCTGGTTCTCAAAATGCTAGTCCCTTATTATATTTCACAATTGAATTCGATAACACTGTGGCTACTATTGAACCAGAGTATGGTACTATGGCAAAACCAGTTTTTAACAAAATCTCGACATTTGACGTTACTAGAAAATTACCATATATTAAAATCGATGTTTTTGCTCGAATTCCATCTATTCTTTTGCCATCAAAGGCATGGCAAGAGGAAGTTAGTGAAAATAATGAAAATTTGAAAAAGATTTTTGAAAAGATTAATAGTAATCAGGATATACACCTTGATTCATGCCAATTACCAGTTAATTTGAAGATTGATTCTGCAGCAAATATTAGATTGTATAATCATCATTGGGTAGAGTTGGAGAATGGGTTCGGTAACATCAACTTGACTATTGATTATAAGCCTTCAAAGAATAAACCATTATCGATTGATGATTTTGATCTTTTGAAAGTTATTGGGAAAGGTTCATTTGGTAAAGTTATGCAAGTACGGAAAAAGGATACACAAAAGATATACGCATTGAAGGCAATTAGAAAGTCTTACATTGTATCTAAGTCCGAAGTCACACATACTTTAACTGAAAGAACAGTATTGGCTAGAGTAGACTGTCCATTTATTGTACCATTAAAATTTTCTTTCCAATCTCCCGAAAAGTTGTATATAGTGTTGGCTTTTATTAATGGTGGTGAATTATTTTACCACTTACAAAGGGAAGGTAGATTTGATTTATCAAGAGCAAGATTCTACACTGCAGAATTGCTATGCGCATTGGAGACTTTGCATAATATGGACGTCATTTATCGTGATTTAAAACCAGAAAATATATTGTTAGATTATCAAGGTCATATTGCACTTTGTGATTTTGGTCTTTGTAAATTGAATATGAAGGATGATGATAAAACAGATACTTTCTGCGGTACACCAGAATACTTGGCACCTGAATTATTGTTAGGTCAAGGATACTCAAAAGTTGTCGATTGGTGGACTTTAGGTATATTATTATATGAAATGTTGACTGGTCTTCCGCCATATTATGATGAGGATGTACCAAAGATGTACAAAAAAATCTTGCAAGCACCATTAAGATTTCCAGATGGGTTTGATAAAGACGCTAAGGATTTATTGATTGGTCTATTAAGTAGAGACGCCTCTAGAAGATTGGGTCGTAATGGTTCACAAGAGATCAAAGATCACCCATTCTTCAGGCAATTGTCATGGAGAAGATTAATGATGAAAGGTTATATCCCACCATTTAAACCACCAGTCAGTAGTGCCATGGACACAAGTAATTTCGATCAAGAATTTACTAAAGAGCAGCCAATTGATAGCGTTGTTGATGAGTTTTTAAGTGAAAGTGTTCAAAAACAATTTGGTGGATGGACCTATGTTGGTAATGAGCAGTTGGGTAATTCTATGGTTCAGTGAAGAAGTATTCGTTAGTAAACAATATTATCTCTTATTGCATTTCTTTCTCTATTTTAGATTTATCTAACTATATATGTTATTCAAGAAGAAATTAAAATATATGTGATTTAAGACATATTTCAAACTTTATCCTTTATTGTCTGCTCAGGTGTATTTTTTATTGTATATATTTACAGACATAACACCAAAAGTGAGTGAAGAAAGATAACAAGGAGATTGTGCAAGTATTGGAAAATGGTTTTTATAGAAAATCTACCATAGAAATCATAATACTTCTTTCCTTGTGTATTTTCTTCAATCAATACTCACTCTTAATAAAAAGTAATAAGAGTAATAAAAATTCATCTAAGTGCTGGTAAGATGTTATCCGGAAATACTATTTTTTTTTTTTTCTTTGACCTCAATTTTTAAAAAGGAAAAAAATCGCGAGAAAGCGATGAGCATCACGACTTTTAAAAGGAGATTTCAGGTATTGTTATTACTTTATAAACTTTAGAATAAACAGTTAAATATATAATGTTGTTTTTTCCTTTTAATTCTTTAGAGTTTGCTACCAATGGTAAGGTAATTGGGGGAAAAAAGAAGAAAATTAACAAAATTTTACAATTAAAGAAAGAAATATCGTCCAATATTGACAAAAAAAAATGATGGCATTCGAAAATACTACTAAACGATCTACTCAAGAATTAATAAACCCAATTGATCCCAAAAAACGTAAAGTTGAATTCGCAAAAGATGTAACTTTGTACCCTATATCATATAACAAAGAGGAATGTAATATTAAGACAAGTGATGAACTCGATGGCTTTTCTTCTGCTATCTATGCAAGATTTGTGAAATCAGCATTAGATGATCTTGAAAAGGTATGTTTTCATTTTTTTTTTTAATACTTATTTATTTTTCATTCTATTACTACTATGCCTAGTATTATTGCATGAGAGTATAAAGGGAAACTGATTGATGTATGACTTCAATGATTATAAAAAATGGTATTTGTATGTGTATTTCTTCTCTTTTAATAATATGTTTTTTTTTTATTTTAAAATCTTTCAGTTTGGTCATATCTTAGATATATTATTGAGTTCTGTTTTTTTTTACTAACAAACTATTTTTTATAATATATCTATGGTAACGCCAAAATATGTGTATGTATCTAGTCCCATATTATTACTATTTTGCATTTTTTTTTCTTTTTGGTATAGAATGATTCTACCCAAATTAATATAATTGTAGACCAATTGTCACTTAATGATAAAAGCACAGAGAAGATCAAACCAGATAATTTAAATATTCTTTTAGATACCCTTTCAAGTAATATCAACAGGGTCGATTCCTCCAAAGGAACAACATTAATTCAATCTTTAATAAATCTAAATAGATGGTGGGAACTACAATCTGTCACACTATCTAAATATGTATATTTCATTAGAATTCTGTGTTCTAGTATACCTAAATGGTGGCAGGACGTTTCAATGAATTTGATCTCCAATTTCTCTGCATTGTCATTGAAGGCAGCAAATGAGCATCATATATTGTTAAACTATTTTTTAAGTGTGATTCCAAGTTCTTTACAACTCATTGATTCTTATTTACTTAAATTTTTCCCTAATAGGAATGATACGCGTAAGAATTTAGTTAATTATATTTCCAATATCTTATATTTAACTAAATATTGTAAAGAGTTACGGTTCCAAGTCTGGTCATTGATCATTGAAAAGATCATATCAATTGACGTTGAATTACAGAATGAATTGGATGAAATGGATGATGATATTGAAGGTGATTTTGGAGAAGCAGAAGAAGAAGAAGATGATGATGATGATGATGATATAAACTCTGAGGATAGTGAAAAAGATGATGATGACGATGACAACGAAGAATTAGAAGGTGTTGAGGAATATAATGTAGAAGTCAATCAAAACATTAAAGAATTATCTACGAAACTTGATGTGATTTTGACGCTTGTCAGTGAGAATATTAGTTCTGAAGTGACTCCAGAAGGTTTAGAGAATGGTGAAGGTGTATCAGTTTTCAATACTTTGACTACGTTGTTTAAGACCCGTATCCTGCCCACATATTACATAAGGTCAATTCAATATATAATGTTCCACTTATCACAACAACAATTAGAATTGATGGATTCATTTCTTGTCACTTTAATCGATATATCCTTTGCAGTCAACGAGACTTCAGAGAAGAGAATCAAATCGTTACAATATTTAGGATCATACATTGCACGTGCAAAGAGACTATCAAGGACTCAAATTATATTCGTTGCCAGTTACTTGACTTCGTGGTTACACCGGTATGTCATAGAGAGAGAGGAGGAAGTGGATCAGCCAGGTGGTATGGAAAGATTTAAACATTTCTATGCTGCATTTCAAGCATTGTGTTACATATTTTGTTTTAGAAGAGATATTTTCAAAGATTTGGATGGGAATTGGGAATGTGAATTGGACAAATTTTTCCAAAGAATGATTATATCCAAATTCAATCCATTAAAATATTGTAATGAGAATGTTATGTTGATGTTTGCAAGGATACCTCAACATGAAGACATAGCGTATTGTTTCAGTATCATTGAGAATAATAATAATGAAAGGTTAAGGGGTATTGTTGGTAAATCGAATATCAATAATAAGACATCTTCAACAAGTTTCAGTAATGGAACTTCTGCATCATCGGCAATATGGTCGCTTGCTACGAGACAACAATTCATTGATTTACAAAGTTATTTCCCATTTGATCCACTTTTCTTGAAAAATTATAAAGAAATGATGAAGGATTATTACATTGAATGGAGTGAAGTCAGTGGGGATTTAGAAAGTGATCATGAGTCAGATGAATGAATAGATAGATAAAGATATTTTCCGGCTATAAATGTTTTTTATCACATTATATACAAGAATATATATATAGAAATTCAGGGTTTTTTTAAAATCCTTTGTCTATGGTTTTAACTTATATGGCGTTAACAAAGACAAGATAGAAAAGAAAAAAATGTACCTGATGCATTCATCGCTTTTACCTTACTACCCAAATAACCGGGGAAAAAAGTACAACAACCATATAAGATAACAAGATATCTATCAAATTGGTAAACATGAACAAAAAAGAAAGAAAACAAAAACAAAACAAGGATCATCTAAGTTCTGCAGGCAATCTTTCTTCTTGCCATTATTTCAACCTCTTCGAGAGAGAGAGAGACAAGAGAAAGAACTTAGTTAAATCCGCGGTGAACGGGGGTTGCATTTGACGGAAATAAAGAAAAAAAAAAGCCAAACATTCTAGTGTGGTGTGTGGGTGGGTGTGGAAGACGCCCCCCTTACTTTCTGCTAGGCTCCACGACTACCTAAAACAAAGTTTGTGGAGTGTGTATACCGGTTTGAAGAGACAGAGAGAGAGCGAGAGGGGCGTGGTTTAGTCTTAGACATTATGTTGACACTTTCTCTTCTCTTTTCTTGACAAGAACCGATTAGAAGAATATCGTTTAAGTATAAAATTGTTACTATTTCATGTTCATCCGTTTGTTCTTATGGTGTATATATTTAAAGGCTATACAGACAAAAAAAAAAGCTTTTTCCAACATATAAAGTACTCTGAACTATATATTATTCATTAACCGATATTGCATTATTGCATAACTATCTCGGTTGCTTTCTTTCTTTCTTTTTCAATCCTTCTACTTAATTTGATTGTCGGTAATCAATACCTCTTCATATTTTAATTAATGGATCAAACTAATAATACAGATATCAATATTAGTACTCCTACTACGGATACACATACTATAGATTCCGATTTATATCCTATTCCATCTTTATCCTCTGTTAATTCTTCTACTATTTCATCTACCTCCACCTCTACCACCGATGTATCTTCGTCTGAAAGCATTAATAATAATCATAGTAACAGTAATAATAATAATAGCCGTTCGATAAATGGCGATAAATCTACAAGAACTTCTAATGAGATAGAATATTCGGCTGATATTAGACCTCTATCATTTAAAGTTAATAAGAATCCTGATACTCAAACTCTTCATAGAGGAAGTCATGCTGATTTGATAGATATTCAAGATGATAGTTTACATTCAATTAACTATTTAAAAACTAACAATAATAACAATATTAATAATAATAATAATAATAAAATTGATTTTGCGTCAAGTTTTAATGGGTCGAACACTCTCCAATTGAAAAATTATTCTATTTTTGATAATGATCAATTTAAAAGTTTTTTGGAGAAACCTAAGTACATTAAAATTTATCGTAACATTAAACATAAAACTAAAAATGTAGGTATCTTTAATAAACTGTTTTTAGCACAGGAATTGTGCATAAACAATGTTCCTACTCCTTTGTCTACTACTACATCCAATTTTAATACTAATTCTCTAGATAGATCTAATTCTAGAAAAATGTTCAACAGTGGTGGTGGCGATGGCGGTGGTAGACCCTCTATTTCATCATTAGATTCAAATAATATTCATTCCAATAAACATAATAGAAGAAATAGTTGTATAAATAACTCCACCAGTCATAGCAACAATAACAGTATTAATAGTTCCCAATATATAATGTCTTTGAAATTTAGTGTGAGTGGGAAATATATGGCCGTTGGTTACAAAGATGGATCTATTAGAGTATGGAAAGTTATATCTTCTCCAGCAGAGAGATGGGAATTGAACAACATTATCGATGGTGAGCATGATCTTCTACTTAAAAATAAAAGAATAAATCAACTGACACATAACAATATTAACATTAATGGTAATACCCCCTCATTTGAAAACTCTTGTTCTATGAAAAATGAGAATAACGAATCGCTAAGCCTCTATGCTCCTGTCTTTAACCCAACTCCAATCAATTCATTTATAAAGGGCCACGTTCAAGATATTTTAGATATGGATTGGTCCAAGAACGATTTTCTTATAACTTCCTCAATGGATAAAACCGTCAAGTTGTGGCATATTGAAAAATCACAGTCGTTGAAAAGTTTCTCTCATCTGGATTTCGTGACAAGTGTAAGGTTCCATCCAAAGGACGATAGATTCTTTATATCTGGTTGTCTAGATCATAACGTTAGATTATGGTCCATTATAGATAATTGTGTTTGTTTCAGTTATAACTGCCATGACTTGATTACTTCTTTGACAATCTCAAGTAATGGAGGGTTGACGATTGTAGGTACTTTTAATGGGTTTATTCATATCCTGGAAACAAATACTTTAACACCCATCACATCCTTCCACGTTACGGATAAATCCACTCAGGGGATTCATTCTAAAAGATATGAAGATATGAATCTTGATGGGAAAGTCTTTAAAGGGCCAAGGATCACGGGTATTGATTTCATTGATGATGAGACAAAGGGTTCTAGAGATAGACAAATTATCGTCACCTCCAACGATTCAAGGATACGGATCTTCGATATTAAGGCAAAGAAATTGTTGGAATATTTGAAAGGTTTCAGTAGTGGTTCCTCTCAACATTTGGCTCAATATGTGGAGTATCATAATAAAGGAATTGTCGTTTGTAGTAGTGACGATCATTGGGTCTATGGTTGGACATTACATTCTGATAGACAGAGTGGTAGCGTAATTAAGGATAGTTTTAGTGATAATGAGATGGGTAAAGCAGGGAACCAAGAAACGGGGAAGAAGATGAAAAATGAAGTATTAAATTTCCTTAATAGTAGTTCTAAATTGTTGCCATTAAAAATTTCAAAAGTTATCCCTAATAATATATCTATCAGTGATCGATTGGCTAAGAAAAATTCGAGATATTTATCGTTCCATGCACATCATCATGCAGTGACTACCACAGTGATAGCACCAGATACAACATCGAAAATATTATCATTATCAAATGATTTTATTTGTGAGTTAACTTTACAATATTTGAGAGAATTGAAAAATAATAACGAATTAAAAGATTGCAAGGAATACAATAAAGTTAATGGAAAATCTAAAAGTTTATTGGAAGATAAATTAATGAAATCTGTGATGGAGTATAATTTACCGGATTCTGCAAGTATAATTGGTCCCATTATTGTAACTAGTGATTCACATGGTATAATTAGAATATTTAGATTTGATATGCTTCAAGATGTTAGAGAAGGTATTTTAGCTCATTTAAAGAAACAAGATACTATAATGAGAAGAAACAGTTCCAACATCAATAATAATAGTAGTAACAGTACTACCAATAGTAATAGCTTTGATATGATGAATCAATCTGTATTTTCCGCAGATAGAATAATGACAAAATCAACAGATTTGGAATCAAAAGAATCAAATATTGTCTCATCCAGTGAAAATAATTATATCAGTAAAGATAAAATTGCTAGTGAATGTAATAATGGTGGAAATGATAAAACTAAAGTTAAAAACATATCACGCATTGAAAATATATCCAATCAGAAGAGTATCAATAGTAATAAAGAAAGTAAAGCTAGTAGTGGGATATGTCCCAGAAAGAGTAACGTTTCTAGTCTGTTTACAAAGTTAAGTGTTGGTCCAGAACTGAAAAGTACGAGCGACTCAAATCGTTCAACTGTAAAGAAGGATAAATCTCCAGTTCTTAATGATGCATGTAACGGTGGGATATTCCCTAAGATTTCGGAAGAGGAGACAAGTGACTATGTTACTCTGAATGAGACCTATAATGCATCCCGTTCAAGAAATAGTACGATTAACAGTATCTCAGCGTTGAATATGCGTTGTTCTACATGTAATGGTACTCGATTTGAACCCATACGTAAGAAATCTTTGAGTCAAAGGGAGATGACATATCGTTGTGCGGACTGCGGCACAATATTGAATAATTTTAGGTAAAAAGTTTTTTTTTTTTTATTTTATTTTTTTTTTTTCTTTTCTTTCATGTTTATTATATATATAGTGGGAATCCTGGACCTTATATCCTCCTACAAATCATTTTTACTATGTTTAGACTTCTATATATACATGAATTGCATATATATATTAATATTCAAATATGTTATTTCGAATATTTTACATACTAATTGAATATTGAATATATGTAATATCCTTCTCTTCTCTATTTCTTATTTCCTAGCACTAAGTAAAACAAAAGTGAATGACTAAGCGATTATACTTGTAAAAAAACATCCTAACTATCTTTTGTGTTTTTTTTTTTTTTTCCGAGGCCGGTATCGGCTCAACACCGGTATATATAATATATATATTGTGGTGTATATGTGTTATTACCCTGTGTGGACTATGAATACCGCGAGAACAGACACTGAGTCATTACAGTGACCAAAATAAAGAACTGCGTAATTCTTTATTTATTTTTTTTTTGTTTTTGTTTTTCTTTTTTTTTGACTCCATCATTTTTGAAACTTTTCAGGTCTCTCGAGCGATGGTCATTTCAAACTTAGTCACATTATGTCATTGGATAGATGAGTACATACATATATATGCAGTTGATCCTTCGAAGATGAGATAAGTATAAAGACACCATGGTCTCGTTTCCTATCGAGTATTTTAATTGTTTACATCCCAGACCATAAAAGTGTAAAAAAAAAAAAGGGATCGTAATAGTCCAACTTATATATAATAAAGAAAAGAAGAAGAAATAAAATAGTAAGCACAGGAAACGAAAAAAAATTATTATTATTATTATTATTATTATTATTATTATTATTTTTTTTTTGATGCTATTATTATGTCTGGTACTGAAAGAAAAGAGGGGTCAATTGAAAGGACAGCAGCCCAAAAGATTTCGAAAATTGGTTCTTTTGTAGCAGGTGGTCTAGCGGCATGTTTTGCCGTGACTGTGACAAACCCAATCGAGGTGGTTAAGATCAGGATGCAGTTGCAAGGCGAGATGTCTGCAGTGGGTGAAAACATATACAGAAACCCCATCCAAGGGATTTTGGTCACGTTTAAAAACGAAGGTATAAGAGGTTGTCAAAGGGGGTTAGTCTCGGCTTACATCTACCAGATAGCGTTAAACGGTTCGAGGTTAGGGTTCTACGAGCCGATTAGATTGGCACTGAACAAATATGTGTATCCGGATCAAGAGAGTCATTGCGTTCAAAATGTGGGTGTCAATATGTTTTCGGGTGCCTTTTCTGGGATCATTGGTGCAGTGGTTGGATCTCCGTTATTTTTAGTTAAGACAAGGATGCAGTCATATTCCACGGCTGTGCAGTTAGGTGATCAAACGCATTACACAGGTGTTTGGAATGGGTTATCGACGATCTATAAACAAAGTGGCTTACAAGGTCTTTTCAAAGGTGTCGATGCGGCTATTTTAAGAACTGGTGCTGGGTCATCAGTACAGCTACCGATTTACAATACAGCCAAGAATTTTTTATTGAGACATGACATAATGGAGAATGGACCACATTTGCATATGTTAGCCAGTATGATCTCTGGGTTGGGTGTTGCAGTGGTGATGAATCCATGGGATGTCATTTTAACAAGGATATATAATCAAAGGACTAATAAATATAAGGGACCTATTGATTGTTTGATGAAGACAGTTAGGATTGAAGGTCCAATGGCTTTATATAAGGGGTTCGAGGCCCAGGTGTTTAGAATCGCACCACATACAATTTTATGTTTGACACTTATGGAACAAACTATGCATTTGGTTTACTCTATTGAAAAGAGGATCTTGGGTCATGACTAAGTAAAGGGGAAGAGGAAGGGGAAGGAGAGGGAAGAAAGATTTATTTACGATCCATCTAATAATGATTATTTGAAACAAATCAAAAAGAGAAAAGGCCCAACAGGAATATCTTGTGTAATCCTTATGTCTCATGAAATATAAGAAAGTCAAGGAAACTTCAATAAATTAAACCATATACACCCATACACCCAACCCTGGTTTACTCTTTTCCTTTTCCTTTCTTGCATTTATCAGAATCTGTTTATTGGAAAAGAGAAAAAAAAAGGGGGGCGGCAATGGCGGTGGTGGTTTTTTGGGGGAAAGAAAAGAAAAAAAGGAGAGAAACGAATCTTTTTTTGTTCTACAAAGTTCTTTAGCTTTCGAAGGGGGGGGCGAGGCGGAGGAAACCACAGACAGTACACAAGCAACTACAATTTTGAGATTATATATATGACTTTAGATCCCTCCGTTCCATCTGAAAAACAACCACATGCTTTAAAATATAAACTTCTTTGTAGTTATCTGTTTATTTATCCAATTAGATATTTTATACACTTTAGTAAAGCAAACAAACAAAGTATTTACTCTATATAATTTTTTTGTTTTGTTTTTCTGTGAAAAAGTACATTCAAAGAAACAATGACTACCAAATATTTATTACCTGAAGTCCAATGGGCTCAAAGATCGAACAAGACTGATCCAGAAAAGAATTACATCTTATTAACTATCTCCATTACAGACTGCGAGGACCCAATCCTAGATATCAAACCTACTTCACTGGACCTAACTGCCAAATCAAAGGGCCATGTAGGCGACGAAGTCGAACATGCATATAAATTACATATTGATTTCTATAAAGAAATTGTCCCTGAAAGGACCCTACATAAGAAGGCAAATGGACAACACTATTTTTTGAAAATGTTTAAAAAGGATTTACAATTGGAGTATTGGCCAAGATTGACAAAGGAAAAAATTAAGTACAATAATATTAAGACCGATTTCAATAAATGGGTCGATGAAGATGAACAGGATGAAGTCTCTGGAGATAATGATATCCCTGGTATGGATGCATTGGGTGCCGGTGGTATGGATTTTGCTGAAATGATGAAGAATATGGGTGGTGGTGCTGGTGCTGGTTTAGGCGATATGTTATCTGGAGATAAAAATAAACAATTAGAAGATTTGTTGAAACAAACACAAAATAATAATAATGCTGAAGAAAGTTCATCACATGAAGAAAATCAAAATGATGATGATGATGATGATGATAATAATGCTGATAATAATAATAATAATAAGAAGGATGAGGAAATAGAAGAAATAAATTAAAACTTTAATATGAATAATGATAACTTGTGATTCTATAGTTATCTAATCTATCATACATACATTTATATATATATTTGTGTGTGTGTGTGTGTGTGTGTGTTGCTATTTAAATATATATATTTATTTATTTACTTTGCAGATAATTGGAAAATCTGTATTCTTTTAACTCTGAAAAAAATAACTTTTAAAAATCACTCAGAAACTTCAAATTTCTTAAATTATCCTTTATTTTTTAAAAAAAAATGTTGAATATTATTAATACGAATCCCATATATATATATATATATATATATATCATAAATGTATGAATATATAGTAGGGGTCTTTTCTTATTGATTTCATATAAATGTTAATTGCTTCACTAAATCTGATACAAATTTAGATTCCATAATGTTATTAATATCCCATCTTTTATTCTTGCTTGTTAATGTATTGGATACTATTTCCTTTGCATACATATTGCTATCTTTAAGTTTATTCCATCTCCACTCAAACCCTGCTATTCTATGTAATGTAGTTCTTCTTCTTTGTTTAAGAGTAGCATTAATTGGGGGATCAAACGGTAAACGGTCTTCCAGTAATGAATACAATATTACACCCATTGCCCATGAATCACTCAATCTACCATCATATGGTAACCCCATTAGAACCTCTGGTGCTATATAATCTTCTGATCCACATCTTGTCACACATAAGTCATCATCTCTGGACAGTTGTTTACAAAGACCAAAATCAGTCAATTGAATAATATTATTTTTTAAATAAAACTCTCTTTTCGATTCATTGTTTGTCATTAGTTTAATTTCATTTAATGGATATACTAATAAAATATTCTCCAATTTAAGATCTCTGTGAACTATTAAATTATCATGAAGATATTTAACCGCTAAACTTATTTCCGTAAAGATCCTTTGCACTAATTCGATCTCTAACCCACCATTACATTCAGTTAATGCATTCAAGAGATCCCCACCTTCACAATAAGACATAACCATATTGCATTCAGGTATTATTGTGTCTAAACCATTCGTGTTGTTATTTTCATTATTACCCTTTTTTTTACTTTGTCTCAATAATGTACTCAAAGGAGTCTTATCATCTAGAAATATTGGATTATTGATCCCGTAAAATTTAATTGTACAAGGATGATCCAGCTTTTGTAAAACTGATAATTCTCTAATTAAAGAACTTTCGAAACTTGAAAATAGTTCAATATCATAATTACCACTACTTGCATTATTATTATTATTAATTTGTCCAAATAAATTATCTGGATAAACAATTTTCTTAATTGCTACCAATTTAGAAGTATCCTTACTTGGATCGGGTTCAATGTTTTCGTATAAATCTACAACACTAAAATTGCCTTTACCAATTTGTTTAATTTTATTTAATTTAATTGAATGATCAAGGTTTGGTAACAAGTAAACGTTTAAATTATCTATATTAGAACCTATTTCGGCATCCGTATAGTCATTATCAGTACCATCATCAATATCGTTACCAGTAGAAAATTGGCAGATACCAGACAATTCTTCACCAACAGTAGGTACAGAAGATATACGTTTTAATGATAAATATGGAGCAGGTACCAATTCTGATACGATACGATGTTTAATTTTAGATAATTCATCCAGATTGTTTGACTCTTTATTTTGTTTATTAGAACAGTTGATTTCATTTAAATCAACATTTTTCAGTGCTGTATATTCTTCGTGTCTTTTCTTAATATTAATGTTGGATAACGTTGGATTAGTAAAAGTGGTAGAAGTAGAAGATGATTGTTGTAGTTGTTGTTGAAAGATTGAGTTTTTATATGACCGCGTAGGAGAAGTGTCACCTAAAATATCTAACCCTTGTATAGGAGATAAGGGAAAATAATGTATTGGAGTGGGAAGTAATTGAATATTATCGAATTGTGAAGTAGATAAATTTTGTGGAGTAATTTCATATTTTGTATTACCAAGTGCATTACTATCATTATTATTAATATTGTTATCATCATCATAAATAGTAATAATCGTAGCAGCAGTCTTGTTATTTATATCTCCATTAATATCTAAATTAGTATTCAATTTTTTTAATCGAGTAGTCTTTGATTTTTCTTTAAGACCCTTGGGATACTCTGCAAACTTTTGCTGAATGTTCATATTTACCATACGTTATTAATAGATTGTTTGTGTGTATGCAATAAGTATATATTATTCTTCAATTAATAAATCGGAAGCAGAGTATAATCAATCCATCCACAAACAAGCAGACAAACACATATATATATACACACTTTTAAACAAGATCTTGTTATCTACTCTTTGTAGTAGTGAGGCTCATATTATTCTTCATGTATCTTATATCTCATTAAACCTTGCATTACCACAATACAAAGAAAATAAACAGAATAAAGTAACTTTTCTTTTCTTTTCTTTTTTTTTTTGGTCTGATCTTATTTGATCTTTAAAAGAACAATGGGACTTAAGTGAAGGGACCAAGAAGAAAATAATTACGCTATATTGTGTTATGCTATATTGTTGACACATGTGTAATAATAATAATAATAATAATAATAATAATATATATATATATATATATATCATATAAACACTAGGACAAGAATAAAAAGATACACAAAAGAAATATCTGTAGATTTAAATAATCGTCAATATTATTCATCATTCCCTTTTCACTCTTTTCTTCTTTGTTAACTGATCTACTATATTACCTCCAATCTTTCTTTTCTTATTCTGTGATTGTTTCTTTTCAAATTTTGCCTGTTGTTCCTTTCTTGTCTTTTCACCCAATTTTTGTAATTCATTAGAACGTCTTATCAGTTCTTTATTATCTGGGTCATCAATAGTCTCTAACCATTTTAATAATTCAATCTCTTCACCATATCCGTTCTCATCTTGATATGGTGTTTCAAGGATTAATGGAATGCCTTCAAATCTTTTATCATGTGCTAACCATCTAAATGGTTCTAATCCAATGAATCCATGTCCTATTTTCTCGTGTAAATCTTGATTAGATTCCAGTGGTGCTTTGGAATCGTTAATATGCATAGATTTCAAATATTTGAATCCTATAATTTCATCGAAATGTTCCCAAAATTTATTAAATTTTTCAACTGTTGATTGAATATCATAACCAGAGGCAAATGTATGGCATGTGTCTATACATACACCGACTCTTTCTTTACTATCAATCAAATCAATAACTTCACGTAAATCTTCTAATCTATTACCAATCAAATTATCCTTACCTGCCATATTCTCCAATACAATAACCACTGACTCTGTTTCTCCAATTGCCTTATTTAAATATTTGGCTAATTGTTTTAATTGAGTCTTCACATTACCTCCTTTCAATGCACTACCTGGATGTAAATTATAATGGCCTATCCCTAACAGTTCGCATCTTTTCAATTCATCAATCAATTGAGAATATGCTTTTGTTGCTTTACTTTCATCTGGATTACATAGATTAATAAAATAATGTCCATGTGGCAAAATGTCCTTTAATGGATCATATTTAAACTTTTCACAATTTAATTTAAATTTCTGAATCTCTTCATTGGATAATGGTGGCGAGTCCCATTTCCTTGGTGATTTTAAGAACATGGCAAAGGATTGACAACCTATCTTGTTTGCATTGATTACACTATTCGATATCCCGCCTGCTGTTGAAACATGTGCACCAAATTTGTATTTTGTAGTCACTGATTTTATAAATGGCATATTATATATATATATATATATATATTTCTATAGGTATGTCTTTATTCGTTAACTATATTATATTAACATATGCATTCTTTTTTTTTTATATATTTGAATAATCATTACACACATACATCCGTGTATACACATTTATATATTATTCAATCTTAACTAATCTCCTTTTGGATTTCTCTTTTTCTTTGTTTTTCCTTTTTCATTAAAAAAAAAAAAAAGAAGAAGTTTGTTTTTCCCATTATTTTAAGCATATAGAGAGATGGTTTGTGTATCATTGAACGAAGCAAACAAACACACCCCAGATATATACACATACATACAACAAGACCAATAGGACAAATTCTTACATAAATACTGTGAATAAAGTATTTCTATCCTACCCCAAATCCAAGTCTATTGAATTTATTTAATTGAATAAATTGTTCTTTTGATCATTGTAGTTCAGTCAAATTGAATAGTAGCTAATACAGTTTGCAATCATCGACAAACACACGCCTTCAACTAAGATTCCACTTACTTGTTGTCTTGCATTCAAGCCGTTACTAGTTGAATCTCGTTCCACTAAATGTGTCAATAATATTTGCTTAGGTTTTGAGGTCTCAATCTCCAATAATTGAATAAAATTGGATTGTTTCAACAAAGTTCACTCAATAATTAAATACAAAAGAATCTAGCTAGCTAGAGTATTAACTACACGATTTAATTGGCACTTATAACCTTTAATGTAATTCAATAGGAAAAAGGTGTATTCTTTGATTTTAACTTCATTTCTTCTTGTGATGCAATGTAAAAGTTGTGTTTAATACTTAATGATTTATTTGAGTGTACAATTACTTTATAATTAGAAGAAGAAGTTCAATTTATTTAGAATTTCAAGGTTAAACCCGCATATTTCCACCATACAGATTTCTTAATTTTAAATTAGGCAACCTACGGGTATGGGATGTATACATACGAACTTTTCTTGCTTATAAAGTTACAATTGTCATTTCCGTTTTCAACAAATTTTACATTATTGTTACTGCTATTTTATAAAACTTATCAACAAATATATATATATGTATATATCAGAAAACTCAATACTAAGAGAAACCTTTTTATTTGCACCGCCTCGAAGGGAGTTTTCCAAAGTTTCTCGAGACTTCTCCATTTTAAAACAAATGATTTCCCTTAGATTCAGCTGATGACATCATAGTGTTCGCGCATGCGAAAGAAGAACAATAGTATTATTATAAAAAAATATTTCCTAAACTAGTAATATCCTGTTGCTCTTAACAATACTGTTATATTTTTGATTATTTTTGGTATTGTTGGTATTGTTGGTAGCAAACTATTCTTAATTTATCAAAATAACACTTGTAGTTAAAAATAGAACAAAAGTTGTTTTAGTATAAAATCAATATATGACAATTAAGTGACACGAAACAAATTTTTGAGAGTCATAGATAACGGAAATAAGGGGAAGACAGGATCTATATACTATTAAAGTTGTGTATTGTATTATATTTATAATACAAGTAATATTAAATGACTTATTTTTTTTTGTGTATTCTCTATTATACGCAATTGTTATTTTTATTTTTATTTTTTTTTATTTTTCACTGATGTAATTTTTGTTTTCTTTGAAGTAAAACAAAAGATATTTTGTTTTTGTATTGTTTTTCCCTTAAAACAATACCGCACCGTTTTCTCTTTTGGTTTTTTCTTTGTTTTTTGTTTTTTTGTAAGTATATATTTCTTATGTAATTATTAAATATGTAAAGAAGATGCTTTTCATTTTAGAATATTTGAGTCATGTTTTGTTTTACAAAAAGCTATTCTCCTAAAGAATATTTTCTGGGTTGTTTTTTTTTGTTTTCTTAGTACACAATAATTAAACCCCTCACAAAATTATTATTTTTTTAAAAAAAAAAACATACAAATAAACAATATATATACATATATATAAAACAACATAATATAAATACGACTCCATCTATTGTTGTCATACTATTTTCCTTCAAAATGAAAGCTTCTCTCTCGAGGAAACTGAAAACAACCGAAAAATAGGAGTTTTCTGTAAAGAGTAATTAATACAAAAAGAAAAAAGAAATTGATGTTACCTCGAGAGATTTTCGTTTTGTTATTGTACGTAATATTTGGGATAATTTAAATTAAAAGTGTTTCCAAAGTTTCAGGAGTACCCTTCTCCTGAATGGAAAACAAAGCTTATATATATATATATATATATATATATTATGATTGATAATCATCTTAGGAAACAATCTATATAACTTCATCTTCGGTTCGTTATATTTTTTTTTTTGCACCCTTTCAATATTATTTAACTTGTTGAACAACATTTTCTGTAACAGATGTTCAATGACACACCCATTAGAACATTGATTCTTTTTTTTTTTGATACCTGCATTATATATCTCTCTCTTCTTCTTTTTTTTCTTTTTTTTTTTTCTTTTTTGTGAGTGTGATTTTAAAGTTTTTTATATTTCTTTAATTATCCTTTTTTCCTTCGTTCATTCCATATGTCACCAAATGATACTTTAAGTTCCAATTTATTAAATAATCATACTTCCGTTACACAACTCCAAAAATCTGCTGGGAAACAGTGTTTTCATTTCACTCCAATTATCCAAAAGAGAAAACTTTCCGTTAATAGTGCTGTTTCAAACAGTATCGATTATTCAGGTACTGAAAATGCACTTTCCTTCATCAAAACTTCTAAAAAATGGGTTTTTCCACCAAGAGTAAAACCTGGCAGAAAGGCCCTTTCCAAAAGTATTCCTCCAAAATCATCTGATTCTTTATCTTCCACAGGCTCTTCTTCCACAACTGGTCCCGTTTTCTCGAACACTGAGAGGAAAAGAACTCAAAGTGTTCCTGTAATACCACATATTAAGTGTGATTTCAATAATAATAATAATAATAATAATTATATTCTTAATAATTTCTCGAAGAAAAATTCGAGTAGCTATCTGGAATTCCTTAAATCTAAGGGAAAATCTTCCATATTGTCTACCAACTCACCACAAAGCGAAAATTCTGTTACTCCAGTAACTTCAAATAACTTCGTATTTGTTCCATCTTCTGGTAGAAACTCAACAACCTCTGCGACAGTAAGCTCTGCAATTAGTACTGTTAGTAGTACAAGTACCGCACTTCAAAGGGAGGTCTCTTCAATTAAAACTGTGAGGACTAAGCTAGCAGGTGATACCGATGCCTTCTTTAATAATTTAAATACTTTCGCCTTGAAAGAAGAAAGTAATAGTACTTTATGTAACAATAGCATGTCACAAAAAAAATTTAGTTCAAAATATAACCTTAATATGGAATCCACATTATTTTCTTCCCTTGCATCAAATCCAGGTTCCGCTAACAAATTAAAAGAACCAGCAAACAGTGATGAGTTTATCGAAAAAACTACTAATGACGAATTAGAAAATGAGATATATAATAACATTTGGAAACTTTTATCGCGTTACAATAATGCCATAAGTGATGAATCTATGAGTACAGACTGTGTTAAAAAAAGCAATATCAACCATAGTCACAAAGATAGTGCTGAGGTCCCCAACAATGAGAATGGTAGTTCCACTATTGCCGATGTTGATGATGTTGGCTCATACTTCTATTCGGCACCACCTTTAGAGGAGTTGATGGATGGGCAAGGTAACAGAGTCAGATACTTCAGTAAGTTAAATTTGAATTTATAGATTTTTCCATAAAAATTGGTACAGGATAAAAAGGGAAATAAAATAGTAAACTTCCTAGGATACAACAAGATGTGTTTTTTCTTTTTTTTTTTGAGTTGTTAATGAGTTCCAGACTTTTTTTTGTCAGTACTTTTAATTATATGACTTATTTAATGATAATGATTTATGTGCATTTAGAGGATGGCTTTCTCTATCTAACCAATAAGAATAATGTGCTATAGAAATGATCTTGTTCATATGTTGAAAAGAGTCATTTCTCATTGATTAACGCACTTCACAACGTCAATGGTTCAGGATGTCTAATATTTTTATATCTATATATATATATTTATAATTTATATAAATTGATTTAAGAATAATTCATATATATTCTTTTTTCGAAGCACATGTTTCTTTTAGATATCCAATATGTATATCATAAAGAAAGTACTTGCAGTCAACAACAAATTCCTCCACTTACCGATTTAGTTGGTTGGTCTTTCTCTCTTTTTTCCTTTTTTCTTTTATTACGGAATTTTTATTTTGGAAAAAAAAAAAGAGAGAAAGAGAGATGAAATGAGTGAATATTTCAAAATAATAAATGCAAAATATAACTCCACAAATCCTAGTGAAGTGTCAATCAATCTAATGCTTAGTCAAACACCCTAAAGAAAAATTATTCAACATGAACATTTTATTATTAAAGAAAGAACTTAAACAATGGGAACACAATTTCATAAAGAAATATAACAGATCCCCCAAAAAGAATGATATTGATCAGTTTCCTGCAATTAAATTAAAATATAAAAGCTATTCGAAGTATAAGAATAAAAAAATACGAAATGATAGAACACCTATAAAGAATGATAATTCAATTGATGATACTATCGTTGAAAACTTTCCAACTACCGGTAGTAATAATGAAGAAGAGTTTAACGAACTTGTTAATGAGGAATTTGGTCCGACCCCACAGATCTATGGTAAATGTGTTAGTCTATTTGAAATGAATTTATCTCCTATTAAGAAAAAATTAGATTTGACTGAAATCGAAGAAAATGATGATACATTAGAAGAGTCAAAGATAGATGATATTGAGAATTCATCAGTGGATAATAGAGTGCCAATAGGTAATAATGATGATAATAGTAATAATCCTATAGAGTTAAAAAATAAATTATCTACGAGGTCATATGGTCCTAACTCTCCATTAAAGATTGAATCTACTATAAGGTATCGTCAATTGACTCCTAGAAGAAATTTAAATATAGAGTTAAATGAAAATAGTACACCTGTTGGTATTAGCCCCTCTCCATTATGGAAACGGTCTTTAACTAAATCGTTAAAGGAACTAGAGAATGAGTTTCAAACAGTGAGAAAAGAACTTAAACTTGATGAGATTGCAGAGGAGACAGAGGAGGAGGAGGAACAACAAGAAGAAGATAGCGAGGGGGATGATGAGGATATAGTGCAAAATAGAGAGGTTGAAGAACAAGAACAAGAACAAGAAGAAACTTTAAATACTGATAATAAGAGACACAATAATATGGATGAAACAAGTACAGAAGATTCTTTTAACAACAAATCCACACATATCAGAAATCAGAAAAAACAAAGAAAAAGGGTTATGGTAAGAATGAATCCATTGTATGCTAATACATCAGATAATGATATTAATAAAGAAATTGATTTACATGCTATGTTGAGAAACATAAAGAGACAAAAATTAAGAGAGTTTATTGAAAAAAGATCAATACCTTTACCACCAACAATAAACGATAAATTAGTTCTAGAGGACGTTAGGTTAAATAAAGAAACGGCGGGAAAAATTGATAAGAGTCGGAGTAGTGTTAAGGTTCCAATAAAACAGAAACGTAGAAAGAAGTATAACTTGGTAAGCAATAACTTCAGAAGACTTAAACTTCCTAACCAAAATAAGAGGAATAATCATTGGAGAAAGTACGGTCGCAGGAAATTTTAAAAGACAAGGTTAGGAACAGTATAATAACAATAATAAGTTTCTAATAGAGAATATTTGCATAAACATTAATGAAAGTATATACAAGCTATATATATTATGATTGTAGGAAAAACATATAGCATTCAAATCTATTAACTAATTTAAATTTTTGAATACCTCCTCAATTTTGGTGTCACCATTTGATAAGGGTATGGTTTTTTTACACGTGTTCTTTAGATTTAAAATACATGAAACAATAACTTCAGCTAAATCTTCTCTTTCAATTGTATACCCATTAGTCCTCTGTTCTTCAATTCTTTCAACTGGTTGAATCTTTCCTGTTGGCTTATTATTGGCTGTCAACCATCCCGGTTGTAGAATTGTCCAGTTTAATTTTGAATTTCTAACTTCATGATCTGCACATCTTTTGGCAATAAAATAATTTCTTAAATTACCTTCTAAGGACCACCAAAAGTCTCTTTCTTCTATATTAATAACCGAAGTTAAGATAAACCTCTGAATATTAGCCATCTCAGATGCCTCTACACACTTAGAGACACCATCGATATCAACAGTAAACAAATCTCGTACATCCTCGTGGCCAGAACCCGCAACAAAAATAATTATATCAATATTATTAAACAATTCAACTAATTCCGGTACAGAAGTATTAACTAAATCCAAATGAATCTGCTCAATGTTCAAAGGGTTATATGATGGGTTCTTTTCTGTATTAATAACGTTTCTTGTAAATGCTATGATGTTCTTAAATCCATGTTTTTGTAAGGCCTTTAAAGTCAATAAACCTGTTCTTCCATGGGCACCAATGACACCGATTGTGAAATCTTTTACATCTGACATTTTTTTTACTATACTATTACTACTTGATTTTTATTGTATATGTATCTTATTCCTTTGTCCTTAAACACTAATAAAAGAATCAGATGTTATATATTTTTATGTCTTTTACTTTTGAACAAATTTACTCCCTTTTTATTCTTATATGTCACTTTTTACTTCCATCAATCAATGATTTACCAAAATATTTTCGGAAAACAAGTAATAATAATAATAATAATAATAATAATAGAGAAACAGGGAAATTTATAGATCATAGTAGGGCTTTATTTCTTGTATGCAAACTTTGCTATTATTCTAATATCCATTTGTTAGGGTGTCGATAAAAATAAAAAAAAAAATTACCAGTTGTTTTTATTTAAATTTCATTTTGATAGGAACATTTTGTAATAATATGAGACATGTTAATGATTATACACGTATTTGCGGTTTTAAGAAAGAGTATGGGATTTATGTATGTCTTTTAAAAAATAATTTTAACCTCTATATATCATTTAAAGGTTCAAATCTCAGTAACTTTAGTTAACCCATGTTTCAATACTTCGAAAATACCTCAAAAAAAACTCATAAACTCCCAGAATTTTTAGCCATTCTAGTTTTAACTGAACTAAAAACATTCAAGAAAAAATCTTTGATTAGCCTTTTTTAAATAAATATGTACAATTTTCACTGTTCGCAGGTAGGAAAAACTTCATTACAACATATCTTTCTAGGTATCAAAATGTTCAATAATTTGGATAACCAGAATTTTTTAAGAAAATACTTTTTAACACTGGTCATAATAAAACGCAAAGGTTCTTATTGAAACACTATTTACGAGCTTTTTTAGTTTTTTATGAAAAAAATGATTTTATCATGATAAAACCTGAACTTGACTGAAAAAATGATTATTTATATTTAAAATATAAAAGCGTTTAGCATAATACCATTACTGAAATGAATGAAACAACTTTTCTTGCTGGAAACTTTTTTTATACCACATTTCCATTTATCCTTCAACTGAGTGGTGTATATAGACATCTTATTTCCAAATTCATGTAAAAAAATATTCATCTAGTTATCATTCACAAAAGAATAATTCTAAATATTATGTCTGGAGTGTATATTTTGCTCTCTAGAATATTGTTTTTCTTGTAAAATGTTAAATAAGATAAATTTCCATATATGGATTATTTTTTGAGCAATCACATAATATTGCTTTACCGTCAAAATTCTGAATTCAGTAATTTAGTATAACCAAGATAATAATGAATAAAAGACATATTTTATAATATTTATATGATAAAACGTATATAAAACAAATAAGCTACACGATACCATTTAATGGAAAAAAAAAGAGAGAGAGAGAAAGGTTTATTCAACCGTCACAGATTTGGCCAAGTTTCTTGGGAAATCCACATCAATGCCCTTGTTTACTGCTAACCAGTATGACATCAATTGTAGTGGAATAATATTCAACAACCCTTGCAAACAGTCTACGGTTTGTGGAACTTCTAGTGTAATTAAATCACTTGCAGCCGCCTTTTTGCTCCACACATCATCCCCCTCGTTACATATAATAATTGGATGACCCTTTCTGGCTGTCACTTGTTCGATAGATGAAACAACTTTTGGGAACAACGAGTCTCTTGTCCCAAACGCAATGATAGGTAAGTTCTCATCGACTAGGGCTAACACACCGTGCTTCAATTCCCCTGCAAGAACCCCCTCTGAGTGCATGTACGAGATTTCTTTGATTTTCAATGCACCCTCCAACGCCGATGCAAATTGATACCCTCTACCCAATAGTAACAGCGACCTTTGATCCTTCAATTGTGTTTCACATAACTCCTTGATTCTAGGTTCTAGGGACAACACCTCTTTGATTTGTTCTGGAATCATCTTCAACCCCTGTATGATCTCTGCTCTCCTCTCTTGTTTGGACACTCTGTCGTCCGATAATGAAAGTGCAAACATTACTAGTGCAATGTATTGAGATGTGTATGCCTTTGTTGAGGCAACTCCGATTTCTGGGCCTGCGTTGATGTGTACACCACAATGGGTTGCTCTGGAAAGTGAAGACCCTACCGTGTTCACGATACCAACTGTCAACGCACCTCTCTCCAAACAGTAATTCAATGCCAGAATGGTGTCAGCAGTCTCACCACTCTGTGATACAAATACACAGATATCGTCTCTGAATACAGGTGTCTTTCTGTCCAAGAAGTCAGATGCCAATTCGATACTTACTGGTATCTCTGACAACTCCTCAAATATAGCTCTCGTAGCTAGGCATGAGTGGTACGATGTACCGCATGCAATCATAATCAATCTACGTGCACGTCTGATGGCTGGAAGCCATGCGGCTAACCCACCCAGTAAGACTGTGTTCTTCTCAAAATCAATACGGCCTCTCATGGTGTTCAATGTGGACTCCGGTTGTTCAAAGATCTCCTTTTGCATGAAATGTTTGTATGGTCCCTTCATGATTTGTGCCAACTCCATCTCTAGTGTCTGAATAGATCTGGTCATAGAGGCTCCCACTTCACGTCTAGATCTGTGGATGTGTAGCTCACCATCGTAAATGTGTGCAATATCATCGTCTTCTAAGAAAAGAACCTTCTTTGTATGTTTGATGACAGAGGATGCGTCAGAGGACAAAAAGAACTCGATAGGAGCTGGGAACCCATCTTCAGACAAAAAGGCCCTCGACTGGGAGTGTCTTAGACCGAATTCATTAGCAGCGATTGGTAAGAGATTGTCACGAGTGGAAGTGTGTTCATTGGAAACGAAAGCAGAGGGATTCTTCTTATTATTTGCCAAAGAGGCTTTATCAGCATCTTGCATGATTGGTGTTTCTGGTTTATCATCATCTGGAAATTCAATGTCGACGAAATCAACTTTTAGTTTCTTTTCAGATTTAACACCAATCAATAATGGCGAACCCTTTCTGGTGGCAATGACCTCGTTTGGGTAGTGTGATGATCTACACAATAAACCATACGAACCCTCTAATTCTAATAAGACTAGTTTTGTCAATTCATGGAATTCTAGTTCATTCCCATTTTGAATATTAGTGTCATAGATATGTTTGAACAGTTTGGCAATACATTCAGTATCTGTCTCACTCTCAAACTTGTAACCTTTGTTGACTAGTAAAGTCTTTAGCTCTCTAAAATTCGTAATGATACCGTTATGAACAATAACAAATTCATTATTTTTGTCGGAACTCTGTGGATGACAGTTGACTTGTTTTGGTTGACCATGTGTTGCCCATCTTGTATGAGCAATCCCGACATGAGAGACAAACGTGACTTCTCTGTCAAGGTTATACTTCTCGATTTCCTTTTTCAAGGCTTCCACTTTACCGATTTGCTTGATAATCACAGTGGAGTCAGGTTCGTCACCATCAATAGCAATACCAGTGGAGTCATAACCTCTGTATTCCAGTCTCTCTAAACCTTCAACAAGGGTATCTATGATTTCACCTCTTGTTTTTTCAACTAAATAATTACAATAACCGAAGATACCACACATTTTTACTTATCTATACTAGTTTTGGTTATATAAAACCACTATCTCCTCTAATACCCAAAAATTTTCTCTAAACTAGAATGAACGTAACACCTTTTGGATCAAAATATTAAATTGTTGAGGATGAAATATGATGAATCCACCTCTTTATATATATATATATATATTTCTCGTGGATTAGGAAAGAAAGGTTATTAGTTGTTTTAAACTGTTATATGTTAAAGAATTTTCTATGTGTGTGTGTGGGTGGGTGTATATTACAAGAGGTAATGATTTCTTTATGTAATAATTAAAATATAGAAAGGAAGAAGGAAAGAAAAGAAAACAAAGATAATTACAAAGATAATTGGACTGACTGATTATATGTTAAGGTAGGCATTTTCGAAAAGTTAGGACTAAAAAAAGATTGTACCTTCCTAATGAGGAAATGTAAATGCCTCGAAGAGCCCAATCGAGAAAAAAAAATTTAGAAAGGAGAACACTATACTTCGTATTTGATGATTTCATTTTGTCGGTTTTTTTTGTTCTTTATTTTTTATTTAGATGCTAATGTATTCGTTTTCGGTGTTGTTGTTGTTGGTTTCATTCTAAGGTGTAACCTCTCCTTTCCCCCATTCGGTTTCATTTTAAATCAAGGAAATATATAGAAGTTAGAATTGATATGCTATGGGACCCCGTGTGTAAATGAAGGAGGATGAGTATATCACGTATTACAAGATATTACTAAGGACATAAGAAGAATACATGTCTATTTTTTTTTTAGGCATTTTTGTATAAAGCCGGTCTCTCGCCTATTTACTTTTGTGTATTTGCTGCTCCCGCAAAGCATTATTTGTAATTTACAATAATTACTTGATGCAGCATTCTAGAGTACCTTCTCTTGATTATTCTTTGTTTTTTTTTTTTACGTCTAAACTTGTACATATATATCTTGTGTATGGTTTTTTAAATTTTAGTTAGTGTGCCCTACAAAGAACTCGAACCCTGGGGTATTACTTGATAACTTCTTGCAAAGAAAGGGGCATTTGATTTTATTTACTTTATTTCCTAAAGAGGAAAAATCTATAAAAGTATGTAAAAACCCTTTTAGGAAAAACATCAACATTTGAAATAATTAAAGAAAAAAAAATGCAGAAGCATCAAAAAGTAACAAAATATATTCACATAGTGAACTTTCAGATCACAAAACTAGATTTTTCCTAAAGAGCCTGTTTCTTGACAATATAAGTTGATTTCTTTGTTTCTGTGTTTTCTGAATATTGAAAGAAGCGAGTTTGGTTTAAGTTGAAACAGTCTACGTACTTATCCTCTAGTTTAACTTGTCACTTTTCAACAAGATTGACTTTGTTATCTATTTCACTCGATACTTTTAACAAAAACAATCATAGATATAAACAGAGTATATCTTAGTCTGTTTTGAATATATATTTAAATTCGAGGATTACAAATATATTATTAGAACTCTAATATTTAATAGATCCTTTACCATTACCTAGAGTTAAATTTATCCTCCTCGACATCAATTCTCGAATCATAATTTTTATTATTATTAGTGGCATACTGGTTGATTTGAAAACTTTTTTTATTTAGTGGGTAATTATTAATTGTACTGAACCTATCATGTCTTTAGCACCTTTACAAGCTGTTAATGAGAGGCAATTGAATACCCGTTCTTTAAGAACACCAACAAAGGGCCCTCAACCAGATTTACAAAATAAAGAAAATTATATCAATAGTTACAATAAAAGGCAAGACCCAAATGGCTATCAGCAACAGCAACAACCACCACAAAGAAAAAAGAAGGAAAAGTTATCTTCCCTTTGTAAAACACCACCTTCTTTAATAAAAACGAGAGGTCGTGATTATCATAGAGGGCATTTTCTAGGGGAAGGTGGGTTTGCTCGTTGTTTCCAAATGAAGGATGACAGTGGAAAAATATATGCTGCTAAGACAGTTGCCAAGATTTCAATCAAATCTGAAAAGACGAGAAAAAAATTATTATCGGAGATTCAAATTCACAAAAGTATGAAACATATTAATATTGTGCAATTTATCGACTGTTTCGAAGATGATACAAACGTCTATATACTTTTGGAAATATGTCCAAATGGATCTTTGATGGAATTATTAAAGGCAAGAAGACAAATTAGTGAGCCTGAAGCAAGATTTTTTATCACACAAATTTGTGGTGCGGTTAAATATATGCATTCAAGAAGAGTCATTCATAGAGATTTAAAGTTGGGTAACATTTTTTTTGACAAAAATTATAATTTAAAAATTGGTGATTTTGGGTTAGCTGCTGTATTGGCAAACGACAGAGAAAGAAAATATACAGTTTGTGGTACACCTAATTATATTGCCCCCGAGGTTCTTTTGGGGAAGCATTCAGGTCATTCATTCGAGGTTGACATCTGGTCTATCGGTGTGATGCTTTATGCTTTGTTAGTTGGTAAACCACCTTTCCAATCTAAGGATGTCAATACCATCTATGAAAGGATTAAAAATAGAGATTTTCATTTCCCAGCAGAGAAATATGTATCATCAGAAGCAAAAATCTTAATTCAAGATATTTTATCTATTGATCCAATAGAAAGGCCTTCTATTGACGAAATAATGGAATATGTATGGTTCAGAGGGATCTTCCCACCTTCAACAAGAGAAGATGTGATGGAGAGAAGACCTAACTATGAGGAATTTTTAACACTAGAAGAATCATATATTAATTTTAAGAATTGTATGGAAAAATCTGGTTTATTAGATAGGGACCCTAATGAAAATTGGAAAAAACTTTCTATTCAACAATTGTCAGACGAACATTCTTATAATCAAAACTTTCAAACAACTATTTTGCCAAAATCATTATCACCTGGTGGAACAAAGAATAAATATCAAGAAGTTGTCGATTTAGAGACTCAAAGGAGATTAAATGATTTGGCTCGTGAATCGAGGTTACGTAGGGCACAACAATCTACTATTAGAAAGAGTCTAATTCCTAGTTCTACGAATGTAATTAATTCAGAAATTTCATTAAGAATTTTAGCTAGTGAATGTCATTTAACATTGAATGGTATATTGGAAGCAGAAGCACAGAAAAAGATGGGTGGTTTACCCCAATCTAGACTACCTGAAATTAGACATCCAATGGTTGTTACTAAATGGGTAGATTATTCTAACAAGCACGGTTTTTCTTACCAACTTTCTACAGAAGATATAGGTGTTTTATTCAATAATGGTTCCACAGTTCTACGTTTAGCTGATGCAGAAGAATTTTGGTATATAAGTTATGATCAAACTGAAGGGTGGGTGGCAAGTCATTATCTATTATCAGAAAGACCAAATGAATTAGCAAGACACTTGGAAATAGTGGATTTTTTTGCAAGATATATGAAGGCTAATTTGAGTAGAGTTTCAACATTTGGTAGAGAAGAGTATCATAAGGATGATGTCTTTCTAAGAAGATATACAAGGTATAAGACATTTGTTATGTTTGAATTAAGTGACGGTACTTTCCAATTCAACTTTAAGGATCATCATAAGTTGGCAATCTCGGAAAGTGGTAAACTCATCACGTATATTTCACCATCACACGAAAGTTTCACTTATCCACTGGTTGAAGTTTTAAAATATGGTACTATACCAAATTTCCCAGAGAGTAACTTTATGGAGAAATTACATATAATTAAAGAGGCATTAAAACAAAAATCATCTATTATTAAAGTTGAATAAAATTAAAAGGAAATTAAATATGACTTTTAACGATTAGAAAGTTAAAATAATGGGAAAGCTCGTAAAATTGAAGAAAAGAAGTTTTCATAATTAGTAATTACAGAGAAGAGGAAACAAAAGAACAAGATTGAAATTGAATAAACAAGCGTCAAGTCATTTTATATTTTTATCATTCATAGATATATTCATATTCGTCTGCTTCATCCGAGAACTCTTAGACTAGATATACACATCCTGAATTTGTTTTTCTTTTTTTTTATTTAATTATTTCCTCTAATCTTTAGATGCTTCATTTAAACTGTTTCAAAGAATATGGCATTACTGTTTTGATCTATAAATATTCGATCTTTATTTGAGACCAGAGAGTAATAATTTTTTCTTCCTTGTAGAAAGGGAAATATTTTTTATTCCACTCTAGGTATATACGTATATGCAACTATACACATGCTACATCTATTTATTTCGATTTTATATATTATTGCAGCTGAAAATCTGTTGTTGTTTTTTAAATACTCATCTAAAAGAAGCAAAAATGCGAAAAGATTTTATAATCTAAGGGTCCAGTTAAATGTTTTTAATAAAAGAAAATAGACACAAGCATGTAATTGAACCTTTGATAATTATAGTCCTGTCCTAAAAGAGAACATTTTGAGTAGAAAAACAACGGAAGAAATGAATAACGGTGTTTTTGAGGGTAAAGCAGGAAATTGTTTGGAAATATTTTCGTGAAATTGGATTCGGGGAAAAAAGGAAAGAGACTGAATTTGTGAGAGTAATCAATTCAGTGAGGAAAGAATAGTAAATGCTTACAGTCACAGTATTAGTTGTTTTAATGTTCCCACAACCAATTAGAACATCAAATTTTGAGACAATGTCACCGCAGTACAAGGTAATACTATTGTAAACTAATTGGATATTTAAATTATTGGACGTTGTAAAAGAATTTAATATTTATAAATATACTGATGTGAAACTACCCCCACAATTATATATATATATATATACGTCCTCCTTTTTATAACTTCCTCATTTAGTCAATTTTTAGTTTATAATTACTTAACATAAGAAAGGTATCTGTTATATACGTCGTTATTTGTATATACATATATGTTTGTATGTTTAATAATCCCTTTTCAAATAAAGTGATAGATTTGAAAGGAGCAATAATAATTAGTGATGTTCTTACCTACTTTTAGAAGATCAATATCTACGCAAATACCAAAAACTTTTAAATCCATTATCTATTCAAGGCATGATGCAGAAAATCCTATAAAAGTGTTATCGATACAGAATTATATTCCAAAAGAAAGTCTAGAAGATTCTATAGTTTTACGCACCTTAGCCTTTCCTATTAATCCCTCTGATATAAATCAGTTACAGGGTGTATACCCATCTTTGCCTGAAAAGACTTTAAATTATCAGACTAAAGAACCTTCTGCAATTGCAGGTAATGAAGGACTCTTTGAAGTAGTCCATATTCCTAAAAGTGGATCTTCTTCTCCTAATGTTGGTGATTTGAAGGTAGGCGATTGGGTTATTCCACTACAAGCAAATCAAGGAACTTGGTCAAATTTTAGGGTATTTAAAAATGCATCTGATTTGGTTAAAGTAAACTCTTTAGATTTTTTTACTGCTGCAACTATTTCTGTTAATGGCGTCACTGCATATCAATTGGTTAATAATTATGTTGATTGGAATCCCTCAGGTAATGAATGGATCATTCAAAATGCAGGTACCTCTGGTGTATCTAAGTTAGTGACTCAAATTGCTAAAGCCAAAGGTATCAAAACGTTAAGTGTCATTAGAGATAGAGATGATTTTGACACTGTCGCTAATACATTAGAACGTAAATTTGGTGCTACAAAAGTTATCTCTGAAACACAAAACAACGATAAGTTATTTAGTAAAGACGAATTGCCTAAAATATTGGGTGTTAATCCAAGAATTAGGTTAGCTTTGAATTCTGTAGGTGGGAAATCTAGTTCTTCTATCGCAAGGAAATTAGAAAAAAACGCACTAATGTTAACTTATGGAGGAATGTCAAAACAACCAGTCACATTACCAACGTCATTGCACATATTTAAGGGTTTAACTTCTGCAGGTTTTTGGGTCACAGAGTTAAGTAAGAAAAATCCAGAGATGAAACGTGAATCTGTCAGACAATTTATTAAGTTATATGAAAGTGGCAATATCATATCACCAAAGGATGAAATAGAAACAGTTACATGGGATACAACTACAATGTCTGATGATGAGGTTCTTCAAGCCGTCAAGGAATCTATTATTAAAAAGGGTAAGAAACAAATGGTGATTTTAAAATGGTAATCCTTCCAATTAACGTATATAGTAGTTCGATGAGATATATGTATATATGTATTTGATAATATTATATTTTTTATCGAAACAGTTTATTGTTAACTTGGTCAGATCTGTAGTAATTTTTTTTTCTTTGGTAAAAATGGAACAAAAATGTCCTATGGGCTGACTTAGCTAAAAGACCATTACTAATGGAAACGTTTGTTTGCGTCTTGTATTTTTCTTTCCTCTTTTCGCTTTATCTTTATCAATCAATTTTCTTATCTCTTAGGAGAATATCCCCCCTTACCTTCCTTTCAAGTGAAAAAGTTAGAAAAAATAAAAAAAAAAAAATAAAGGATTTAATATGTTTTTAATAGAAGAACTGAAAGGGGGTGTAACTAGAAAGGGATTCTCTTGTGTTTTTTATCGTTTTCCTTAAAAACTATTAGCAACTCGACAAAATTATTATTGCAGAATATAAATAATAATTGTTTATAACATTTACTCAATGGATTCTAATGATACTCGTGGTTACCAATTGCAATTAATCAAACAATTAAAAAATGCCTTGCAGGCTTTGTCACTTGAAAACCAGGAATTTAAAAAGAGTTTGATTGATTACAGTATTGATGGTGAAAATATAAAAATAGATTTAAACTGTGATGATGATTTATTGAAGTTTTCTCAAAAATTTATTGATTTCACGTATAATAATCCAACAACATACCATGTTATTGATTACGCTTCACAGGTTTTAAAAGGAAATGGATTTACTTATTTATCTGAAAAGGAAAATTGGAATGGTAAAATTACAACTGGTAAATATTTTACAATTAGAAATGGCACGAGTTTAATGGCATTTATTGTTGGTAAAAATTGGGAAGAGACTAGAGGTGTTGGGGCCATTGGATGTCATGTGGATTCTTTGGCTGCCAAATTAAAACCGGCTTCTATTAAAGAAAGTGTAGAAGGTTATGAACTATTAGGGGTAGCACCTTATGGCGGTGCATTGAATCATTTGTGGTTTGACAGAGATCTTGGTATTGGGGGGCGTGTTCTATTCAAAAATGAAAAGGACAGTAAAATTGAGAGTATACTTATAAATTCAACTCCATCCCCTATTGCTAAAATTCCTTCCTTAGCACCTCATTTCGGAAGACCTGCAGAGGGTCCATTTGATAAAGAAGATAAGGCAGTTCCTGTTATTGGATTTCATTGCCTTGAAAAGAATGACGATGTTCAGATATCAGAAGAAGAATCTAAATGTCCCTTAATTGGCAAGCATTCTATTCAGTTATTAAGATATATTGCAAAACTTGCCGGTATTAGAGTTTCTCAAATTGTTCAAATGGATTTAGACTTATTTGATGTTCAAAAGGGTAGTCTAGGAGGGTTGAATGATGACTTCCTCTTCGCACCAAGACTTGATGATAGATTATGTAGTTTTGCAGCCTTATGGGCACTAGTCTTATTTTCAAGAACGGTTTCCGTAGATATTTCAGACAACTTCACTGTCCTTGGACTATTTGATAATGAAGAAGTTGGATCATTAACCCGTCAAGGTGCCAAAGGTGGATTTATGGAATCTGTAATTGGAAGGGTTACTTCTGCAAGATATGGGAACAAGTTTAACGACCTTCATACCGTTTTTGCTAACTCTGTTATTTTATCGGCGGATGTTAATCATCTATTTAATCCTAATTTTAAGGAGGTTTATTTGGAAAATCATTCTCCAAAGCCAAATGTTGGTGTGACTATCTCACTAGATCCAAATGCTCATATGGCAACAGATGTAGTTGGTCTTTCATTTATTGAAGAGCTAGCAAAGAAGAATGGAGATAATGTCCAATATTTCCAAATCAAAAATAATTCTAGATCTGGTGGTACTATCGGGCCTTCTATTGCGTCACAAACGGGTGCCCGTACAATTGATTTAGGTATTCCCCAATTAGCCATGCACAGTATCCGTGCCACTACCGGTTCTAAGGATGTTGGGTTGGGTATGAAATTCTTTGAAGGTTTTTATAAGAATTGGAGAGATGTATATGACAATTATGGAGATTTATAATATTGAGTTAAAGTTGAATCAGTTCTATATACAAGTTTTTATTTTAAGATTTCCGTTTGACTGTGATGTGATCAACCTATTAAATAAACTTACATATGAACAATTAAATTTTACATAATTAAACTAAAAGAATGTTTCTCATTTATTTTATCTTTAGAGTGAAAAGTGTGTAAGGGGTTATCTCAAGTAATATACTAAAATATGGGTATTAATTATATATAAACACTTACAAATTATATAGTTGTTGATTCTAACTAGTAAACCAATTATATAATCCTTATTATGGATGTGGGATATCCTCTTGTTATTATTCTTATTATTTCTCTTAGGTAGAACCTAATACATCTAATAAGAATATGAATACTGATAATTACCTCTGGCACACTCTCTCAATAATCAGAGGTCTCTTAAATAAGTTTCTCTGTAATTTGCCACCAAGGTCAATCCGACGATCATTCGTTCGAATACACTCACAGCCTGGGCCCAGAGTTTCGGCTGTTCCAAGTCCTTCGCCTCGACATTAAGCGTTACCCGCGGACTACGTATTTCAGGATTTTCCAATTAGGGCGTCTTACAAAGTGAAAAGATGAGAACATGTTAAGTCGTTTATTTAAAGAAAATACCCAAGATTCATGCCTTTGTTAATGTCTTGAAGTTTTGTTAGTTATAGAGGGCACTATTTTCTTGGTGGAGCTCTAAACATTAAATTAATAGAATATTAATAGATATCCGAAAAAGAAGAGAATTGTATTTCTTTAAATACTAGTTAGAGGTTGATTAATTCTGATAACTTTTTAAAAAAAATTGTAATCTTAAATACATTGTTTGTCATTATACTTTTGCCAATAATTCATTTTCTACACTAGTTAGTGTTGTTTCAAAATAATTAACACACGTTGATAGACAGTATCCTTTGACGGGTAATCATATGATAGTAAACATGCATGTGGCTGTCAAGTCCTTCTAAGTTTTGAACAACTGTTGACATATATACTGAGAAGGTAAAGTTGATTTATCTTGCTTTTAACTGGGTTCAGTTGTGAATATTGTGTTGCTTTGTTTAGCCTCAAGAATTTATGACAATAATTTATTAATTTATTTTTGATTATTTTGTTAACATTTCTTCAGGAAAATATAAAAGCCAACTAAAAAGACATATAATTTTCCAGGCAGCTTTTGTTTTTTGTTGAACATCTTTTTTATATTTTTTTCAAATTTTTGAATACCAAACACTAATATGCAACTTGGGAGATTAAAGTCTCACTAGTGTATAAGATTGTTTGGTATTTCTTTTCTATACAATTGCTTACAAAACTCAAATTTCTCTCAAAAAGTTACGTAACCCATTTCTGGGTGAAACTTTTTTTCAACCATATCATTGAAATAGCAAAAAAAAAAACATATTAAAGATGAAATATAAAAGGAAACTGTTATTAACAGCAGAAATTTTTTTTTTTTTGCATAAAAAGAAATATAGATATACTCAAAGAAACAAACTGAGATAAAAAATAGTCTGTTTAATAAGACAATTTAGACTATGTAATAGTGATACAGACTTTTTATAATACGTTTCTTATAATCGATTGTACTGGGAGCTTAGACTAGCTTTTCTTCTAAAAGTATTCACTGATCTTTTCAACTTTTGCTTCTACCTTAACTCATTTAATCCTTTGAAGATTTTTTTGTTTTTCAAAGAATAAAACAGCTTTTATCAAATTAAAAAGGAAAGCAATATTTCAGGAATAGCTAAAGAATAATATTCTATGTATATTTTATTAGATATTTAAGATGTGCAAGTGGGGTAATATTGTGTTAATGTGAAAAGAAACTGTTGAACAAAGTCATTAATCTTGACCTTTGCGTTTTATATTCATATATATAAAAACCGGGTATGGGAACTTCTAAATAATAAATTATATATATGTTAATAGACTGGTTGTTGACTTCTCTAGAAGTTCGGTGTTTCTTCAAACTTGTATAGAAATTTCGTACTAACTTGCAACTTAAAGGGGCAAATTTTCATTTTTGTGCAAAGTTTTTTAAACACTGGTATAAAATTCATCGAAAGAAAAACAGTCGAAAGAAAGTCGAATAATAGAAGAAAATTTTGTATGCATATAGTGATAATGAAATTTCAGATTTTTTTTCAGAGGTACTCTGCAAGAATTCCACCGATTATCATCTACGTTATTTATCATCTTTCTAATAAACATACTGCAAAAAATATATTTTTTTATTTGTTATTATAAAGTAGAAATACTAATATTGTTTTGCTTTTTTCAACTTGGTATTATTGTTGTTAAGCAAAAATTTTTAAAATAAAAAAATTTAGTTCTTATATCGTAAACAGAGTGTACGAAAGCTACTTTTTTGATCTTTACTTGTTATAACCCACTATAAAAAAGGTAATTAATGGAATTGTTTAGTAGGTACGTTGTCAATTTTTTGTGTCAAAGTAGACCTAATGTGAGTTTTTTACCTACTTTTATAAAATATTATGATTTATTTTAGAAAAACATCTTCTTCTTTTTTTATTGGTAATACAAAGTTATTAAAAATATTTTATATGGGTGCTTACATTTTTTTTTCATTTTTTAGAAATTTTAATATAGTCTCAACTCACAACTTTTTTCAATGATTATTTTTTGGTTTGTCAAAAAATGAAAAAAACATGATGACAGTACCTACTTTTAGGACGGTCGATAAATATATTACAAACTTAAATAAACAAATTTAAATTATTTGATATATTTTTTAAAAAATTTGAATTTTATAGTAACTTTGTGTAAGATACCACATAGATTGGTACCGACAAGATTTAACCCCGTTGAAATATATTATTTTACATTCTTACTTTTCAACTAGATTTGGGTAATTTATTTTACAACATAAAAATGTTAGTTTGGCAAGTTTTATTACCAACCTTTTTTTCTATTTTTAAAATATTTGATAACTTGGAAATTACGTCCTGAAATTTTAGAACAACGTGAATAATTTCAGTAAGAAGTAAATAGCAAAAAAAGGTTACAGTTTTCCACCAACAAAGGGTACGTAATCAATTACTACAATGTGTCCTTTCAAATAGTGATTAAAGATTTAATATTGTGTGTTAAATCTGTCTCTTTATAAAAATTAGATGACAGATCTTTTTTTTGAATTCTTCCATATGTCTGGAATTTTAACTTAATAAGCATAAACGTAATAATTTTTGCTGGAATAGTGACTTTCCATGTTATTATTTGGTACTAAGATTGTTTTTTAAAGCAGTTTAGGTTTTTCAATGTGAAAGTTTATTTTCATAAAATTGCCTATTTAATAAAATGGAAAAGAATTTTATTTTTATATTTAAAAATTATTGAATTTAGAAAAATTTTTTGTTTAATGACACAATAGGCATAAGTTTATATAACTTTTTCTTGGGATTAGAAAACTAAGGAGATTTGACTATACAAAAAAATACAATTCTTAAGTCATCATTAAAGTTTTCAGTTGACAACAAACTGACCGAGCATTTTATATAATATGTCCAATTTGACTTAAAATATCTACATCTTACAGTTTTCCGTATAGTTTTATTCCCATTCTAGTATTGTGTATGAATTGAATTTTTACCGGAAAATTCTCTAACTAAGAATAATTAAAAAATCATAGAGGTAAAGTGATGAGTAGAAGTTTGACTAATGATAAGAAAAATTTAACAATAATATTTAATGAGAGAATAATAAGTATATTTACAAATAAACATACATTCCTAAGAAAAAGAAGTGTTAAAAAGTATAAATGCCTTTTACTTTTATTAAAATAGGCTTAACAATGTTACTTTTTAAAAAGTGCATTAATAACCTATATATTAAGACAGCACATTACAACCCGCATAGTTTTTAAGTAGTTACTCACCTGCTTTAAAATGTGTTGTAAGTTGTTGGAATGGAAGGTTTTAGAAAAAAATATGATGAACTAATAAGATTTTAATGATATATGATATCATGATAATATATCTTACAGCAAAAATATCTCCAAAATATTTTCTTCATTAATAAGATATTTTATCCCCTGATATCCAAATAGGATATTCTAAGTTTCCCGAAACGTTAATATGGTAATTTAACAAGAAACCCTGAAATAAATACTGTAGCAAATAACAATTTACAATAATATTTGCTGCTTAGTTCCAAACACATATAAGGAACATGAAGTTGTCGATAATTAAAATTATTTCCTCACCTCTTTTTACACATTACATGTTTATGCTATTATATATTATTTTTTTTATTTATCTTCTAAATAACCGAAAAACAATTATTGAAAAACATCTACAATATAAATTACATACTATAAGAATTTAATACATATACAAAAATATATTTTAAGTTAAGAATGTTTGCTAATAATAATATTAGTAAAGGCCCTCATTCTTATCATAAATAGACCCTAGACTTGTGTGTTAATAACTTTATTTAATAAATAAAAAATCTTTATAACATACAAGGATAGTATAAATTTAGATAGGGGATGCACATTCATAGACACCTGTGTATTTAGATCATTTCATAAGATTTTATAATATGTCCTCATGTCCCTATGAGAAGATACAACACCTTTCCACCTTCTTCTATCTAAGTGACAAAGTGCTGGAATGATCTTATATCTGTTTAGGAAATATATCATTCTTCTAGAAAAAGAAATGTGTGTAACGCACAATCCACAGTGGTGAAAATTTTTAACAACACACTTTTACAATTACAAAAGAGGAGACAAAGAAGATTAAGAAAATATTTTTCATGAAAATAAATGGGTAACTTTTTTCATTTAATTTCCAATCTGGATGAAGAATATATATACTTTATTTTTTATACATAGTTTATGAATATATAATTGTTTATTCCCTTGAAAAAGATCGAGGAAAATTTCTCCATATTAAATATTATAATAATATATTAAACATTGTTCATAAGAATGATCCAAGACGCTAATAACATGTATACTAATATTCTTCCTCCAGAGGACAAAGTATATACAGATCTTATACATAACATAGCATTTTCGACCTTAGTGTTTATACAAAATTTTCATAACTGAGAATTTTTCATAATATCCTTTCATCTGTTTATATTACACTTTTATATCACAACACGTTTAATATTCAATTAACTTTCTTACAATAATATTTACTGGAAACTTACTTTGTATTTTCCCTCAAACCCTACTAACTCTTTAGAAAACAATTCTTCAACTAAGTATTGGAAAATATCATTAAACCTAATTTATTTTTCTAAACAGGAACTAAATTTTTTTCAAACTTAAATCAATTCCTGTTTTCAACAGGATTTTATGTTATTTCCTGGAGGTTGATGAGTTTCAAATGGTCCAATAAAATAAGTGATTCGTTGCCAGTGATATAAGATCTATGAAGTGATAATGTTGGAAATTTATTGATTGAAAAGTTTTTATATTTTTAAAAGATAAATTGAAATAACTAAAAGTTTAAAAAGGTTAAGAAACAAATATGTTAATAGATTATGCAATAATCGCCTTGAATATAAACAGAGAGAAAACAACAACAACAAGAATACGCAAGAAACGTATATAATATAGAGTATTGGATAAGCTCGTTTAGTAATTAAATACCGTTTGTGTTGATTACAGTCTTCGACTTAATACATTGTTTTTACTACATCGAAATTTATCGCATTTCCCGTTTACTAAAAACCTTCACCTAGATTCTCCTAACTTTACAACAATAGTGTAAAATATGTAACAAAAGTCAAGGAATATTAGTTGGATGTAAGGGTATAAGACAAGAGTCGAGAATCGATTTTCGAGGGAAGCACATTCGTGTGGATGGAAAAAGAAACTACCAAAAAAAGTAACAAACCTGAGGCCAGAATAAAGAAATACATACAAGTCCTATAAGAGTCGTAGAGTCACACACTATCACTAAGAACATTTACAGAAGATGGAGGATAACAATAAGAAGTGGACACAACAACAATGCGGAAAAGTAAATATAAGAGGAAGAAGTTTTGAGACAATAAGAAAGAAGAAAGTAACTAATTGGATTGATATTTTGTTATGGCCACATGGATCAGAAGATGTTAAGAACTAAAAGAATTATGAACCAATAAAACAATAATTGTGTATTATGTTGTGGTATCATAGTTGCGAGAGCCATTAGGTTATTATTTTGTGTTATCATAACTACAAGAACATGTTTCCACTTTAGTGAGAATCAGGAGCATTTTTTTATTATATCGAGGGACGCATCATTGTGATACAGTTATTAAAATAAGTTTTATTAGACAATTTCTGGTTCACATGCGGACATATATAAGTAGGCAGGATATCCGAGTAGTTTCACGAATGTGTGAGTTTATAAGAATTTTGTTCTACCAATAATTCCTTTATGTGCTTTATATCTAAATAATATAGAATTAGATCAAGACAAGATAACCCAATATATAGTTATATAGTATTAGAAGAGGTAAATTTTATCCTAACCTTCCCTTTTTTATTCCATATTTTTTTTAACCCTCTCTCCCAACCAGATGTTCTTACAAAAGAAATGTTGTAATTAGAACCAAATGAAATATTTAATACAACCTTATTAGAACTTTGAAAACTAGAAAGCAATTTGTATTAAGGAATCTTTAATACCATTGCAGTTCTGGTTCTTTTTGTAAAAAAATATATAAAAATATATGAAATATACAATAAAATATAAAAAAGAAATATAAACAAACTTGGAGAATTTGAAATAAAAAATGTTCCCCTTTTTTATAAAATATTTGATCACTTTTGATGATTAACCAGACTCAACAATTATGTTCTTCGTGAAAAAAAAAAAAGATTTTTTTTTCTTATAAAAAGAGTAAATAAAGATTTTTATTTCTCCTTGTATATTATATTCTCTATGTGTACAGATATATATAGTGTATTATATATATTATATAATAAAATAAGTAAGCTGTCTGATATCGCTTATACACACCAATAAGTTATTTCACAATGACAGATAATACTAATAGACAAATTATTGAGGATTCACAACCTCAAGTCCCAGTTATAACTAATCCTGCTGCGTTACCACCTCAAGTTTCAGTAGTAAGAAACTCTACTACTTTTCAACCAAAAGCTCAACTAGAAAAATAAATCAACAACTTGCATTTGTAAAGATACAAGTTCCTTTCTGAAGTCTATTATTTGGCTCAAACTTTAGAAAGTAAGTACTAGTGTGGTAATTATATCGTATAAGGCTTACTTTTCTTTATATTATACAATAAGTTATACAAATATTATACATTAATATACAATCAAGTTACAAGAATTAATTTAGTTTATTAAGTTGAAAGTTTTCTCTAAAGAAAAATTTCATTCAAGTAAAATATCTCACATCACATCTGAGTGCGGGTAATATCGCGACAGCATTCGACATTAGATAAAAAAACATGAAACAAACTAATAAAATGAAAACTGTTGGATTGGAAGATTCTAGAATAATATAGAATAAATCAATAAGATTTTAATAATAGACTATCCCTTGAGGATAAATATCCCAACAAAAATATCTCATAATAAAATATATCATTAGTAAGATATTTTACTCCTTGACACTTAATTAGGATACTCGTAGTTTCCTAAAACGTTAAGATGATATTTTACCAATTACCCCTGAAATAAATACAGTGGCAAATAATATTGTACAATAATATTCGATACTCATTTCCAAACATATATAAGGAACATGAAGTAATCGAAAATCTAAATTATTTCCTCACTCCTTTTACACATTACATTTTTATGCTATTATACATTATTATCTTTTATATTACTTCTAGATCACCGAAGAACGATTATTGAAGAACATTTACCGAAGAACAACTATTGGACAAACGTCTTCAGTATATATAACACATATTAAAGCATAATATATATACAAAATACATTTTAAGTTAAGGATGTATGCTAATAATAATATTAGTGACGGTAGTCATTCTTATCAAAAACACTAAAGAACGAAAGAAATAATAATAAAAATAACAAAAAATACTAAAATGAGTAAACAACAACTTAATAACACTTTTTAAAACAATAAGGAAAACTAAACCAACATAACATTGAAATGAAAAGCACGTTACGTGTTAAATACAAAACCACTAGTGATGTGACGCCATCACTTGGTGTCCTATAATAAAATTTGTTGAGGTATTTTTTGAGACAATTTTAAACACCCAAATTGTTGAGATATTTCATAAATCGACCGAAACTGGAAAAACCAATTTAATTTTGAAACGCAAATAAAACAATAAAATTTCCAGTTTGGGAAGCACCTAAAATTGTTGCACAGTGAATTTGAATTAAAGAAAAAAAAAAAGAAAAAGTAGTTACCGTTTAGAAAAATAAATTAGGTTTAATGAGATTTTCCAATACTTAGTTCAAGAAATGTTTTATAAAAAGTCAGGGTTTAACAGAAATAAAAAAAAATTTAATTGAATAATTTTGTAAGAAGGTTAAATGCATATCAAATGAGAATATAAAAAATATTACAAAGAAAACCATAGAATGTAAAATAAACGAAATTGAATAAGAATTTACTATGGTTAAGAAATTTATGAAGATAAATTTCTATTGTTATAAACAAACAATTTTTGTCCATTGGAAAGAAATTAATTGAACGTTAGAAAACATTTAAGTTAAACAGTTAAAAAATTATAGTTTTCCTTTTATATATAAAGAACCAATAGTTCAATATTGGAAAAGACATTTAGGTCTAATTTATAGTTTTATATAGTTATTATATAAACTAAAGAGAATAAGCGATATAGGTTCTGAAACATACATATACAACGAACTTATATATTATTATATTGCTCTCACCATCCGTCCGATAGTTAATCATAGTTAATCATACAAGTTTTAAATACAAGTTCCAATTCAAGTCACTGTTGTAGGTGTTTCCCATTCTGGAAATTTTATTGTTTTACTTTGTTTCATTTTTATATCGGTTTTTCCAAATATAGGTCGAGTCAAAAACTCGGTCAACATTTTGGTCTTTAACGTTCTTTCAAGAAATACCTAACGGATTTTATTATATGATCTCAGGTGATGGCGTTACCGCACCACTGGTTTTGTATTAAACATGTAACGTGCTTTTCATTTCAGTGTTATGTTGGTTTATTTTTCCTTATTGTTTTTAAAAAATTGTTATCAAGTTGTTGTTGACTCATTTTAGTATTTTTTGTTATTTTTGTTATTACTTTTTTTTTTCCTTATTGTTTTCATTTTATTAGTTGTTTCACGTTTTTTATATATTGTCGAATCCAAGTTGTTAGTTATTTCTCTAGCTGAACTTGTGGTCAAATATTTTATATAAAAGGAGAACATTTGATATTTCAAGTTCTCCAAGTGTGTCTGTATTTCGAATTTATATTTTATTGTGTATTTTATATACTTATATATAAAAAGAACAAGAATATTTAGGTATAGCAGGTCCGTTAATACATATTATTATCTAGTTCTAATAAGGTTTTTACTAAATATTGTAATTTGTTCGAATTACAACAAGAACGCAAATTGTGGGCTTTTATGGCCAAGTTGGTAAGGCGCCACACTAGTAATGTGGAGATCATCGGTTCGAATCCGATTGGAAGCATTTTTGTAATATCCGGCAAAAATTAAGAGGAGTGTAATATCCGGGAAAAAAGTAAGAGGGGACTCTAACTTTACAATCCTGTTACCGTGAAGGTAACCGAACATCACTGTTGTTGTTTTTTTATTTGCGTCGTCGTCAAGTTGTCCAGTCTGTCGTAGCTTACTTAAGAAAGGAACTTATGAGTACGTGGATTAGGAAGGAGAATACATGTATATAGTTTATATAGATATACATATAGAGTGAGACAGAGCGATAGACATATAGATATAGATAGAGATATAGATAGATATAGATCTTTACCCATAGATAGAATTATTATCTATCTAGCCAATACATTTATTATTATAGTTTATTTACAGAATCCAAGTTCTTCAACAGTACTCTAAATAGGGATTAGAGTTGAGCCATTAGTGTAAGAAATAAAAGTATATTATAAGGAGTGTGACATATGTTGTCCTGATGTCACGCTAGACGATCTTGCGAACTCTTTAGTCGACGACGACGTTCTTGTTTTTCTTGTTTATAATATATATATATATCTGTGTATCTGTGTATCTTAGTTTATTCTGTGTATACAGTATAGTTTATATATCTTGTATAGAGGATAACAACAAACAACCAAGAATCATTTATTATATTTATCATTCTAGAAGAGTATATCTCTCGTAGTAGATCTTCATCTATTACATTTGGTAGCGTTCTAGTATACAGATCCAGCAATATTTTTATACTTATCTTACTTACATTTTCAATTCTTTATCCAGTTGTTTTGAGCATGCCAGGAATTAATAAAGTCACTTCCACTGTTAATTCCACGATGTCAACTAACCGTTTGGAGACTCCCGTGGCCAGTGATGATATGGTATTACCTTCCGTGTCAGATTCTGTTGCAGAATCCCGTAATGACAAAGTCGAGTCTTCCGATGCTACTCCAGTTTTAGGGTCCAGTGTTTCAGTCCCTCCGGAGCCACCGATTTGGTTCACTGAGTTTAGCAAGACTCTAGGGTCTACCATAGCTTCTGCAGTTACGAGCGTTTTGACTAACCAGCAGTTGCAAGCCAAAGAGATACCATCAGTTGCACACCGTGAAATAATCAAGGATTTAACTAAGTTGGTTTCTAGCTTCTCAGGTTCGACAACAGATAAAAATAATGTTGCATTTTCTACATGGGAAAGAGAGTTGAGAAATTTCTTCGACATGTATAAAGAGGAGAATTTAAACAACAAGTACAAAGTCGAGCTAGCAGGTTTAACTTTGAGAGAAGTTGCATTCGATTATTTTAAAGAAATTGAATCCTCAATCAGTTCAGTTGACCAGCTAGTCGAATTACTGGGTAAAAGATTTGATACCAGACTAAACCAGTTGCAAGTTTATTTAGAATTGCAATCCTTACATTCGGTTACAAATTTTGAAGAACTTGCCCAAGCCATCACAAAATTAGAAAATAAGGCTCCTTCAGGATTTCCTCAGTGTTTTTACACTGCTACCTTTTTAGCTACGTTGCCACCAGAAATTAGAAGCTTTATGTTAGCAGATGATATTAAACTGACTTCTCCCTGGCGTACTTGTTTAAACAGAGCTAGGTGCTATGTAAGTAACTCAGGTGTATCTATTAATGTTTTATCAGCTAAAGATAAAGGTCATCGTAAATTTCTACCAAAGTCGGTTAGAAACAGTAACAAGGGTAAGTCTAGTGTTGCGTTAATGCGTTGTTTCAATTGTAATAAAAGAGGTCATATGAGTTCCTCATGTCCTTTTGAAGACAGACGCAAGAGTGGTAACAGATCAATTACCAAAAGTTCGTCTAACAGTACCGACTCAAAAAACTACTAAAGTCCCGAATTTTAGAAGCCCAGAGGACTGTGTTAAGGGCAAAACTTTCAACCATCAGAAAGAACCCAGATATTTATCCACCGTTGCAGAAAACAGTGAAAATCAATAATCAGGATACGATAGTGGAATTAGATTGTGGTGCACAATCGAGTATTCTTAGTCAAGAATTGGTGGACAGATTAAATCTGCAGACATTTCAGATAGACGGTTCTTATCAGGTGGAAGGCATAGATAAAAGTTCAACAACTGTTCCCGTATCTAAGGCCACTGTGGTTCCGTTTAAATTATATAACCAACCAGTGGAGGTCACTTGTTTTGTGTCAGACCATGTCAACCTTAAAGACCACATATTACTAGGCTTAAATTTTATTTTCGAGAATATGAATTTAGCGCTCAGATGGGTTTCCGAATCTAAACCCCAGATTAAGACCCAGGAAATTCTTGATAGATGTAGGTCCGTTAATTCTTTCATCCCGACAAGACAGATTAGTCCTGGCAGTGTCACATTTAAACCAGAGTATGCAGAGGTTCAGAAATTTAAGGCTTGGCCAGTTTCCATTAGAAAAATGAATAGGTTGTTGCGGAAAAAAAATGCCAAAGATGAGATGTTTATATTGTTAATTAGACAGGCTAAGATAAAGTCACCTGAAGAGTGTTATCGTCTAGATACTCGAAGGTTGATTCAAGAAATTAAACATAAAAATAAGGATGTGATTCGCTCCAGTTTGCCAGACAAGATTGATTATAGAGGAAAAATTCTTCATCACATTGATATTATCCCAGGTTCACAGCCTGCATACAATAGAGCATATCGGATGTCAGTTTCAGAACAGCAAGAGTTAAGTAGGCAGATTGACGAATTAATTCGCTCAGGTAGAATTTATCCTACAACATCCCCATATGGTGCTCCAGTTTTGTTTGTAAGAAAGAAAGATGGTTCTCAAAGATTGTGTTGTGACTTTAGAAAATTAAACCAAACTACCATCAAGAGTCGTTTCCCACTTCCTTTAATCGACGAGTTATTTGATCGATTACAAGGTGCTAAGTGGTTTTCCACGTTAGATTTAATCTCTGGTTACCATCAGATTCATAGTCTCCGACCGTGACCCAAAATTTACAAATTCGTTATGGGAATATTTTATGTCCAGGTTGGGAATCAGTACAAATTTTTCCACATCGAATAACCGCCAGAGTGATGGACAAGTCGAAAGATTAAATAAGACATTAGTGGAAATGCTTAGAACATATGGTCAAGGTAGAAATGAATGGGTTAAATATTTACAAATTGCTACATTTGCGTATAACACTTGTTATCAGGTATCCATTGTTTGTACTCCATTCTTTGCATTAAGAGGTTTTCAAGAGAGGTTTAATGGTATATTTAATCCTATTTGGGATCGTCCAAAGTACAGGCTTCCTAAGAAAGGTGAGTTCAGTAAATTAGCCGCCAGAAAAGCAATGACAGAGTTTGTGGAAAATATGGAAAGTCAGTTAGTGGTTATTAGAGACCAAATTGCACAAGCACAGGAGAAACAGTCAAAGTACTTCAACCAGAAGCACCGTTAAATTCCACAGCTTAAAGTTGGAGATAAAATTCTGATCCATAGAAAGGCCTATGTTAGTTCAGATACGAGAAGGAAATTCCATTTTTTATGGTTTGGTCCATTCACAATAAAGAGTTTAGTGGGAGATCAGGCAGTAGAGGTCCACCGAGGTGAGTTAGCGAATAATAAGAAAAATAATGTGTTTAACATCAGGTATGTTAAGAAATATTATCCGTTTGAGTCACAGTTCCATTTTGTTCCACCAGCTACATTGACAGATCTCAGAAAGAATCCTTCCCAGATCAGCAGAATAGTTGATGTATTAACAGAGAACGGGCGAACGATATTTTTAGTGTTAATTGATAATGCTACAGAAATGGATTTGGTAAAAATCAGGGAGGAAGATCTCAGAACAATGTTGTCGCAGAAAAGATTAGATTATTTGTGGAACAAATTCAGAAGAAATAAGACATGGCTCCAGAACCCCGTAACGTCTCCTTTTAAAGGGTGAGCAGATGTGACATATGTTGTCCTGATGTCACGCTAGACGATCTTGCAACCTCTTTAGTCGACGACGACGTTCTTGTTTTCTTGTTTATAATATATATATATATCTGTGTATCTGTGTATCTTAGTTTATTCTGTGTATACAGTATAGTTTATATATCTTGTATAGAGGACAACAACAAAACAACCAAGAATCATTTATTATATTTATCATTCTAGAAGAGTATATCTCTCGTAGTAGATCTTCATCTATTACAAGGAGACTCTAATTTTACAATCCTGTTACAGTGAGGGTGTGACATATGTTGTCCTGATGTCACGCTAGACGATCTTGCAACCTCTTTAGTCGACGACGACGTTCTTGTTTTTCTTGTTTATAAACCTGTATGTATCTGTATATCTGTGTATCTTAGTTTATTCTGTATATACAGTATGGTTTATATATCTTATATAGAAAACAACGAACAACTAAGAATCATTTTATCTTATTATTTGTTCTAGAAGAGTATATCTCTCGTAGTAGATCTTCATCTATTACAGAGGGTAACCGAACATCACTGTTGTTGTTTTTTATTTGCGTCGTCGCCGAGTTGTCCAGTTTGTCGTAGCGTACCTAAGAAAGGAACTTATGGGTACGTGGATTAGGAAGGAGAATACATGTATATAGTTTATGTAGTAACAGATATAGATATATAGATATAGATCTTTGTCGCGATATTACCCGCACTCAGATGTGAGATATTTTACTTTAACGAAGTTTTTCTTTAGAGAAAATTTTTATTTAAATGAAGAAAATTTTCAACTTAATAAACTAAATTAAATCTTATAACTTGATTGTATATTAATGTATAATATTTGTATAATTATTGTATAATATAAAGAAAGGTAAGCCTTATACGATATAATTACCACACTAGTACTTACTATCTAAAGTATGAGCCAATTAACAGACTTCAGAAAGGAACTTGTATCTTTACAATCTTTACCCATAGATAGAATTATTATCTATCTAGCCAATACCTCTATTATTATAGTTTATTTACAGAATCCAAATTCTTCAACAGTACTCTAAACAGGAACTAGAGTTGAACCATTAGTGTAAGAAATAAAAGTATATTATATTTTTAATGTATCGGTTAGTTTTTTAACCATACAACTATTCACTGGCTTTCCTATAAGATAATTAAATTCTTACACAAATGGCTCAACTCTAGTTCCTGTTTAGCATACTGTGTTACGATTTAAGAAATGTGGAGTAATAACTGTTACGATTTAAGATTTGTGGAGTAATAACCTATAAGTTATAACGGAACATCATAAACCGTATATTTTATAAGTAGTCGCTCGGCTGTATTAAATAATACAAATATTATATACTAAACTATGTAAAGAGTATATAAAGTGGTAGATAAAAGAAATTATTTCTAATTTCTGTATCTCGACTATTTATATTTTTCTAAAAAATAATTTAGTGAAAAATTTTCACAAAATTTTCATTGAGTCAGGGTAATATCTCAACACCCTCCCTTACACGGTACTCAATGATTGTAGATATATGTGCCAGATGATTTATTAATTCCTTTTAATTAACTATTGGCATTACTTGGCACATATGTAAATTATATTGAAAATGTTTGATCTTTTAAGCTGCTTGATAAATACATAGGTTTCTGCAGAAATATCTTTCCAGTTTTCTTTTTAGTAGTATTATTAAGGTAATCCTAAATACCCACATTTTGCTCAACAATGATACAAGCTTGGTAACTGAGTTCATGACGTAAATCTTTTAGAGTGGCAACATAATATAAATTGAAAATTCAGCTGTGACGTTCTTGATAGATGTAACTGAAGCTAGATATTTAATGGTGTGATTGAAACATTTCTAAATGTGAATATACCTGGATTAGGAAGCTTCGTGGTAAGAGTATTTTATTGAAAGCTGAATGTCCTATTTTTAAAAATGATTATAAACACTCTGTAATAAAAGCAGCATTTGAATAGTGACATGTCAACTAAGGATCTAAAGAGAATAGTTGTCGATCTTTAGTCCTCGAAATAATATTTAAAGAGACGTCAGAGATGAGTAATCTAATATCCTATTGACCTTTCCAAATTATGCCATAAAGTTTGTTCATACTGTACCCTGTAAAAGAATATGATACAGTTATTTATTTGTCATGACTCTTCAAAAACAAAGGCGGCATTAGGTCTTAGAAAAATGGAGATGAAAATTGAAATGAAGGATAAACTGTTAGAAAAGAGTAGAATTGAAAATGGCGGTAGTAAAAAAGTATTCCCTCCCTTACAGTAAAATTACAATGAAGGTTAGAAAAGGGACTTTACGCAGTGAAAATTTTAAACCTGTTAAACTCTGACGATGAAAATGGCAATGTTGAAAGAGAAGAAATTGAGAACCTAATCTAGCTGCCAGATAATTAAAATTTGAAAGTAACAATAAGAATATATGAGAAAGCAAATCAGTCCATGTGTATGAAAATATTTACTGGTATGTCTAAATATTATCTCATGGCTGACCGTTTTATGATAAATGACCTTGTAGTGATTTATGTGAAATGAAAATGTGAGCAGCTAGACGTAATTAATTCTTGCAATCTCGTAATAATCCAATGACAGAAGAAGAGAAATAGTATTCTATATTTCTTTGGAATACTTCATGTCGTTTGAAACAATTGAATTAAATGTGGGGTTATGAAAAATAGAGTTTATATTGTTACTCTATGGTACGATTTTGTTTAACATGGATTATCACGGTGCGATTTAGTCAAAATAATAGCGAGTGGATTGTGGCGATCAGAATGTATACAGTGTTCCCCCCGTTCTGGAGACACACCACTTATGTAATGAAATAGTACTAAAGAGACATAGCCTGGAATTATAAAGCCGTATTAAACCAATGAATAGTCGTAGATCATCGAGAGATAGGGAAAATAGTGAATACGTTGGAGATGCATGGTAATCCTATAGTGGTGATAGTATGGCAATTAGATATAAATCATGTTCTTCTATGCTGTATATTGTGCCCATATTGTCGGATAGTATATGTGCCTGTAACATATAAATCATATGGGGCTTGGATGGTTGCCTGTCATAATGAAGGAGCTGAACATAATATTTAAAGCACGATCGGACAGAGTTTCAACCCTAGTGTGAAAGTTATTATAAGAACATGTATGGTATAGTGAAAGCTGTTATAGTGTGATCTGTGTTAATCGATAAAAACAATTTGATAAACAACTTTTAGACGTAAGCAAATACTACACTGTTAGGATTAGCAACATGGATAAGTTAGTTCAACTATCGGTTTATGATAATGCAACCGATGTTAGTGTGGTAAAATGACATAATGAATGCAGCACTTGGTGATCGACAAATATAAATACGGACAGAATTAGGCCAATGAGTAATTGGAATTGAAAACAAGCACACAATATATGTTAAATCAAACTGAAACGCTGAATGATTTTCCTGACTCGACGTAATACTTAATTTACAAACCTCTCATGCGTAGGATATTACACGTAATGAATCCGTGTAAATCTCATGTAGCAGGCTAATTAAACAACTCGAAAAATAGTCAACAAATGCATTCTTCAACATTGGAATACTAAACAAACAAACCTTTGTAGTTGTTCATACCTTGGATATTACATGTGCATTTGACATATAAATCATATGAAACTAAAAAATACTACCTTAGAAAATAATTGAAAGATGTTGTTATTGTAAATTGAATGCATTGACAGTATAGTGAACTAGAATCATCATTCATACACTTGGATAGTATATGCTCTAAAGACATATATATCGTATGAACGTAACCAACTAATCAAGTTGAGTAGGATACATCAGAGCAGCAGCTAAAAATGCATTTCAAATGATATGTAGGTGACAGACTATTATTTTAAAATGGAACCTTGCAAAGCAACATAAGGTTAATTGGGAAATGTATTAGTGGCCATTATGGAAACAGTTGTTATAAATGTATTAAGCAGCTGGAGAAAGGTGTATAAGCAGCAATAATGATTAACACCTTTATGGGTAACAACCATACATAAAGAGAAGAAGGTAAAGTAAGGTTGACGTATTCCTACGTATCAGTACATACGTTAACTGATACATAGAGGAAGTCGCATCAGGGCTCATAACCTGTTACGATTTAAGATTTGTGGAGTAATAACCTATAAGTTATAACGGAACATCATAAACCGTATATTTTATAAGTAGTCGCTCGGCTGTATTAAATAATACAAATATTATATACTAAACTATGTAAAGAGTATATAAAGTGGTAGATAAAAGAAATTATTTCTAATTTCTGTATCTCGACTATTTATATTTTTCTAAAAAATAATTTTGTGAAAAATTTTCACAAAATTTTCATTGAGTCAGGGTAATATCTCAACAATAACCTATAAGTTATAACGGAATATTATAAACCGTATATTTTATAAGTAGTCGCTCACATGTATTGAATAATGTTGAGATATTACTCTGACTCAATGAAAATTTTTTGTGGAAAAATTTTCACAAAATTATTTTCTAGAAAAATATAAATAGTCGATGTCAAGATATAATCCGGACTCAAGAAAACTTATGTGCGGAATGTCATAATCCGAATTATCTCTTGAGAGAAAAATTTTCAAGAAAAAATTTTTCTTCTTTCATATAAAAACTAATGTTCAGAAATATACAATTAATTCTGGATATTGTACTTGTATATTAGTATTTAAATTAACTTTATATATTATATATAATAAAGAAACTAAGGTGTTTTGATTTAAAAGCATAAAGATTTATATAAAACATTGTCTAATATATAATATCCAAGTTTATCGCTAAAAACACATATTTAATTCAAAATGTCAACAATCACTGAATTTAGAAAAGATTTAAGATCTTTACAGTCGAGATACAGAAATTAGAAATAATTTCTTTTATCTACCACTTTATATACTCTTTCCATAGTTTAGTATATAATGTTTGTATTATTTAATACATGTGAGCGACTATTTATAAAATATACGGTTTATAATGTTCCGTTTATAACTTATAGGTTATTACTCCATATTTCTTAAATCCTAACAAATACAGGTGAACGACTACTTATAAAATATACGGTTTATAATGTTCCGTTATAACTTATAGGTTATTACTCCACATATCTTTAATCGTAACAAATAATACAAACATTGTCTAAAATATAATCTTTAAGTTTATAGCAAAAAAACAAAATTTTCATCTTAGGAGTCAAAAATCACTGAATCTTGAAAGGTCCTAAGATTTTTACAAAACATAAACAATACACTGGGTATTTAAAAAAATGGCGTAATAAAAGAATACAATAAGGTAAAACTTTATTTTCCCATTTTGGTTTTCACAATATAAATTTTACTCAGTAAATTCATCATCATTTTCATTGACTCTGGGGGAATATCTCAACAATAGCAGCATATATCTTCTTATATCATATTATAAATAAAAATAATATTATCACTATGTACGGCAAAGCTCCAATCAGAAATTTCGAAAATACGCTTTATCGTAACATATGATGTAGTAAAAGACATTTTTAAAAACAAAAATTAGTAATATACTATTTGACGAACCGCTAAAATATGTTTTCTAAGAGGAATTTGAAAATAATACATTATTCAAAAAAACGATGTTAAAATGAATAGATAAAAATAAAGCCAATGTGATATTTTCATAAATAATTGCCGTAAGAGTGACTAACTACGTTTCGTGAAATAGCATAAAATGTTGAAATATTTTGAATTATTACCCTGACTCAAGGAAAATTTTTCACAATATTATTTTCTAGAAAAATATAAATAGTCGAGATACAGGAATTGTTACGATTTAAGAGATGTGGAGTAATAACCTATAAGTTATAACGAAACATTATAAACCGTATATTTTTATAAGTAGTCGCTCACCTGTATTAAATAATACAAACATTATATACTAAACTATGTAAAGTGTATATAAAGTGGTAGATAAAAGAAATTATTTCTAATTTCTGTATCTCGACTATTTATATTTTTCTAAAAAATAATTTAGTGAAAAATTTTCACAAAATTTTCATTGAGTCAGGGTAATATCTCAACACTTAGCGTCTGGACAGTCTGCATATAATGCATCTATAAAAATTTCAAAATAATCCTTTTTGTCATTCTTGTATGTTAGAGATTTGGTCTTTGTTGTAAAAAGATATGCCAATACCCGTTTTGCTGCTTTCATATGGATTTCTCTTGGATCCTTTAAAAATCTCGATAGCATTGACACAGATTGTGCAATATCTGGTCTACCAGTATTTGATACAAATAATGATATGCCTATTAAGCTCTGGAAGGAAGTAACATTCTCTAATTTCGGAGAATCTCCGTAATAGTTCACACTTGGCTGTAAAGGAGTATGTGTCGGGTAAGGTTGAATTTGTAATTCTTTAACCTTCTTTGTAATGTAGTCTTCTAAACTTAGCTTAATTTCTCCTCTACTTTGTGTGATATGCATCCCTGAAAATTTGTTGACCTTACCTAAATCTTTTATTTTGTATTTCTTAGATAAGAAGGTTTTAATGTCATTGATTTCCTTCAAAGATACACTTGAAATTAATAAGTCATCGACGTAAAGGGCAATAAGACAAAGATTGTCACCTCTTTTTCGGTAATATATTCCAAATTTGGCCGTATGCTGTTGGAATTGTATCTCCCCCAAAGTTTTCTTTCTATGTTCATTCCACAATAACGGTGATTGTTTTAATCTATAGAGGGCACTTTTCAACTTCCATATCTTCCCGTCTGATAATTTATAGCCTAATGGTGGTTTAATATATTAGTTCCAGTCAATTATGGAATTTAAAAATGCTGTAACCACGTCCATTTGATGAATTATCATATTATGTTTTGCAGAGAGTGCCAAGAAAAATCTAACAGAGTCGTACCTCACTACTGGGGCAAACATAGCATCACAATCAATACCTTCCTTTTGAAGGAAACCTTGTACCACAAACCTCGCTTTATATAGGCCATTGTCTTTAACCGTAAATGCCCATCTTGTGGAAGTGGCTTTCCTGTCTAAGGGAAGTTTCACTTGTGCAAAAGTGTTTGTAGTAACCAGTACATCATATTCTCTTTTACATACCTCCATCCATTTTTTCTTATCTGGACTTTTAGCAGCTTGCTTAATAGTTTTGGGGAATGTTTTGGATACTACTTGCGTCATTAATGCAGTCGTTACTGAATTAATTAATATTCCAGTTGAGTTAGTTGCAATATTTTTGACTAGAAAGCAATGATGGTTTGTAGAATTACCATATGGGACTAGAGCATTATCAACACCATAAAGTGGTACAGGAGTATTACCAACAGAGAAAGGAAGAATAAGGTTTATTTTTCCAAGAAGACCAGTGGCATCCTCATGAGGATTGGTAGTGTTGCCGTGTTCATGGTCCTGGCGATGACGTTTAGAAGGAGGGGACTTAATAGGAGTAGAAACAGGATGAGTAACGGGAATGAGAGCTTCAGAAGTGAAGTAGATAGGAGAAGTAGGAGGAGGTGAACTAGGATTGACTTCGGAATAAGAACGTTTTAGGGAGTTTTTAGGTTGTCTAAGAAGAATAATGTCCTCAAAAGCAGACTGTGTTGTTTGAGTGGATATTGTTGTAAATAATAGGGCAGGTTGTTACGGTAAAGGTGAAAGAACTGAATTGATAACAGGAACGGATGTCAAAACAGACTGTGAAGTGGAACAAAGTCTTTCGATGAAAGGTTCAACTGCTATATTGGATGGAGTTGACTGTTGTATCTTTTTGGCTACGATACCATTAACATCTTTTTGAATATTTGATAATGAGGATGGACCGGCGGAATCAGAAGAATAAGTTGGACGAGTATCTTGAATGTGGCTAGTAGTAATAGTAGTGTTGGAGAATGTTTTATCTAATGAAATGGATTTTTGATGTATGTCCCCAAGAGCTTGGGTCTCGTGTTTCTTAGAAGCAAGTCGCTCGTTGTAAACAGTGTCAAGAGCAGCATTAGCCTCTTGGTAAAGATTTAACCGTTGTTGTGAAATAGAATCAAGGGCAGCAGTAGTCTGTTGATGAAGTTCAAGTTCGTGTTGCGCACGTTGAACAGCTAACTGTAATTCATGTAGATGTGTTTGATATTCCAGAAGTTGTTGACGGTGATTATGTTCTGCTTCGGCTAGACGTAGTTGTTGCTCACGGAATTCTAGTTCTTTTTCTTTAGCTATATGTGGAGGAGTATTATCATTTAAGCCAGTTGTGTTTGAAGTATGAGAAGTATTGTGTGAAGAAATAGATGAATTGGAATCTAATAAAGTCGAAGTGGCACGAGGTGGAGAGTTAGGAGAAACTAAGTTTGTGGTTCTATGTTGTGTGGGAGCCGTGCTAGTTGTTTTGGAACGGGTCTGAATAGGGCTGTGTTCTATATAATTGTTGCAACGTGAAGATGGTACATAATCAGTTTGTGGAGATTGTGCACTTGAGATTGTGGAGAGCTCAATTTCACCTGACGAAATTGAGGAGTTTGTCTGGTTTAAAGATATGCTGGCAAAATCGGTAGGTTGTGACTCTCTAGATAAGTCATGCATGAAACTAGACACACCAGAGGTGGTGGTGTTGATTGGCAAATTTAATTCACCTGAAAGTGATGAAGAAAAAGTATTATCCGATTCAACAAATTCATTAGGAGTGGATGGAGATATATCACGTGTAGTGGTGGCCCGGGTAGAATTTGAACCACTATTCTTACCATTAGTAACGTCATTCATATGCATATTTGAAAAAGGAAACACAGTTTTATCAAAAACAACGTTGGTGGCTACAAATATTTTATTTGAAGATGGATGGTATAATCTATACACTTTATGATTTAAGTCATAGCCAATCATTGCACACTGAGTTGCAATGGGCATCAACTTACCGTCTCTATTAGCAACTGGTAATGTGGCATAAGCAACACATCCAAATACACGCAAATGATCAAGTTTAATAGAGTTTTCTTTGATGCCGTAATACTTATTGTAGGGAATCTTATTTTTCCTCCCAACACTTGGTGTATTGTTAAGTAAATAGACAGCACATTTTAAAGCTTCAGACCATAAGAATAAGGGAACCCTACCTCCAATAAGAAGTGCTCTAATCTTTTCTTGAATGGATCTGTGAGCACGTTCAACGCCCCCATTTTGCCAACTCTGATGGGGTGTTGTTAACTGGTGCTGGATACCTTTAGAATGAAAAAATTCTCGTAACTCTTTATTACAAAATTCACCACCATTGTCAGTTCTAATTGCACACAGTTTATAACCCCCTCTGGAAGAAAAATAGTTTTCTTGTTGGAGTATCCAATTCTTTAATGCTAGTGCAGCCTCATTTTTGGATTTTAACGGAATAGCAAAGTAAAAGCGAGAGAAAACGTCGATTATAGTTAAGAAATACTTAGTATCTACATAATCCTGATATCTAAAGCTACCACACAAATCAGCCTCCACCATTTGAAGTGGTGCAGAGAGAGAGCGATCAGAAATAGGTCCTTTCTTAATAATTGCTTTTGACGTGACACAGGTTGGACATAACTTGGAAATATGATTAGGTGAAGGTGGTGGTAAACCGGATGTCTTAACCAAAGAATTATATGAGTTAATTCCGCAATGGCCCAACCTAGCATTCCATAAATCTGCATTGGGAGAAATGGATTGATTACTCTGGTGCATGGCATACATATTACTTTTATTATTTAAGAATGAATAATTTGGACCAATGTCAATCTTCCAACCACAAAGCGCATTCGAAGTGGAACGAGGTAATAATTTATATAACCTCTTGTGTTTAGTTCCAAATCTGTAAGCATCTTTTAAATTTTCTTTTTTCAACTTCACCGCATAAACAGCTTCTTCAGTAAATATAAATGAATATCCAGAATGAGCTATCATACGGGAGATAGAGAGTAAGTTGCAAAGCATTTTAGTAGCGTACAAGGCATTTTTAATCGTTTGGTCATGTTTTCTTGCCGTAGCCTTTCCCTTAACCAGAATTGTGTCATCAACCTTTTACATTATACCTCTTTTTATGTGAAATATCTATAAAAGAGCCTAAATTGGATATTATATGATCAATGGCTCCACTGTCAATGTACCAAAAGTTATTTTCTTTGTCTTATTTTCTTTCTTTAGCCAAAAAAGTAGCAAGAAGACATTCTGGACCAGTATTTGAATAATCATATTTGATACATACATTTGCCAAATGGTCCTCATGAATTTCACTCTGTGATTCGGCCTCGTTATTGGCGGTCACATAACCTGTCTTTCTTCCCTTGTTCTTAAATTTGTATTTTGGACAATCACGTTTCCAATGATTGCCTTCTCAAATTCGACAGGGTGGCCTTTTTGACTTAATAAGTTTGGTTTTAAATACGTTAGACTTATTTGGCTGCTCTTAGCATAAATCAATGGCAAAATTACGAAAGGCATCTTCATCTGTAGTAGTTAGTGTTGAGATACTACCCTAACTCAATGAAAATTTTGTGTTAAGATATAACCCGGACCCAAGAAAAATTATGTCCTGAATGACCTGATCTGAATTATCTCTTGAAAAAATTTCTTCTTTCATATAAAAACAACCGTTCAGAAATAAGCAATACATTTTGAATATTGTACTTGTATATTAATAATTAAATTAACCTTATATTTTATATGTAAAAAAAATAAGGTGTTTTAATTAAAAATGCATAAAGATTTATAAAAAATATTTTCTTATATATAATATTCAAGTTCATATCTAAAAACATACATTCATCTTAAAATGTCAACAATTGCTGAATTTAGAAAAGACCTAAGATCTTTACAATATTTGTTTACTATATAGGGAGAGAGAAGAAAATAACAAATCATTGTTTTGTAGTCCAAATAATAAGAATATACTATCCAGGTAATGATTTCAATATCTGCTTTAAAGGTAAAATTTAGATCGAAACAGACCTTTTTCATGATTAATGCAACGAGTTTTTCTTCTACAGGAGGAAAAATGTTTGGAACACCCTAAAACATTATCATTTTTAAAGTGTTTACACTTATGTGGTTTTTGGACTCTATTACAGTTAGAAAATATTCTAATAATTTTGTCACAAATTGATGTTTCCTTCTTAATCGTTGTTATTGTTATGATTTAAGAGATGTGGAGTAATAACCTCTAAGTTATAACTGAATATTAAAAACCGTATATTTTATAAGTAGTCGCTCACATGTATTAAATAATACAAACATTATATACTAAACCATGTAAAAAGTATATAAATGATAAGAATGAGCGCCGTCACTAATATTTTTATTAGCGTACATTCTTAGCTTAAAATATATTTTTGTATATGCATTTATTTCTTATATGTCTAATATATACTGAAGATGCTCTTCAAAAGTTCTTCGGTGATTTAGAAGTAATATAAAAGATAATATAAAGTAAAGTAAAATATGTGATGTATAAAAAGTAGTGAGGAAAATAATTTGAATTATCGACAACTTCATGTTCCTTATATATGTTTGGAAATGAGTGTCGAATCTTATAGTTAATAATAATTTGCCACCGTATTCATTTCAGGGAGTAAATGATAGTTTACCACATTAACCTAATAGGAAATTAATAATACTCTATTTGGATAGCAAGGGGTAAAATATCTTATTAATCATAATTTTACTATGAGATATTTTTGCTGGAAGGTTTATGATCAAGGGGTATTCTATTGTTAAAATCTTATTGGTTCATCATATTTGATTCTAGAACCTTCTAGTCTAGCAGGATCAGTATTCTTTTTAAGGGTAAACTATTAGGGAGATTTATTATTTTGTATGTTTCAAACATATGATATTAAAACCTTTTTAATTTTTCATGTTTTTTAAAAAAAAAGAAATTTTTTTCTAAGAAAGAAATTACAAACCAATCTTTATAAAGAGTTTCAGTTTTTTCAAAAAAAAATTTTTTTAACAATTCCTAAAAGAGAAGTTAAAAAGAAAAGTTTCAATAATTAAAAAAGAAATAAGTTGAGATATTACCCTGATTCACTGAAAATTTTGTGGAAATTTTTAACAAAATTATTTCTTAGAAAAAATATAAATAGTCCAGATATAGAAATTAGAAATAGTTTCTTTTATCTATCACTTTATATACTTTTTAAATAATTTAGTATATAATATTTGTATTATTCAATACATGTGAGCGACTACTTATAAAAAATACGGTTTATAATGTTCCGTTATAATTTATAGGTTATTACTCCACAAGTCTTAAATAGTAACATTTACATAGGAAAAAAAAAGAAGTAAAAGTAAAAATAAATATATAACAAATTGATGAATATGTCAGGTAAATGCCCTGCTAATGATCAATAAAGATTGATAAGTATATCGGGTAAATGCCCGGTATTTATCGACACTTACGGATCTTCAATACACTTTTATTGTTACATAACAACTATATAATAAATATATAGCATGTGATAGAAATATACAACAATTATAAAAGATTCATTAAGTATTCTTTTATATTGTTTATAAAAATTTTTCGAGAGGAAAAATAAAATCTCAGTTTTAGAAAAAAATCTGGGTAACCCAAAAAAAAGAAAAAAAGAGTTAATTTTACATCAAGACATGGTTGATATAGCTAAACAGTAGTAAAACAATAGGCAAACCATGTTAGGACAATAATAACTAAGATAAAAGCATAATTTCTCATATTTTATAAAGGAAGAATACAAGAAAAGAAGATGTAAAATATCTGGCTGGGATAGAGGGTTAGATAAAATATAATATTAAAATAGAAAAGGTTAAGATAAACTTTTCCTCTTCTAAGACTATATAACTATATACTGGGCTTATTTCCCTATCTTGTCTTGATCTACTTCTATATAATATATATATATATAAATTACATAAAGGAATTATAAGTAAAACAAGATTCTTATAAACTCACAAATTCGTGAATCTACTCAGATATCCTGCCTACTTATATATGTCCACATGTGAATCAGAAATCGTCTAATGAAACTTGTCTTGAATTATTGTATCACAATGAGGCGTCCCTCGATACAATAGAAAATTGCTCATGAGTCTTACTAACGTGGAAACACGTTCTTGCAGTTACGATAACACAAAATAATAGCCTTACGGCTCTTGCAACTACGATAACACAAAATAATAGCCTAATGGCTCTTGCAGTTACGATAACACAAAATAATAGCCTAATAGCTCTTGCAACTACGATAACACAAAATGATAGACAATTATTGTTTCATTGATTTGTAATTCATTTAGTTCTCGACTTCTTCTGATCCACGTGGTCATAACAAAATATCAATCCAATGAGTCACTCTTTTCCTTATTATTATTTCAAAGCCTCTTCCTCTCACATTTACTTTCCTACCTTATTGTTCTTCTCCACTTCTTGTTCTTCTTCTCCACTTCTTGTTCCTCTTCTCCACCTCTTGTTCTTCTTCTCCACTTTTGTAATTCCTTTTTCCAAATCTCTTTTTCTCAAATCTTTCTTGAAACTCTTTTCTTTTTCATCGACACGAATGTGTTTCTCTCGAGAATCGAACCGAGACTGTTGTCTTACATCCGTACATCTAACTAATATTCTTTGACTTTCACTACATATGTTACAGAATGTTGTATAATTGCTCGAAGATTGATGATCTCCAAATGCTCCCCTAAAATAAGTCATTCGTTACAAGTGATTAAACGTATTAAGTGATCAAGACGTATAACATGACGACTCATTAAAATTATTGATTGAAAAGTTTTCACATTTTAGAAGATAAATTGAAATAAACAAAAAGTTAAAAATGTTAAGAGACAAATATGTTAATAGATTATACAATAGTCTGTTTAAACATAAAGAAGAAAAAAGAACAAGCAGTAAACGAAAAAACTGAGTACACAAGAACGTATATATCATTTTAATATAGTTTAAGACCGTTTAGTAATTATATACCGTTTGTAATAATTACTGTCTTCGATTTAATATATTGTTCCTAATAAATAACTTCACTGCGCTTCCGTTTACAAAATATTTTATCCAAAAAACCATTTAATTTTACAACACAGAAGAGTAAGTCTTGTTCCTCGTGGCCCAATGGTCACGGCGTCTGGCTACGAACCAGAAGACTTCAGGTTCGAGTCCTGGCGGGGAAGACTTCTTTTTAAATTTTTTTTCCTAAATTGTTGCCTAAAATTTTTTCGTGATATAAAAGGAAGTTTTGGAGCTAATGTTAAGAAACAAAACATAGCAATCCAAAGAAACCAAAGTTGAATAATGGTACCATCCAACAAAGAAACAGCAGCACTTATTGTAGATTTTTTATCCAAAGTTATAGAGAAGCAAGATGTCTCAGAGGACAATTGTGATTCTTTAAATGTTGCCATCGACTGTATCACAGATGTTTTTGGTTTTGACAAAGATTCTGTAAAAAATATTATCAATGAAAAATTTAATGGCAACAGTTTAAATCAACTCTTAGCAAAGGCTATAGATGAATCCACATGTGGTGATGATAATGAAAATGTTAAAATTAACATTCCTAAAGATGATGCTGAAATCAAAGCTAAAGCTGAAGCCTTAAAGTTAGAGGGAAATAAAGCTATGGCCGAAAAGAATTTTGAATTAGCTATTGACAAATATACTGAAGCCATTAAAGTACTTCCAACAAATGCTGTATATTATGCTAATAGAGCTGCTGCTTATACAAATTTAAAACAATATGATAAGGCTGTAGAAGATGCTACAACTGCGATCAAGATTGACCCTAACTATTCCAAAGGCTATTCTAGATTGGCTTATGCTAAGTATGTTCAAGACAAACCTGAGGAAGCATTAGAAGCTTACAAGAAAGTTTTAGAAATAGAAGGGGATAATGCTACTGAAATAATGAGAAGAGGTTATGAAACTGCCAAGAGGAAAGTTGAGGAAACTTTGAACAAAAAAAGTAACACTGAAAATTCTGATGTTTCACAAGTAGAAAAAACAACCAAAAATAAGAAGACAACTGATTCTACTTCAACTGCAGCCCCAGACTTTTCATCTATGTTTGGAAATGGTGGTGCGGGCAATATGCCAGACTTTGCCTCAATGTTGGGTGGAGGTTTAGGTGGAGGTTTAGGATCTTTATTGAATAACCCTCAAGTTATGCAAGCAGCCCAATCCATGATGCAAGATCCAAATGCAATGCAAAAAATGCAGTCTATGATGCAAAATCCAGCTATTCAACAAATGGCTCAAAATTTTGCAAGCGGAAACACCAGCTTAAGTGATCTAATGAATAATCCAGATATCCAAAATATGGCTTCTAATCTATTCGGAGGAGCTACTCCTGGTAGTTCTGGTAATAAAAAATAAGATCAGGACAAGTACATAATTTTATTTTATTATATATATATATTTCTCTTATTAGTGTAACCGTTTGTATACGATTAAATAATCTATCTACAATTTAAAATGTTAATGACGACAGAGAGATATCTCTGTATACACATTTTGAAATATTACCATCTTTCCAAATTTGTGTCTATTTTAGTTTTCTTTCTAGAACTGGTAAATGTTGATTCACCAAATCAAGATTGAATTTTCCCCATACCTTTACTATACCTTGCTTAAAAAACTCTGTTTTAAATTGGACAAATATACTTAATTCTTCTGCTAACTGTTCATATTCATTTCTTATTTTTTTGCCCTCATCAGCTAAGGATTTATTGACCTCTTTAAGTTGTTCATTTATTTGCTTCTCATTTTCTATCCTTTTCCTTTCAAATATATTACCAAATATATTACTAAGACCATTGGTATTTTTAATAATATTGGCATTTATTGTGTCTTGTTCATCTCTTGAATTTATCATTTGTTTACACTCTAAGTCGTATTGTTTCAACGATAAGAATTCTACATATAATTTCCACCATGCTGGAATTTCCATATCTAACAGTTTAGTAATTTGCTTAGTAAGTTCCAGAGTACAAATTTCTAAAAATTCTAAGTTTTGTAATAATATATTAAACCCATCAATTCCATAAAAGATAACTTCTTTCCTTGAATAATCTAATTTTTCCTTCCCAACTAATTTTGTGTAAAAATTATATAACAGTACTTTAAGCATATTTGTACAATCTATAATATCAATAGTTTTAAGTTTTAAAAACATACTTAAGCTCTTCAAGGCTGCATACTCTGGAACCGGACTGCTCAACTCCTCTAAATTAAACTTCAAAAAGCTCCTCATGATATTTACTTGTTCTGGTTCTAATACATTTTGCTTAAACGAGACTTGAGATTTATTTACAAGGTCAACAGTTGCAGTTACAGCTAAACTTTCTTTTTGTATCCATTCAGATAGACCAAATTCATCTTTAAAGATCTTTAATACAGGTAAAACAGCTATGAAGATCAACGAATCTAAACATATGGTTATCCATGACAAAAGAGACTCTTTCTCGTTTAATTTAGAACACCTTAAACTGTTTTGTCTAATAGAATACATTAACTCATCTATTTTCATCAAAAGTTCTTTTAAAGGCAAAAATGTTAAAGGATACTTTTTCAAAATAACTTTGAAAAGGTTTTTAATTAGTCGAAGGTTGACATTAAATGTTTTATATGAATTTATGTTTGGAATATTGACGGTGAGTTTTAATGAATAACTTGACTTATTATGCAATTTTAAAGAATGAGCAAATATATGTCCAAAGATCGATCTTTTGTTTAATGCGTACCCAGCTAATAGTTCAATTATAGTTTCATCTTGTGCAAAATCGAAACAATGCAACCCGGTAGATTTTATTTTCATATCAAAGTTTATCCTAGGGTTTGTAATATACTTCTAACGTTTGATATTCGATTATATTTAACGTATACCATCAATGGTGTCATCCCTTTATCGTTACATCTATTAATTTCAGTACTATCAACTAAATTCAATAAAATAGATATATTACTCTTCATAATATGCAGTAGACTGTTCCCCTTGGAATCAATATGATCTGATAAAGCAAGTAGTCTATTTGTTGTTCCTTTGTACCAATCATTTGCAAATTTCAGTGAAAGTGATACCATTGAATCATAATTTATTTGATCATAACTATGGAATATAGTAAATAAAGGAGTCTGATTCATAAAATCTTTCGAATTCCATTCAATATATTGACCAATTTTGGCTAAAATATTAATCTGACCACTAAGGTAATGTGCTGCAATTCTACCATCTTTATCCTTTCTGTTAAAATATTTCACCAATTCTTCAAAGGAACAATTATTCAATAAGATATCAACTAGTATCGAAGCAATTTGATCATTTGAATATTTTAAACATTGAATTAATAAAGTTGATCCATCAACAGTTTCATCATCTAATAAATCTTCTAAGGGAAAATATTTTTCAAAAAGACTATTTGATAAAAGTTCAATAATAATATCATTTTTATGATATTGTATACAGTATGAAAGAATAGATTGACCGATATCAGACCGATATCTAAGACAATCTTTAAAAGTGATTAAAAAATCAGTTATGGTTTTATTATTCTTTATAAGTGTGTTTATTCCAGTAATATATTCTATAAAGTGCCTAACCTTATTTTCCTTCTGCTTGATTGATTTCAGTTTTCCTGTACTTTTATTTAATAATGAATCCAAATATTCAATAGATGCTTCTAAAGTTGATATTGAATACCCCAATAAACCAAATTTGATATCATTTTCATTATCAAAAAATCGTTGAAGATAAAATAAATTACATTTCAAATCTTGTAAATTATATTTATTTATAATTAAAACAGGTAAATTTATTAAAGTATCAGCATCAATATTACAGATCATCATTATTTGATGATTTGATAGGTTGTGATAATGTTTATAACGTTTTAACTGGTATTTGAGATTTCTCAGAATGTGATTTATATAGAGGGAGTCTATTCCAGATGGTAGTAGCAATTGAAATATTCTTCTCTAATTGGATTATGCTAGATAATTTAAATAAACTAAAATTTGATTTGTAGAGATCTATATCTAATTGGTCCAACGATAGATAATTCAATTTGCATACGGTATCATTATTCGGTGCTGACAATTGATTTAATTTTAACTTTAGAATATCCCATATATAATCATGTAATTTCAATTCAATATACTTTTTAATTTGTGATTTTAAGTCATCAATTATTTTAAAAATCTGATCATTTTTTATTAAATGATAAAATATATTAATCAGCAAATGAAAATATGTTATAAATAAATCATTTTAATGTTGACATGAATTTTTATATTCAATTAAAAGATTGTTTAAACAACTCAACCAGTGATGATTTGAAACAACCATATTTTCAAATGAAAATTTTTTATCTGGTAAAGGGGAAGAAGAAGAAGATGAGTTTTTGACGTTATTAAAACATTGCAACTCATGTTTTAGTATCAAATTATTCTGATCATTATTTGATATAGGTCGATCAATATAAATCAAAATGAATTTTCTGTAAATATTACCATTATTTTCAATATTATAATAATTATTAAAATTAACCAAGGTGTCAAATTTTAATATATTATATTTCTGTTTTGAAATAAAGCCATCACTTGTAAATAAACAAGATTGACGTTCATCAATAACAATATTTTTATTATTTACAGTTTGAACGTAAAATAGTTGATTATTATTCTTAACAATCTTATTACTATTACCGTATTTTATATCAGGAACAACTATATGATTTGATATAAAATCAACATTATAATAACACAAATCTTTTAAAGTTGAATTTTTAGCGGTATCAAATTTTGATAATAAAATATCTGTTAGTAGTACAATGACAATAAAATCATTTATTCCTTTCAGTCTACTATAAAGTTTTTTTAAAGGTGAATTATTTACATCAGGACAATTAAAAATAGAATCAATCAGTGGATTCAATAATTTTGGTAGATAATAACAGGATTTATTATTATTATTATTATTATTATTATTATTATTATTATTACTAGGGGAATTTGACATAATAACTGGCAAAACAAATTTGAATCACATATGTAAAATATCCAATTGAGTAATATTAAATGCAATAATGACAATAGCAACAAACAGACACCCTGGATATAGTTGTTTCTTACATTGACTTTTCAACTCTCTTCCCCTCTTATATATCCACGGATATTTTGATAAAGGTTCATTTATTCAAGAGTAATGAAGTCATCGTATAAATATATATACTCGTAAGTGAAAGGATGGAAAGGGAATCCAGGAGAATATTTTGAAGAAGAGAAGAAATTTCATCAAATGATTTTTAAAACAAAAAAAAAAAAACAGATGGATGGATGAACAAGACTGAAAGAGAATCTACAAAGAGAAACATATATATTAAGAATTTATTTATCAAAATCAATACATTGTAATACATAAGATATAACCTAAGTTAATAATAGTAGGGCTCGAGGAACGTTGATTAAGGTAACGAACTATAGATTAATCTCTGTGTTTTGTGTTATATTCTATTACGTTATAGTATGGGTAAAGGTAAGGGTAAAAATAAACCAAACGATGCTAAACCTTCCAAGATTAAAAATAGAGGTGCCAATGGTCATCATATAAGACAAAACCATAAGCATATGGAAATGAAACAACATGGCTATTCAAGGTCCAAACAGTCTTTCCCAGTCAAATTAGCTATGTGGGATTTTGATCATTGTGATCCAAAAAGATGCAGTGGTAAAAAAATGGAAAGGTTGGGTTTAATCACATCACTGAAAGTGGGACAAAAATTTCAAGGAATTGTGATATCACCAAATGGTAAATGTGTGGTCTGCCCCAATGATAAATCTATTGTGGAAGAATATGGCGCATCTGTAGTTGAATGTTCATGGGCAAGGTTAGATGAAATTCCATTTAATAGAATTGGTGGTAAACATGAAAGATTGTTGCCATATCTAGTGGCTGCTAATCAAGTAAATTATGGTAGACCATGGAGACTTAACTGTGTGGAAGCCATTGCTGCGTGTTTTGCCATTATTGGTAGAATGGATTGGGCAAGTGAATTGTTATCACATTTCTCTTGGGGCTTGGGTTTCCTTGAATTAAATAAAGAATTATTACAAGTATACCAAAATTGTACTGATAGTGAATCAGTGAAAAAGGCAGAAGAAGAATGGCTACTAAAACTTGAAGAAGAAAATAAAAGAAGAAAACAAGAAGCCCAAAATACCGATATATGGATGATGGGCAATGTCAATAGAAAGATGAATGATTTGATTTTAGATAGTGATAGTGAAGATGAAGAAGAGGAAAAGGAAGAAGAGTTTGAATCAATATCTAGATCTGTTAAATATGACAGTCTAGGGAATATTATTGAAGACAGTGAAGGTGAAGAAGAGGAAGAGGAAGAGGAAGAGGAAACAAAATATGATTCTTTGGGCAATATTATCAGTTGATGAATCAAGATTCAAATAGATATACATTTATATATTACATATCTCGGCACGTATTCATAGATGTATTACTTATATAGAGTGTACATTAATAACATAAGCATTCAACTGTAAAAAAAAATCAAAAGTTTACTTGTGGCTTCGAGGAACTTCAAAATTTTCTTGATTTTCTCAGCCATGAAAACCTAATTAAATATTTGAGAACAAATGATAACAACAGAGCAATATTGAATATTATTCATTGGCTATCCTACCTATTGCCAATAAACTTTTTGTTCCTAACCTAGCAAAGTTTCATCTATTTATAATACGGTTGTATGAAGGAAGTTTGAATTAAAGAAAAAGCCAAATAAGACGGTAGCTAAGATAAGATAAAATAATCAAATAATCCAACTATACAGAAAGTACAAGACTCATTATGGAGGAAGATATTAATTTCAAAGGGTTTGTACCAATACATACAATTTTCTATACAATATTTCACCCGACTGAAGGTTCGAAAGTTTGCTATGAATTTCCACCAAATAATTTACAAAATTCTAATATTATCTTTGATTCAATTAAAAATTATATTATACCAAAACCACAATTATGTCATAGACTGTTAACATTAAAATATGCAAATTATAGAATTGTTTCATATCCCGTTGCTATCAATAATTCACTTTATGCAAGAAATTATTTTAGATTTAATCTTGTCTTCGTTTTTCAATATGATTGTCAAACTTCACCTTATGAATCCGTCATAATGAGATTGGGGAAGATGTTTAGATCACTTGAAGAACAGAAACAACTTTTATCTAAATCGGAACGTGATCCTGCATTGTTTAAAAATGATGATTATAATCACAACAACAACAACAACAATAATATAAATAATTCTGATGAAAAATTATTATCTGTACCAGATTTATTAATGAGAATATACCAAGATTTAAACAATTATTCTGAGTGTTTAATACCAATAGATCAAGGCCATGCTATCGATTTAAAGATTTTCCCACTTTTAAAAACACCCAAAGCTGTAAATTTGTCGGTAGAAGATGTACCAATGTTAATAGTTAATTTGGCTAAGATTATTGATTTAAATTGGGATCCTACTATGATTTCAATTATACCATATATTGATGGGTTAAACAGTATTTTCACTATCTCCAAATTGAGTAATTGTGATCCTAACCTTGTTATAGAATGTATTAAACATTTAATATATTATAAATGTGTTATCATTATTGACATCTTTCAGTTTAGTAATATTTATGCGCCAACAAGTCTAATTAATTCATTCTTGACGGATCCAACAATGGCTACAGAATGCAGGAATTATGTTACCTTACCAAGAGATTCTCCTTTACATAAATTACCATTTAAGAATGATAGACAAGTAAACGGGCCTGCCAATTCACATAAAAAATCAAGATCTGTATCTTCTTCGGTGAAATCTGTATCATCTAAGAAACAGATAAGTTTACAAGATGAAAATGAATCCAACTACTCTTCCACGATTTATTCAAACATGCGTAAAATGAGATCGACGAGTACACTTTCAAGTAGTGATGTTGGAACTTTCAGGTCTAGTTCCAAATTTGATTCCCATGGAAAATATGTGTATGTCTCCAGATCCATTTTATTTGATCTATATTGTTCTCTTTCCCATAATACTACATTATCTACTTGGTATGAGACAAATTATGAGATTATTCATAACAATTTTATTGATATAAGAAAATTTATTCATTTCGGTATAATTAAAAAAATCATCTATAGAATTAAATCATACCCAGTTATAGAGAAAAGAGATATTATCTTTAACCAGAGAAATGTGGATGCTGATTTAGGCTTAACCGTTAATAGTCATGAAGATGAATTAAATAATAAAATTAAAGAGGCAAATATGTTTTTATCGACATCTGATATTAAATTCGATATGGGAGATAAAATATTAAATTCTATCTATAAAAAATTATCAAAAGTTTCTTTCCAAAAATCTAACATAAATGATAATGTTGATAAATCTACAACCCAAAAGAAGATTTCAAATGGTGATACTAATGAATCTTTGACACTGACTAAGGAAGAAAGATTAATGTTACTTAAATCATTAGAAAATATTGAATCATTCGATAAAATTTGCACGAAATTAGGAAAATCAAGACACACTATGGAACAAATTCTTTATGATATTGGAGATTACAGGATTGTCAATTGTTAACACATGATGAAAAGTTAGAAAAGAGTAAAATCTAAATGATATTAAAAATAAAAATAATAATACAACGAAGAACAATATATTGGTACCTATATCTCTAGTTATATACATTTATATATTCCTCAATCTGCCAGTTAATTACACGTAGGTTATTTAAATCGTCTCTGTTTCATTTTTTTTTCTTTTTCTTTTTTATTTTTATTCACTCAATCTTGGTATTTTTGAATTACTAATTTCACTATCTTGATTATGCCTATCTTTAAATGATCTTTTTTTTGGACTAATAGACCGAGACCTTGGTATATGTGATATATTATAGTCTTTATTCATTAATGTTGTTGACATTAAAGGTAAAGTAATTTGTAAGTCATTTTCTTGTCCTTTCAAATTATAATTATTTCTAAAAGTTTTAAGGCCCTCAATGTTATTATCATTATCATTGATTACATTTTCCATCTCTTCATGTATTATGGTACGTATCCTTTTCTCTATATTTTGTATCATCCCTATAGAATTTTTCTTAAATTCAAAATCTTCTTGAATATTTTGATCCAAAACACTGATATTGTTAGAAATAGTCATAAAATTCTTATCAATTATCTTATCTTGGCTGATCTTTTCAATAATATCCATATTTTGATCACTCAGAATATCCTGACTTTTGATCACTTTTATTGAATCATCTATCAAACTTCTAGAATTCTGTATTACATCTGTTACATGTTCAACTTGGGTACTTAATTGACTCCAATATTTATTATTAATGGAATCAGACTTGTTTATCAATTCTATTGAATTTTGCCACTTATCAAAATGTGGTTTCAATTGTTTACTATCATGATCGAAGATACTCTTAGTGACATTTCCTACAGTAGAAGTTAATAAATTTCTATTAGTACTGAAATATTCCATAATCATTGATTGTAATGACTGAATTAAATTGTTTGATGATGCCTCTAAAGTCCTCAAAGTGTTTTCTACATGTTCATTGATAACTTCATTCTCTAATGGGGTATTATCATTAACAATATTATCCTTTGCTAATAGCTGGTTTTCAAGAAATTGTTTAAATGTATTATTTTCCTCACTTAAATCTGATAATTTTTCTGACATATCATTATAATAGACTGTAGTCATATTCTTGATACTTGTTATATGATCATTGATCTGATTGAAAATTGTTGGCGTTTCTTTTAACAAATCATTGATACAAGAATTATATAACGATACAGCCTTGTCCCTTGCATTTTGTAATAGTTGGATCACTTGATCTTTAATTAATTGAATATTTGGCTCAATATTGTTAATATTTTTATCGTTTATCGATTGCTGATTTTTCTTTAGTTGTGAAATAAGGCCCTCTTGTAAAGAATGAAATTCCAAATTTAAAACCGATTCAATATTTGATTTCAAATTTGTTTCATTTTCTTTAATTTGTTTAAAGTTTTGATTCAATTGATCAAATGCTTTATTCAAATTCTCATAACTATCCCTTAAATCATTTAATTGAACATCTTTTTTATCATTTTGATTTTTAAATTGAATTAATTGTTCAGAGATAACCATATTCTTATCATTTTGTCTTTGTAATAATTCATTGACTCTTTTATTTTCATCTAACAAGGCAGTATTAGATCTCTCTAAATTAATATTGTTCTGTTTCAGTTCTTTAATGTCATTTCTACTTGTTTCGATTTCATTCATTAAATTTTTATAATTCTCTTGTGACATATAAATCCCATCCTTTGATTTTGTGGACCATAAGTCTGCTCTTAATTTAACCAATTCATGCGTAATATCCTTTAATAACATATCTTTTACGATAAAGGATCCCAACCGAGGTTTATTTTGAATATTTTTAGCCTTTGATGCATATTCCAATGTACTACAAGTCTCTTCTAAGACCATTTTAGCAGGAGATATTGTAGCGATCAAGATAGTCTTTGTATTCCCACCCAATGAGTCCTGTAACAATCTAGTCAATTTAGATTCTCTAAAGGGAATATGAATATTTTTATTTTTAAATCTTGTCATGTTATTGTCAGTGTCCTTTTCTGTATTATTTTGACCAGTCTTATTATTTTCGTTGATTTCAGATAACGAATTAATGACTCTACCTAAAGTTAAAAGGCTTTGATTAATTGAACCTGCTTCTTTGGCTCTTAAATTGGTTGCTCCGGATTTAGATATATTTTCAGAACCAGCCAAATCGACCAAATTTAATTTCGATAATCTAAACAGTTGATCCTTAAATTTTTTATAGAGTGTAATGGTAAAGATTGTATGTGACCTTGAAGAGAAATCATTCATTTTAGTGGAAGCCATCTGTCTTCTTTTTAAACCAGCTTGTAAGAGCGATAATCCATCCTTAGCGTTATTTATATGGAATTCGTTTAAATTTTGAACATATATTTCTGCAGTAGTAGTATTAGTAGTAGTAGTAGTAAATCCATTATTTTTATTGTTATAAGGTTTAGATTTTTCTAATGATATGGGTAAAGAATTTCTATTGGATGTGGATTTCTTTTGTCTTTTGAATTGTCCATTCCTGTCTCTTTTCAAGGTAATATTATTACTATCGAATATTTTCAATTTTTTACTTGACGGTATTATATTATCATTTGAATTAGTGGTATCATATAGCAGATCTTTCAATTCTTCATTATAAAGTTCCAAAAAGGAACATTTAACGACATAGTCATCAGTATCCTCCTTCGTAGTTGTATTATTATTATTATTATTTAGAATATTTTTCTCATATTCTAATGTATCGAATAGTTTGCAAAGTATTCTTGGTATGATACCAGCAGATTCATTTAATTTATTATTTTGTATTTGTTGTTGTAAAGACACTGTATCATTTATAATGAAGTTATTATTATATGGATCACCAGTCATAGTATAAGTTTTCCCAGTAGAAGTCATACCATAAACCAAGATGGTACAGTTATAACCTTTAATAAAATCATGAAATAAAGGGACCACGATATCATTAAACAAAGCTTCCTGGGAAACATTTGGTCCGAAGACTCTATCTACTTTATAAGTCTTTGAATTTAATTTAGCAGTTATACCGACATCATCAGTTGTATTGATCGAGACTTCATTTGGATAAGTTAAAATGTTGTTGTTGTTGTTGTTGTTGTTAGTAGTAGTATCTGGTATAGTAACTATTACGGGACTCCTTGCATCAATTTCACGTTTATTTCTACCTCTACACCTTACAGCAACAGTAATATTCATAGAACACTCTGAAGAAGAAGTTGTTGAAGAAGAATGATTATCTATATGAACCATTCTCGGGGATTGAATAGGTTTATTGAAGATATGAATAAAATCAAAAAAAAAAAAAAAATAAATAAACTGTTCTCTTTAAAGTAAAGTATAGTAAAGTAACCTAGACACACCCAGAATGTAACAAAACGGATAATCAAGAATAGTAAGTAAGAAAGTCAGTGTCTTTCAAACCAAATACCAGTAGTGTAAAGCATAGTATATAAATATTATATCTTCTATAGAGATATAATGGAGTGAGTAAAAAAAACACATGTCCAACAACTGATATATATAAATAAATAAATAAATAAATAAATAAATAAATAAATACTTCTCTCTATCTTAATTCGTTATATTATACATCGAGATGGAAAAAGATCCTTCGAGAAGAAAAAAATGTCGAGGAAAGAAGAAACAAAAAACAAACACACGGAATTTGCACGGAATTTGCACGGAATGTTTGTTTTTCCACCCACCCTTCTTTTTCTTTGTATATAAAAAAGAATGAATAAAATGAAATTCAGGGACACAAATATTTTATTCGTTTGTATGGTCGAGATATTTTCCTATTTGTTGTGTTTTGTCTTTTCTGAAATGGTCTCGATGGCTAGTGGATAATACCTATCGAGACTGGTATTGAATGTTTATACATCATTAAAGTATCCATAGTGCGTTTGATGGTAATGTCATCTACAAACCAGTTCAGTTACTCAAATATAACATTTGTCAGAGGATCTCTGACATCCGATGGTATTAGAATTAAATCTCCGTCTTCTTCATACAATAATGACTGTTGTTCCTATGATATTGATGATAATGACAAGAGCAGTAAGTTTTGTTCATATAACCATTTGTCCTGTATAAACAATTGTATCCCATTTCCTAACACCCAAAGACATACGCATATTTATGTTGGTAATCAAATTAAAATACCTGATAACACTATTATCCCATTTAGTAGAATTATTTATGCAAAATATATAAACGTTTGTTGTGGTGATAATCCTGACAGTACTATTCAGAATGTTCCTCAAACAAAGAAAATTCATAGACAAAAGAATAAATCTACTGGTTTGATAGAACAAACTTCCTTATTAAATCATCATAGTACTACTACTACTCCTACTCCTACTACTACTAACGACCATCGTCATCTAAATTTAAATTATGGTGCATTGAATAATAATAAAACTTCTTTTCATATTGAATTAACTTTTGTTCATCCACTTGGTAAAGATATTATACCTGTAAAACTTAATTTATTAATGGATCTATTACCTAATAATAATGATAATAATCATAATATTAATAATACTTTTGATTTGGTCTCTTATATCATTGAAAGATCTTATCAAAATGTACGTAAAGAGAAAAACATTCTAATTATAATCAATCCATACGGTGGTTCAGGTAAAGCTTTAAAAAAATTTAATCAAAAAATTAAACCTATACTCGATATCTCTCCCTTCATTAATTATGAAATCGCATTCACTGAATATCATCAACATGCTATAGATATCGCAAGAGAAATAGATATCAACAGATTCGATACTATTGCTTGTTGTTCTGGAGATGGCATTCCCAATGAAGTCATCAACGGTCTATATCAAAGACAAGACAGAGCTCAAGCGTTTAACAAGATCTGTGTCACTCAACTACCCTGTGGTTCAGGCAACGCAATGAGTGTCTCTTGTCACTGGACAACAAACCCTTCCTATGCTACTCTATGTCTCTTAAAATCAATAGAGTCTAGAATCGACCTTATGTGTTGTCAACAACCTTCCTATATAGATAAGTACCCAAGGTTATCCTTCCTATCACAGACTTTCGGCGTCATCGCTGAATCTGATATCAACACCGAATTCATCAGATGGATGGGCCCCGTTAGATTCGATATCGGTGTGGCTTTCAACATCTTTAAATGTAAAAAATATCCATGCGACCTATACGTAAAATACGCCGCAAAGACAAAAAGACAATTGAATATCCACTATCTACACAACAAATCTAAAACACAAGTACTTCTGTTCACACCAGATACTTCACAGGTATCAATACAACCAACCGAGTCCCCTTCTTCTTTTTCTTCTTCTTCTTCTTCACAGAACAATCTTCAAGACACAGATTTCAATTTGAAATATTCTATAAAGGACCCCGTCCCGGACGATTGGGAAAGGATAGATTCTGACATCACTGACAATCTGTCCATTTTTTACACTGGGAAAATGCCATATATGGCCAAGGATGCCAAATTCTTCCCCGCTGCATTGCCTGCAGATGGCACCATCGATATGATCCTGACTGACACACGGACTCCTCTCCATAAGATCACATCCATCTTATTATCCGTGGAAAAAGGAACTCATGTTCGTAGACCTGAAGTTATTCATTCTAAAGTGTTGGCTTATAGGTTGGTACCTAGGATCGATGATACTGTGATCTCTGTAGATGGGGAGAATTTCCCTTTGGAACCCTTGCAAGTGGAAGTCATTCCTGGGTTACTCAAAACTTTACTAAGAAACGGATCATATGTGGATACTGAATTCGAATCATATATGGAATAATATATATGTGGAGAAGGAAGGGAAAAGAAGACACCAACGATAATTGATTTAGCACTGAAGACATGAATTCATCATCATCGTTTCTTGGTAGTTTACTCTTAAACACAAAGAAGAGATATTTCAATATTCTTTCTCTCTCTCTCTCTCTTCCCCCGCCCTTTCTTTTTTTGATAAAGAATAGGTCTTTTGGTGAATCCACAAAAAGTCAATGATCCCTTATAGTGTGTTATTTAGAATCATCGAACTTCTTTTAAATTTATATATAGATATTCATAAACAATTATGCCAATATAGATAAATAAATATATAAATAAACAAAAATTTGATATTAGTTATGCTTCTTGAAATAATCAAATCGGCAAAATATACTTATATACGTTTTAAAATTTACAATCCCAAATATTTGTATTCATATCTATCAAGAACTCTTGGAAGGGATTCTTTGACAAAAAAACAAAAAAAAAACAGTAATATCATATAAAATAGTACTTTTCTTAGTTATATCATAAATACATAAAAAGAAACATACAAATTCTTTATCTATTTAGATAGATTATCCTTTAAACTAACAATTCTATTTAAGATAATCTTATCCGTCTTATTACTTTCAGAATCCAAAGTGAAATAACCAACTCTCATACCTTGGAATCTACAAACTGCATTACTCTTAGAATCTTCCTTAACGTAGAATTCACTGTTTTTAACTTTTTCAGTGACCCATTTTTCAGTGTTTTCAATAACGTCATGGAAATTATGTTCAATAACAGATCTCTTGTAAACGATTTCACTATCTGGGTTAATATCAGATAGATAACCTTCTGGAACACTTGATGGGTTTTCAGATTTGAATAATTGATTGTAGACTCTTGTCTCATAGATGTTCACAGGAGAATTGAATTTCTTAGATACTGGAACCCATTGAATGAACGTCTTTGGTTTAATCTTCATATCTTTATTATACTTGACATGCAATTTCGTAATTTTTCCATTTGCATCTCTTTCCATACTGACATAGGAGACTGTAAATGGGACTTTGATTAAACCAACAGCTTGTTCTGGTGTCAATCTAAAGAATTCTTTATCATCCACATTTTCACTAAAATCGGCTCTTTCGATATAGAATCTATTAGTGAATGGAACAATTCTATCACCAAATTCTGGAGCACCAGCCTTATATGGGATCTTGATTTCCTCCAAATAATCGTCGTCCAAATTGTCAACAACGACTTCAATTGGATCCAAAACAAACATCAATCTTGGAGTCATGTCTTCCAAATATTTTCTAACAGCACTTTCAAATCTGATAACTTGAATGTTTGTAGTACTCGTAGTGACACCTAGAGTGTTAATGAATGAAAGAATTGCACCTGGTGGGACACCACGTCTACGAATGGCTTCTAAAGTGAATAATCTTGGATCGTCCCAACCACGAACATATTTTTGATCAACAAGTTTGGCAATCTTTCTCTTTGACAAGACGGTACCAGTGATATTCAAACGGCCATATTCTCTTTGAGCTGGTCTAAAGACATGAACCCTGTCACATAACCATTCATAAGATTCACGAGATAGATAGAATTCTGTAGTACACAAAGAATGTGTAATATTTTCAAAGGAATCAACTAAACAATGAGTGAAATCATAAGTTGGATAAATCTTCCATTTGTCACCAGTTCTTGGATGTGGTGCATTTAAAACACGATAAGCAATCAAATCCCACATCTGTGGATTTGGTGAAGTAAAATCTTGTTTCATTCTTAGAACAGCTTCACCAGGCCTGTAGTGACCCTCTTTCATCAATCTGAATTCTTTTAAGTTGTGTTCCACAGATTGGTCACGATGGACACAACCGAATCTTTCACCACCTGGTGTACCATCTTCTTTAATACCACGACCACGTTTAATCTCTTCAGCGGTACAATGACAAACGTAACCATATCCGTTCTTAATTAAGACTTCTGCTAAATCATATAATCGATCAAAATAGTCACTTGAATAAGTAATCTTCCATGGTTTGAAACCTAGCCAAGAGACCATTCTTTTAATTGATTCAAAATATTCTGGTGCCTCAGCTTCAGGGTTTGTATCATCGAATCTTAAATAACAGACACCATCATGATATTTAGCATACCCAAAATTGACCATAATAGCCTTTGAATGACCAATATGCAAGTAACCATTTGGTTCAGGTGGGAATCTAGTTCTAACTTTACCACCGGTGACACGTAAATGTTCTTCCATCAATTCAGGGTAAGCTTGAGGATTTTCACCAACTTTATGCAAATCACCAAGAAAACCTTCATTAAACATGGTACGTTTAGATGCAGAATCGTTAGCAGCATCCTTATTTTGTTTCCCCTTATTGTTATTCTTATTATTTTTAGAGGAACCCTTTTGAGGCTTCTTAACTAAATCTCTTTCATCCTTTGGACCCAACAATTGTAAGACTTGTTTATCAATAATTGGTTTAAATAATTTTGGATCAGCCCATTTTAATTCAGGCAAATTTTTAATAGATGCAAATAATTTTGGTACAATCTTATATCTTTCATTCAAAATCAAATCTTTATTTTCATTGAAATAGGTTTCAACTTGATCGTTAATTTCCTTTTCGGTGACAACAACACCAACACCAGATTCTTTATTCATTTTTTCGATAGTTGGAGTCTGATTATTGGAGAATGATTGAGAAAGATATTTAAAGGCAGACTCAACTTGTAAATTTGTCTTCAAATTACCATTTTGAATACCATGGACGATCCATTCAGAGTCTGGTAGATCTTTACCCTTTAGAAGAGATGCTAAATTGTGAATCAAAGAACGGGATTGTTTATCAATTGGAGGTAAATTAGAGTCCACTTGATTCAATAGTGCAGATAAAGAACCAGATACTTTTTTATTCTTCAAGATTTCTTTAATCTTGGAATCCTCAAATCCAAACTGTTGAAATTGTTGGGTTAATTCTTCCATTTCCATATTTTTGTTTCTTCCCTTTTACTACTTCGAGTTCAATAAATCAATTCCTCGAATAAGATTTCCTTATTTCCTTATTTTTGTAGTGTAATCGAGCTGTCTTGGATGATTTGCCTGTAAATTAACAAACTTAACTACTTTCACCTATTAAAAATAATTAATCAAACAACACTAAGTATTCAAACACAAACATTGGAAATATCGTTATATTATTGATATTTTTTCGATGTCCATCACTATCAATAAAACTACCTATTTTTACCAAAGAAAAAAAAACAAAGAGAAAGGATTACCCGGATATATCGTATGAGGCGATATTATATCACGTGACAAACACGTGCCACTTTTTAGGCAGATTTAAAGAAATTCAAATTTTATAATCAAATAGACAAAATACTATTATTATAATATAAATAGTAGTGGTATTATTATTAGTGATAGTCGTAGTGGTTTAACAGTGCCAATAGTAAGATGTTAATCTAGTCACACAGTATATCAACATGGCAAATTTGGACTCACAGATATTTAACACATTCAAACCAATCTGTGTTAAATTATCTCAATTAACATTTAATATTCCAATTGATCAATGGAATCAAGACGAATTATACGTACAACTGTTACAGTTAGATAATACACTCTCATCTAAATCATTATCTATTGAAAATGATTCAATCAATAGTTATGATAATGTGGGAATCCCCACTAATTTGATTGATTATATTATGATACCATTAGCTAAAATTATTATCGAATTTGAATCATTAGATATTAAAATCATTACTAAATTGTTATCCATCTTAAATAAATTTTGTATTTATTCATGGATTTACCCAAATAAATTTAAGTTAAATTTAGCTACTAACATTTTCCCGTTTATTAACCATTTATCCCAATCTATAATTGATAAAAACAAAAATAACAGTTCATATGAGATCAGACTTATAGCCGAAACTTTCTCCAATTTTATTCAATCAATTAACAATCAACTTTATGGTCCATACTTCTTTTCAAATCATCCTAATAATAACTCTAAAGAGAATAATGATAACACAAAATATATTCTTTTAGCAAATTTATCAAATTTAATTTATATTCAATTAAATATATTATCGACTTCTAATGACAACCTGTCTGATCCTAATTTACAATTATTAGTAATCGACAACCTAACTAATTTATATAGAAATAATTTAAATTTTGACAATGGTGAAACCTTATCAAATATTTTACCTGGAAATGTCTCTAATCTAATTAAATTCATGATTAAACCGAAAACTAATTATAAATGTATCATTAAATCAATCGATTTATTTGAGTTTTTGATTACTACCATTTATAACGATAACACTTTAAAACAAATTAAAACTGATCAATCTACTATTACTACTCCTACTTTTCATAGAGATAGGAAATGGCTATTAGCTACAAGAGAACAAATAAAATTGGCCATTAATCAATGTTTCCCATACTTAATTGAAAGAAGAAACAATCATTATATCAATTTATCAATCTGTAAATTCATTAAATCGTGCTTTAAATTATGTTTTGATTCCATTGTATCGATATGTTCCAATGATTTAATCAAGTATTTGATTCAGTGTAATTTTGACTCGTTTGATTCTATCTATTTAAATAATTTAAAGTTAAAAGAATCTATTCAAACGGGCATATATCAATATCTAACATATTTGATATCTCAACTCAATACAAATATAAATTTGAATCAAATCAATAATATTAAATTGATCAATTATATTTTAAACTTAAATATTATTCATGATAATAACAATGCGTCGAATAATCAGTTATTGGATAAGAATGTTTTAAATAAGATTATTCGGAAATTGATTCAATCTGTTAATATAGAAAATCTATCTTCATTGAAAAATGATCATACACAAACTAAATTAATTCAAACTTTACAATCAATGGACAACTTTACAAATATCGATCAAAATAACCTTATAACAAAACACACACCGAATTCTATTTTTAATCCTTACACAAACAGTCGGAACCAAAATGACAATGAAAGAATCAATAAGAAACTTTGGAGTAAAGATATGGAATCCGAGATTATTAAACTTTTACAATACATTGGGAAATTCAATAAATTTGATCCTTATTTAATCCAAATATATCTACAAAATAGTGATGTTCCTTATGCCTCACTTTCATGTCAAAATTCAATATTATGGATAATTTTAAACATGTTGCCTAAAAATATAGATAGTAATGATACACATCTGTTGAAATCAAATGATGCTACTGAATCATATCTTACATTTGATAACGATGATGATAATACCGCTTCCGATAATATAGATTTACAATCAAATATTGAAGATTTTTGTTTAATTTTATTAGAATATTCAATGAATTTGTTACAACAAGAAGAAATAGTTAACAATTTTAGTGTTTTATCTTATGAACAAGAAAGATTAATATCGATAGTGATACAAATCATCGAACGTAGTTGTCAATTAATGGGAACAAATTTTGAAAGTGAATTAATTGATTATCTTTATATTGTTGTCAGTCAGTTATCATCATCTTCACCAATGATTAGATTCCATGCACAATCCTGTATCAGTACATTGGCTAAAACCTTATATCAAGGATCGATACATAACCTTATTGTGAATAATGTTGATTATTTGGTTGAATCTATATCTCAAAGATTAAATATGGGAATGACAAATCATGTCACTACGGTGTTAGCAGTAATTTGTAAGATGACTGGCTATGAAATTATTTTATCATTTAATGATATCTTAGAGACCATATTCCAAATATTGGATTACTACCACGGCTATCAAGAACTATGTTTACAGATATTCCAATTATTCGAAGTCATCGTCAATGAAATGAATAAAAAATACATATCTAATAGCGAATCAATTTTAAAATTAGATTCAAATCATATTAATACAAATTCTTATAAACCATGGGGATGTACTAATGAATTACAATTGCTTTCTCTATTAAAAGAGTCTTTACCTCCAAACTATGGCGATACTGGTAATGATACTGATAATGATAAAGAATTACCATTTGATCCAAATGAACCAAAATCTTTTCAAGAATATTTTGAATCAAAATTAAAGATCTCTGAAATTGATGAGAAGCAGAATGATTATGACAGTGATGATGAAGATAGTGTCGCTGAAAACATCAGCAAAGATGAGGAAGAAAATGAATGGGTTTCACCAATTCCAAGACAATCATATAGATTATTGATTCAAATTCTTCAATATGGTGATAGATTATTAACACACAATTCTAAACCTTTAAGAATTCAAATACTGAAAATAATTAAATTAATAATTCCAATGCTATCAACTCAATATGACTCATTACTCCCTCAAGTGGCACAAGTTTGGGATTCAGTGACTCAATGTTTATTTGATAAAGATTATTCAATAATTAATTCTGCTTCATCCACCACAGAGACAATAATAACGTTCTCTCAAGATTTTATTTCAAGAAGATTCATTGAATTATGGGGCCGTTTAAAGGCACACTGTCCATTATTATTGATAAAAGAGGTCAACATAAATCGCTGTAAAACAATATCAGCTTTTGCTAAAACCCAAAATCAAGTAGGAGCAAGAATCCAATTTCCTACTATGACTAAAACCGCATTAATTTCAATGTCAAATATGTTATTAAAAGGTGTATCATTAACTGAATATTCTTTAAGCGAATCTGACCTAAAAGATATAATCACTTGTTGTCTATCCGTGATCCCATCAGAAGTAATCAAGGAAAGATCAATATTACTTGGTGATATAATATATACAATTCAACATCAAACATAATAATAATAATAATCCCATATATTTATTTTACCATTTTTCAGTATATCTATAATAGTTGTACGATCATCCTTGCAAATATTTTTCTATGTATTATTTTTTATAGATTTGGATTTTTATTACTATATAAACTATTCTATTTCATCCAATCCTACATTTATCTTAACATTTAAACAAACAAACGACAACAGAATTAATGTTAACTCTATTAGAAACACCAAGTGGTGTGATGCATTGATAACTTATTGCGTGTATCTTTTATTTTCATTTTGTATCACTTTATTTGTTCCCTCTAATAAAATTTGGAAGACTAGGAAGACTTTGAAAAGTGAAAAATATTTGTTAGAGTAAAGATACACAGAGATATAAACAGATAAAGAGAAGACAAGGTTGAACTGAATATATCTATTATGCATAATATTCTCCTGAATATACTGGAGTGGTTATAATTGAATCATGTAGACAACTGCAGTTTAGTAACAACTTAATCTCTTCCATATCTAAAAGTAATATAGCTAACTATAATACAATTCAGTAATGAATTTACCTTAAAGAAAGAACGAATAAACGAACACACAAAAAAAAACAAAGAAAGCTAACGAAGTTTTAATTAATTGGTTTAAAATATTAATATTTTTCCATAATGGGTTTGACTTCAATATATGCATGAAATAACGATTTACAAAGGATTAAGAATAAAGAAAAGAATAGTGTAAAGAACCCAGAAAAGAACTGTATAACTTTAGAACAGATAGAAAAATCTCATAAGAAATATAGTTTAAAAGATTTAACTATAACAATCGAAGCAAAATATAACAAAAATCACCATAAACTATACAGTAATATATCGAAAGAAAATAATATCGAAGACGATTAGAATAACAATGAGGAAAATAATAACACTATTAGTAACACCCTTGATAATGATATGAAAATCATTGTTCCTAATTTTACTGAAGATTTTGTAACTAGTACTGGGCTGGAAGGGACAGCTACAGGTGAACATATTGATAATGATCAAGATGAAGATATTTTGATGGAAGATATATCAAACGAACATGATATACAAATAGTTTCCAACTATTTGACCCAACAAAGATTACAGTCTTCTAATCATGCAGTTTCTTCTTATCATTTACAACAACTTTATAACAACAGTTCTCTATCAAATAATGAATCGTCCTTGGAACCAACTAAATTACAAACTGTTTATGTGGTCGATACTAATTTTATTATCTCCCAATTTCAAACTTTAGAGGGTCTAAGACAATTGGGTCAAATTTATCACCATGTATTAGTGATACCTACAACAACAATAACAGAATTAGATGGTTTAAAGAGTTCAGATTCTGCCACTATTGCTAAACATGCTAGAGCTGGCAATATGTGAATATATAAAAATCTAGTAGAGGCTAATGCAGGTATCATAGGTCAAAAAGTACGGCAAAGATTGAATCCTGATACTTATAAAGATGATTCAAGATTAGATTGTTGTCTATATTTTAAAGAAAGATTAGGTTGTTTTGTAATATTACTATCCATGGATAAAAAATATATGTCTAAAAGCATTAACAGAGGAATTCCTGACTGTCTCATTCCTTGGGGGGATGACTAGTGAATGAATTGCAAGAAAATCATATCAAGAAAATTGTGCTAGATTTGGTAATAATTCTATCCATTCTGTTCCGCCAAATAACAATAATAATAGCAAACTTTATGCTAACATGCACTTACAGAATGCAGTAATTAATGCAAATATCAATGGTAAACACATATTTGAGAATGTAAATTATACTACACCATTTACATCAATGACATTAACAGAAAGAGCTGGATTTATCTATATGGATATTCAATATTCCGTTACTATCACCATTAAAAGTATCCTAAACGATGAATATGGCGAAGAATTGCCGTATATTGATTTCCAGGAGAAGAATTTGAAAACTTTACAAGATTGTTCTTGTTGTATTTATTATCAGCGGATTGCTATATACTATGATTATTTTAGACATAGCAAGATTAAGAAAGAAGATTGGAAAAAACTTCCAGATTGTTTAACTAGTATACCTAAATCACAGGAAGATATCGATAATATGATATTTTTTTGGCAAGATATCCTAGAAAATCTTTTTACTAAAAAAAGTGAACAGGAATATCATCAATTAGAAGAATACTTCTATAAATGGAAACAATTTAAAAGCAATTAAGCAATACTATTCCATAAAAAACGCTACTGCTTATTAATTCGTATCTACAAGCCATGAACAACAATACCACAATTGTTCTTCTGTCCTTATCATAATAATCGTGTACTCTTTAATCTTATCAATCTCATCTTTGTTAATACAACGACATGTTTGTTATAATTTGTATATATATTTATAGTTGATATATATCCTATCTATATTTTTATAAAAGATTAATAAAATCTTACAAACAATCGATTTGAATGATCAAACCAACAACAATCATCCCATACTTTCCTGTTCCTTCTGTTTGGGTTAATTTTTTCTACGCTCCTTTGGCTTTATAAGACATCTTTTCGTGTTCCTCAAGTACATATTCTCTTAGTTTACTCTTAATGGTTTGTTTAGTCTCACCGATTGCGGTAGAAACAACATTTAAAACTGGATTCCAAAGATTGAATCTATGTATGAAGAAGAAAGCGACAGATATAATTAAAAGCATGGTCACATAAAATGGATTTTTAATTACCATCATAAACTCATTCCAACCTAGAACTACAATAATAACATAAATCCATAATGGAATATGAGTAGTAGTCTTGATTATCGACCTCTTTGCATCAATAACAACAAGATTAACCTGTCTCTTAAATTGTTGTAAGACTTTCTCCTTTTCTAATTCATTTAAAATATGAGAAAACCTTCTCATATGATAGATTCTTGCATCATCTTCGTATTCTTCACCTTCTTCACCATCAATTTCTACATCAGGAACTATTTCAACATTATCTGATGTCTTAGCTACACATAAAATATCTAAGATAGACAGTGCTTTCTTTTTAGCCATTTTGAATGCTTCATCAATCTCTTGTTCATTTTTCCATAAAATTGGAGAATCATTTTCATCATATCTAAATGTATTCTCAAAAATATCTCTAATAATACTGACTATTGTATCCGGTTTCAAATAATCATGGATAGTAGTAGCCAAGCAAACCCATGCTGTAAAACGAACCTTTTTAACTGTAGCCTCATTACTAGCTTGATCAAGGCCAAGTTGAAAATCATATTGAGTGGATTGACTGCAGCTTTTCTCTCCAGAATTACTTTTATCATCTTCAGTCCTTCCAGATGTAGACTGTTTGACTCTATACTTGTCCAAATTTCTATTCAATATATTATTAAATCTTGAAATAATTTTATCCCAAACATCGAAAGTTGGACTAGACAATAAGGATACAATTTCATCCTTAATTTCAAATGTAATTGTTTTTCTCAATTTTGATATTAGTGATTTCAATTCGTTATTTTTCAAATCTACAATCTTTAAATCAATCAATTTTTCGAACTCTTTATGTCTTTGATCTACAGAAGATAATAACAATAAATCATTTTCATTGAACTCTTTCAAAATGGATAAATATCTTTTGTTGACTGATTCATTTGCAATAGTTAAACTTTCAATGAAAGTCAATTTTTTATTATTCATATTCTCCTTAATGATATTATTTACTCTGTTTAGTAGATCTGTTGCAACTTCATCTAAATGTTGACCGATAGATTTCTCATATTGTTCATTTATCCTTGACAGTAAATGTTGTCTATTCTCCAAATAAACTTGTTTAGTATAACGCGAAGCCATAGAATCATAATCATTTAAACATTGTTCTTTAATAGTCTTCAATTCTGAGATCAATTTATCTCTATTGTTTAAGATCGGTTGAATCATATTTTCATAATCGTTAAAATATTTAGCAAACGCATCTTCCAAGATTTCATTTGTCTTAAATCTAGCAACAAGGATCTGTTGAGTAGGTAAATCCAAGTCTTTATTATTTTCAATTTGATTCCAACAATTTTGTGCATACATACACCAACCGTCCAACGGTAACATCTGATGATAGATAGGTTTAAAGATTGCCTCATTGGATTCAATTGCTGATTGGGAAAATTGGTCACCTAATTGTTTAACATCTTCAATAAATTTATCATTTTGTAGAATTTTATGACTTAAACCAACAAATTTCAAATCAAAGAAATCATATAATGAGACATCTTCAGAACCTATTGGTTTATTTAAACCGCTCCAAAGAGATTCTAATTCATTGATTAAAGATTCACTTAGACTGCTTAATGGAGTAACACCAACATGATCTCTGATAACAAAGAGTAATAAGACTTTCTTCTTTTGGTTTGAATTACCAAATAAGGACAAATTCACTTCAAATACAGTCTTCAATAGTCCCATATTGTTCCCTTGATATAAACCGATTTGTTGTTCCCATAGATTAACAATTAATACTTCAGACACAGACATGGCAAACAAAGCTGCCTTTCTTTCAAAATCTTGATCTTCCCCACGTTCTGCACCATCCGACCCCTCTACATCCAAGACAAAGAGTTCTTCATTTAATAGACTACGATCACCGTGACTATTATTAATTTCATGAGTATGTGCCAACCAAATCCCTTTTGTCGTCTGTTGTCTCTTAACATGTGCATCCATTGTATCAAATTTAGTGTTAAATAAAACATTTAAAAGAGTAGATTTACCACTAGATTGAGAGCCAAAGACCGATATGACATGATAGTTTTGACCAATATCTTTTTCTTCTAAAATGTCCTTAAAATATGGTAAGATAGTATCTGAGAATTGCTTCTCCTCATTAATCAATTGAATAGCTTCTTGTTCCACCATTGTTTCACTCGTTAGCGGTTCACAATAATAGATCAGAGAAATCTAACTATAAATATATAAACACACTCTACGTATATTTTGGATGATCTAAATAAAATATGAATATAGAGTGGTTTGTACAAACACGTTCTGTTTTTTTATTCTTTTCTTTTCAATTGAAGTTGCTACTCCTTGCAATTCTTATACTTCTTACCATTGAACTTTTCAGTTGAAAAATGTCTCAATAACTCAATCAAAAAAAAAAAAAATTATCTGCAACAGGGATGAAGACAAAAGGCAATCAATTACAACTATAACAACAAATATTTGTGTATTAATATAGCAAAGGACAGGTATACCATCACAAACACTTTTCCAAACGATGAATAGTAATAGCAAATTAGATAGGGTTATTGCTCGTTTCCAAAAAAGAATCGAGGAACACAATTATTATGAGGCACACCAAACTTTAAGGACCATTGCCAACAGATATGTGAACAGTAAATCCTATGAAGATGCTATTCAATTGATCACCCATGGTTCTCAATCCTTTTTGACCGCTAAACAAGGAGGTGAAGGTACAGATTTAATATTTTATTTGTTGGAAGTGTATGACATGGCCAAAATTAAAGTGGACGATTCCTCAGTGGCAAGATTAGTACAATTATTAGTATTGATTGACCCAACGGAACCAAATTTAAAGGATGTTGTCACTGGTATGAATAATTGGTCTATTAAGTTCGGTGAATGTAAATTTGGTGATCCTCATTTACATAATGCTATTGCTATGAAATTATTAGATGCTGGGTTTGTCTACGAAGCAGAAAGATATTTGATGTTAGGTACATCTGAGAGTCTTACCAAATATGTGGATCTTCTATGGAATTGGTTCTTAGATGCTGTCACTGATGACACTGTATCCACTATTGTAGGTGATTTTATTAGTAGATTAATCTTCAATTATTTATTTATTGTTAATATAGATTTTGCTGTAAGAGCAAGAGATCAGTTTATCAATAAATTCATTACAAAATTCCCAAATTTTGAAACAGAAATTATTTCAAAGGGAGAAGATATCTTCAAGATGTGGTATTTTAATAAATTACCCGAATTAAATTTCTTGCAGTTATTAATCTTAGTATGTCAAACAAAGGATAAGACTCTATTTTTAAATTTAAAAGAACAATATTCAAATTTTGTCAATAAATACCAAAGTCAATTAGATTTCTTGGGCCAGGAATATTTCGGTATCATCCCACCAAGACAATCAAACTTCTTACAAGATATGATGGCTGGCTTATTAGGAGGTAAATAAATAATTGGATAAATATAAGTATATATATATATATATAAACAAAACTTATCTTTTAATACTGGATCTATTTAAAGCCTCAAGAAGTTCTGGTCTCTTAGCCTTTATCAATTCTTTTTTGGCATCCTCATATAAGAAATATTTACGGTTCCTTTTATTACATTCTGGATATTCTTCAAATAATTGATCTACTTTCAACTCATAAAAATGAAATTCTGACCTTGGAGGATGTTTAATAATCGTGTCACTCTCATATGTTTCTTCGTTATCCTTATAGTTTAAATTCCATTCTTTAGGTGGACGCATATCTTCCACGACCCCAAGCGATTTAATAATGGTTCCTGTACAACCAGCTTCTTCCCAAGTCTCTCTCTGTGCGGTTGTCTCATAATTTGGTTCATCAGATTCTACACCACCCTTCGGTAAGATCCACCTATCTTTGCTTGCAGAGGAACTTATCATTAATACTTTGTCTCCTTCATCGTTTAAACAAACACAACCTGCCACTAACCTCGCACCTGTTATTTTTGAATAAACCTGATTCTTTCTACCAACACGAGCAACCTTAGATCTTTTTATCGACGACATTAGTCAATGCTGTAGTAAGCTCCGATTTTTTTTTAATTTGTTTACTATTAATCTCTGGTTTATGCATAATATAAGTACATTATACCTATTTCTTTTACATGTTTAACAACTTTTTCTTTTCTGAATATGAAAGTTTTTCATTATGTAATTTTTATAAGTTTATAAGTAACACTTTTAAACTGTTTATCATATAGACAAACATCAATAATAATAATGACATAGCACTATTTTTGAATAAATTTGTGTATGCAAGAGTACATCTAATTACAAATATTAATATACCGCATTGAATTTTGAGCGAAACGTAAGTTAACAAGAAAATAATGAGTATCTATGAACATATAACTATATATATTTAATAATCCTGATGCCACCCCTTCGTATTGACTTGAGGTGTTATCATAACATTCTTTATTATTCATCAACCTCTTCACGATGATTCAACGTTGGAGACACAGAATCAATATGAATAGTCATCCATATAAATAACCTTTCATACTGTTTTATTATTAACAAATGATAATTTTGCAATATGCACCGTAGTAACAGCAATCAATCTTAAAAGATGCAATGGTCCATAAATATCTGATTTGATCATCTTTTAGTTCATATTGTAATCCTTCTAATCTATTTAACAATAATCTTAATAATTCTATCTACTCCATCCCATGCTGATTTCCAACCTTTATAATGGACAGATAAATTATCCGAATCTTGTACGTTACCTGGAGGACACAACTCGTTCTGCTCGTGAACGTTTCTTCGAACCATTACGAAGAAACGTTCACGAGCAGAACGGTAAAATTTCGCTTCGTAAAGCAAAGCAAAGCAAATAAAAAAAAAAGATATTCAAACTCATCAGAGTAGTTTCGAGAAAAGAAGAAGCTAAAAAGCAATCTACAGAAAAGAAGAGAATGGAACGTTCGTAAAGTTTGAGTATAGAGTGAGTGAGAACGTAGACTGTGTGCACATGCTTATAAAAAAAAACAAAAAAAAAAAAAGACTTCAGTGTGTCTGATTCCAAGCTAAAGGTTCAAGGAATTTATAACGGCGTCATACATTGTATATGTTATATATATATAATACAGAAGACGCACAAGCCCAGAGACATACAAATACAAACAGAACAAGATTCAATATGAATAGTAGAAACGATTCAAAGTCACCATATAATAGTAATAATAATAATAATAATAATAGCAATACCCATCATTCCATCATTTATTAATCAACAAACACATATATATATATATATATATACATAAACAAACACATACATAAACAAACAAACACATATATATAATCTCACAAACCCTAACCGTCACTTAGGGCTTTCTGACGTCGCTGTCCCCAAATTCCTCGACTGTCGGACTTCTTTCTCCGGACGTCTTCTTTTTTTTTTTTTTTTTTGTTTTTGTTTTTCTTTCCTTTTTGTTCGTCGAGGGAAAATTTTCATTTTTTTTGGAAAATGGAGGAACAAAAAAGACACAGAATTTTGGAAAAGGCACAAGATTTCTTGGTCCTTGTAGTCTTTACAATTTTTTGTAGATCATCTAACCATAACAACAACAACAACTATATATTTACACTATTTCATTGCCAGAGAAACACTTCATTTAAGTTCAATAATTAACAATTAACAAGTATAATAAACTAATTGAAGCCAAAGACACAGAAGAAGGGAATTTTGTCTAATCATTCTCCCACCTTCCCCCGTGTACTCCTTTCTTTCCACAGCTGTTTGAAATTGTTATTAATAATCAGACTATTTCAAAAAAACAAATATATATAAATATACTTATTTATATCTAAAGACTTACATCCATTTTCAAATTCAATTCATCCTTTTATCTATATATATATATATATCCCATCATATTCAATTCTACAGACAACTAACTATTCTTTTTCTTCCTTCTTCCCTCTTCTTCTAATTATTATCATCATCATGCCAGCCTCCATATCAGTGAAATTAGTGGCTGCCGAATCACTTTATAAAAGAGATGTCTTCAGATCTCCTGATCCGTTCGCTGTATTAACTATCGACGGATACCAAACTAAATCAACTTCTCCAGCTAAGAAAACTTTGAACCCATACTGGAATGAAACTTTTAAATTTAACGATATCAACGAAAACTCAATTTTGACTATCCAAGTCTTCGATCAGAAAAAATTCAAGAAAAAGGACCAAGGGTTCCTTGGTGTAGTCAATATTCGTATCGGGGACGTATTGGGCCATTTGGATGAAGATTCTATATCTAACAACACTGTAAGGGAAGAGACTATCACTAGAGATCTGAAAAAATCTAATGATGGTATGAATGTTAGTGGTAGGTTGATTGTTGTTTTGTCTAAATTGCCGTCGTCCTCTCAATCAAATTCACGTTCTTCTGCAACGGCATCTAATGCTTCTACCTCCACTGCTTCTTCTTCTTCAAATCAAAGAAGAACTACTGCACAAGTCATTGAATCTACATTACAAAATGGTTCAACAGCAGCAACAACAACTACTACTACTTCTACTTCTACTACTACAACTACGAATAATAATAATAATAACACTAGTAATAATAATATACATGATAATGTCGGTAGACAATATTCTTCCTTTGAGGATCAATACGGCAGATTGCCACCAGGTTGGGAAAGAAGAACAGATAACTTCGGTCGTACCTATTATGTGGATCATAATACAAGAACAACCACTTGGAAACGTCCAGCTACAGTTCAGAGTGAACTTGAACGTGGGAACCAATTAAATGCAAACACAGAATTGGAGAGAAGACAACATAGAGGTAGAACTTTGCCAGGTAATGCCAATGGTACAAATTCAAGTGAAAATAGCTCCATATCTGTACAAGTTAGTGGTAGTAACAATCATACACCCGCAGTTAATGGCGCTGTAGCCGCAGCATTTGCAGCCACCGGTGCTACTACATCTGGGCTAGGTGAGTTACCTTCTGGTTGGGAACAGAGATTTACTCCGGAAGGTAGAGCCTATTTCGTAGATCATAATACAAGAACTACCACATGGGTAGATCCAAGAAGACAACAATATATTCGTACATATGGTCCAACAAACACAACTATTCAACAACAACCTGTATCTCAGTTGGGTCCATTGCCATCCGGTTGGGAAATGAGATTGACTAATACCGCACGTGTCTATTTCGTGGATCATAACACAAAGACAACTACATGGGATGATCCAAGATTACCTTCCTCTCTTGACCAGAATGTACCACAATATAAACGTGATTTCAGACGTAAAGTAATTTATTTCAGATCACAACCTGCATTAAGAATCTTACCGGGTCAATGTCATATTAAAGTACGTAGAAAGAATATATTCGAGGACGCATACCAGGAAATCATGAGGCAAACACCGGAAGATTTAAAGAAAAGATTAATGATCAAGTTCGATGGTGAGGAAGGTTTGGATTATGGTGGTGTCTCTAGAGAATTCTTCTTTTTATTATCACATGAAATGTTCAACCCATTTTACTGTTTGTTCGAATATAGTGCTCATGATAATTATACGATCCAAATTAATCCAAATAGTGGTATTAACCCAGAACATTTAAATTATTTCAAATTTATTGGTAGAGTCGTTGGTCTTGGTATTTTCCATAGAAGATTCTTAGATGCATTCTTTGTTGGTGCTTTATATAAGATGATGCTAAGAAAAAAAGTTGTATTACAAGATATGGAAGGTGTTGATGCTGAGGTTTATAACTCATTGAAATGGACATTAGATAATAAAATAGATGGTGTCCTGGATCTGACGTTCAGTGCAGACGATGATAGATTCGGTGAAGTGGTCACTGTGGATTTAATACCAAATGGTAGGGACATCGAAGTCACTGACGAAAATAAAAAAGAGTATGTGGAAAAATATACCCAATGGAGAATCGTCGATAGAGTCCAAGAACAATTCAAAGCCTTTATGGATGGTTTCAATGAATTGATTCCTGAAGATTTAGTCACTGTTTTCGATGAAAGAGAATTGGAATTATTAATTGGTGGTATTGCAGAGATCGATATCGAAGACTGGAAAAAACATACAGATTATCGTGGTTACCAAGAATCGGATGAAGTTATTCAGTGGTTCTGGAAATGTGTCAGTGAATGGGATAATGAACAAAGAGCTAGATTATTACAATTCACTACAGGTACATCCAGAATCCCAGTCAATGGGTTCAAAGATTTACAAGGGTCTGATGGTCCGAGAAGATTCACTATTGAAAAGGCAGGTGAATGTCAACAACTACCTAAGTCACATACCTGTTTCAATAGAGTTGATTTACCTCCATATACTGATTATGAGAGTTTAAAACAAAAATTAACATTAGCCGTTGAAGAAACCGTTGGTTTTGGTCAAGAATAGACAAATTTAGAAGAACGAATAAAAAGTATAGAAAGACATGTATATTTAAATGCAATAATACCAATATTAACTATTAGGAAAGTCCCAATAAATTTATTTATGTATATGTATTTTTGGATAATTAATTGTGTTATTTTCCTTTAACTTTGCCCTTTAAGATACCTACTTCTACGATAATGATTATGATTAACTCAATAAAACAAAAAAAAAAATAGATTTGAGATTAAAATTATGATGACTTTATGACTTTCATTCCATTTTTGATTTTTATTTTTGCTATTTGTTATATTAACAGTGTGTTATTTTTTTTTTCTTATTCCTTCACCCGTCCTCCCATTATCCTATATCCTGTCAATGTATTAATTATTATTATTATATATATATAGTTACGTATCCTTATCTTTATTACTATCATTAACTGTTATGATATAGACTGGTTTTGTATTCTTTTTTATTATTTTAATTATATGATATTTTATTACACATAAAAAATATATGTATGTGAAAACGTGAGTAGGTATATAGATCTTAATGTTAATTTAACATACTCATACTATCACCTTGGAAAATAAACGTATTTAAATACACACGTTTACCCAATAAAGATAGGATGCTTTAAAGGGAAAGGATAAGTTATTTATTTAAGAAGTTCTAAGGAATCTTATTTGAAATTTGTTTGGAATAAATGATAATAACGCCTTTTGATACAAGAAGAATTTTTTTTTTAGATGGAAATAAGAAAAAGGGTAAAACATAAATAGGAGATAGCACTAATGTCTTGCCATATCTTCTATACAAGAAGAACTGCATTAACACAACCATCTCTATCTGGCTCATTAGTAATTTGTGCATATTTACCCCAAACGACTTTACCACCAGATGTAACCATACCCAATTCAGAGACATTAACTTCAATGATAGTACCTTTAGTCAAAACACCCAGTTGTGTATACAATGGGGATTGTGGATTCTTTTTGACACTTAATATAGGTAAGAACACAGTTACACCTAATTCAGGATGTGTTACATTGGCCTTCTTTTGTCTCAATGCAGTTGGTCTGATGATTCTTTCTGTTTTCACTGGTCTTCTAGTGAAACCTTCACCAACAAAAGTGTGTTTGGTAATCATTCTTTTCCATGACTTAGATTTAGATTTACCTGTCTTAACCACTTTAAACATTTCTTCTTCGCTGATACCTCTAACTTTTGGTAATGGTACAGAGAATTTATCAGCTTTCTCTAATCTTTTCTGCTTAATAGAAGACGATATAGCTTTAGCCGTATTAGTCTGCTCTCTATCCAATAAATATGTTGGTAAAGCATCTCCATTTTCATCCAATGGTTTAGACCCACCTTTAACTTTACTTTGTTCATGTGCTCTAATACGTTTCTTCATAGCCACCTTCTCAGCATATCTCTTCTTAGCAAATTGTTTACCTCTCCACCCAGTCAATTTTTGTGCTTGGTAAGCAATTTTGTGTGCTTCTCTTGCTTCCTTCTTTCTCTTTCTTTCTTCATAATCTAATCTTCTACCATGTTGTTTAACATGTTGTTCAATATATTCGTTTTGAGGCATGGTTACTTAATATTACACAATGTTTGGTATATTTATCCTTCGTGCTCTTTTATTCAATATTTAAAACAGTGTTAAAACCATAAATGCAGTGAAATAATACAACTTATCAAGAATCGAGTACGTCAACTAACCAATTATTCAAGGTTAATTCCAATATTGTTTGATCACTCCCGATGAGCTTTAAAAATTTTCGAATTTTTTGTCAGTTTTTCTTATTGAGATTTTTTTTTTTTTTTTTTTTCACTCTTCTCCCAAAATCAAACACTTTTTTTTGTTCCCTCTCATTTTAGCATATGAGATGGGATTTGTTTGAGACAACGTTAAAGAAGACTAATACGAGTAAGGAGGTACATTATACGTTAAACTTAAACGACTTGTATTGGGACAACCGTTGGATTAGCTTTGGGTGAGCATAAGAAGAAGCAAGAATAAACAAGAATTATGTCAAATTTAGGAACCATTTTGAAATCCATCAATGGATCATTAAAGACAACGTTAGAATCAGTGTCGAAATTGGAAGCGTTATATGAAGAAGGACAAGAGGACAAATCCAATGGATTCGAATCAATGTTTGGAACCAAGGACAACTCTTCAACATCTTCAAAGGAAAGAGTTTCGTTACTATCATTGAAAAATGGTGCTATGTTATCTTATGTACAGTCCTTGTTGATGATTGCTCATGATAAGATGGATCCAGGTTGTAAAGACCCAACTGGTGAAAAGGGTCGTCAGTTAGCTATTGAGAACCGTGTTGTATTAGAACGTGGTGTTAAACCTTTGGAAAAGAAATTGTCTTATCAGTTGGATAAATTGATCAGAGCTTATAGAAGAATGGAAAAGGAATACATAGATGCTGAAAGACGTGCTACGGAGAGATTATCTAGAATAGATCATGGTGATGAATCTAATAGCGAGGTGGAAAGTGACAGTGATAGTAATAAGAGTAATAGTGATAGCAGTGATAGTGAAGAAGAAGAAGAAGAAGAAGAAGAAATGTCATACCGTCCTAATGTTATTAAAAGTAAATCAATTAGCAAGGGTAAAGGTAAAAAAGATGAAGATGATAATAAGAAGCAATTAAATAAGGATAGTATCTATAAACCACCAAAGATTAGTGCCATGTTACCACCAACACAAGCATCCCAACATTTCGAAGATAAATTCAATGCTAAAGAACATAAAGATCATAGCAATAGATCACGTATGCAAGCCATCGATGAATATCTAAGAGATCAGTCAGAACAACCAGATTGGGAATCATCTATTGGTGCTAATATTGTAGACCATGGTCGTGGTGGTATCAAATCATTAAGAGACACAGAGAGAGAGCGTCGTGTGACAGAATATGAAGAAGAGAATTTTACACGTATTAATCATTTAGGTATGAATAAAGCAGAAAGGAAGAAAATGAAACAAAGAGAACGTGCAGCAAGAGCTAATATTATAGGTGGTGAAGATTTTGGTATTTTTAATTCGAAGAGAAAATTAGAGGATAGTACATCAAGGCGTGGTAATAAAAGATCAAAGACCGCCTGGGAAAGAGCTAAGAAACGGTTGTAATAAGATAGATTAGTAACTAGTTGCATGCGTACATTAAGTACAATTGTATATATATATATTAAATGCTGTAAATTATATAAAACAAGGTGTCATAATTGTGGTTCCTATAAAAGATAGTCTATCTTTCTGAGACCTCTAGGTGCACTTCTGTATAGGTTAAGAAGCCAAAAGAGAAAGGTAATAAAAATGGAAAATAAAGAAAAATTATAAACAATTATATTTTTATCAAGAGTATGCCACTTTCTCTGTGTCCAAAAGGAATGTAGTATTCATTCACTAAACCATAGCCATCTCAATTATATATAAAACCATACAGACATAATTTATGAAATAAAGAAACTATATAACAAGAAACTGTTACTGCTAGGAGGAGAAAAAATAATAGATAAATATGTCAATGAATAATGAATACGTTAGAAGAAAAGTTGCCAATAAAGATATGCAGTTATGTTTAATATGCCATAAGTTAACATCAACTGTACTATTCAATAAATCTGGACCTGATTTGATATATACATGTGATATTCATTTAGAAGATAACCCTCAATTTGTTACACCATTGTATTCAAATGATTACTACAAAGCTGTTGAAGAATTAAAGTGTTGTCAAGAAAGATTAAATCAATTAAATAAAAAAGATATGCAATCGAAATCATGGGATGGTTGGATCACTACGATTTTTAATAAGAAAAGGGAAGAAGAGAAGAATAAAAATGAAGATAAAGACAAATCTGGAGAAGATATAAAGAATAATAGTAATTCTTTAGATACTTCTGGATCGATAAAAGAAGAATTACAAACAAAATATGAAAAAGCTTTAGAGACTATGACTGTGTTGCAAAGACAAAACAAATATTTTAAACTTAGTGACAAGATGTTTCAATATAGAATACAATCCCGTAGAGACCAAATACGTAAACTACAACGGCGTAAAAGACAAGAAGAAGTGTTGAGACGTGAAGAAGCAAATTATAGTAATACAGATCCTTCTGAATTAATAACTAAATTCAATTTCCCAACAGTTCCCAAGACTGATCTTGAATAAGCTTTCCGTATTCATATCTATAAACAAAAATTGGTAAGACGTGAAGTGAAACAAACAAACAAAGAAACTAAACACACACACACATATATATATAAGCTACTTTGAAGCCATGCTATATCACTTTTATGCGGATATAAATCAATTATTTGAGTAAAAGAGATTGTACTCTCACCAGATTTATTACGTGTAGTATGGCACTTAATCTTTGACCCATTATAAACCCTCCTCAATTCATCTAGACCGTTCCGATTATTCGATGAAGTTCTTCTAGTTCTAGCTTTGCGGCTCTCTCTGTGTGTGTCTCGAAGCCTCTCTTCCAAAGAGAAGTTGTTCAATGTCAACATGTATAGGTTATATTTAATCGAACAAAACAGGCTCTAAAAAAGAATGATTGTGTGACTGCGTGATGACTGTTTAGATGATTCAAAGGACTAAATAGATAAAAGGAGATAATAAGTATCTTTAGTAAATGTAAATACGTATCTGTTTATACATATAAATCACCCACTGTGATGTATATATATATACATATATAGATGATTATTTTATCTGATTGGGAACTTTTTTGAAATTGCAGGAAAAAAAAAAAAAAAAGAGGAAAATAAATAGAAAAACTTTACAGTGAGTGATAGATAAATCAGAGACAAGCTGTAAAGACTCATAAAAAATAAACGTACCTATGCGTTTGCCATCTTTATTAAACAATCACATACAAGAATATTGAATTATTTCAGCACTACTATTTGTTTATTTGTTCTTTTTTCTTTTTTCTTTTTTTTGGAAACCACTAATCTAAAGACTAAAATAATATGTATGGTCATAGTACCAATAGTGGTACCATTGAAGAAGCAGATGTCCCATTAGAGATACAACATAAATTGAATATAGATATGGATAAAGTAAAACCCCATGATATAATACCCGTCACATATGAAAATTCCAGTGCCGACAGTAGTAATAACACGTATCATAATAATAATAATAATAATAATAATAATAATAATAATAATAATAATAATAATAATAATAATAATAATAATAATAATAATAATAATAATAATAATAATAATAATAATAATAATAATAATAATAATAATAATAATAATAATAATAATAATAATAATAATAATAATAATAATAATAATAATAATAATAATAAGAATAAGAATATAAACCATACATTTGATACTCATCCATCACGTATACCAGAAATCACTTCTATGTCTGTTGATAGTAATATAAATAGATTTAAATCCATGGACAATCAACGAAGAAAATCTAACGATTATTTATCCAAAACAAGGTCATCAGAACAAGTGTCATTACTTTCTACTAATTCTTCTACAGATTCACTTAATCTTTTATTAGAAAGACAAAGAATAAGTCAATTAAACCACCCAATGCATCAAGTTCTTATCTCTCATCACGGTAGCGATTGGAAATCTAAAGTTAAAGAAACAAATAAAATATCACTGACTTATGATCCCGTATCAAAACGTAAAATTTTAAATACATATGAAATTATAAAAGAATTGGGTCAAGGTCAACATGGGAAAGTTAAATTGGCAAAGGATATAAATACAAATGAATTTGTGGCTATTAAAATAGTCAATAGACATGAAAGAAACAGGTTTTATAGAACTTTCTTTAAAAAAATTACTGAGAATGATAAGATTAAAAGAGAGATCGCTATAATGAAAAAGTTACATCATCCTCATGTCGTTAAATTAATTGAAGTTTTAGATGATTTGAAATCAAGGAAGATTTATTTGGTACTAGAATATTGTTCTAAAGGTGAAGTTAAATGGTATGACGATAATAATTGTTTGGAAATGGATGCAAAGGGTCCGCCAATTTTAAGTTTCCAAAGAGCAAGAGAAATTATTAGAGGTGTTGTACTTGGTTTAGAATATTTACATTATCAAGGTATTATACATAGGGATATTAAACCTGCAAATCTTTTAATCTCAGAAGATGGAACAGTCAAAATTTCTGATTTTGGTGTCTCATTAGCATCCACAAATATCATGAAAAGTTGTAACAATAGTAGTTTAGATACCCAACAAAACATTCAGAATAATAATGATTACATTAATAATGATCTTACTGATACCAACAGTTTAGATGAATTGGAGTTAGCCAAAACGGCTGGAACACCAGCTTTTTTCGCTCCAGAGATATGTTTAGGGGAAGAATTGTTTACCAAATTTAATGTGAAAAGAACTGAATTATTTAATGGATCATGCATTTCTTTAATGATCGATATATGGGCATTAGGCGTAACGTTATATTGTTTGTTATTCGGAAAGTTACCTTTTGTATCTAATCATGAATTAGAGTTGTTTGAAAAGATTGTGAATAATAAAGTAGAGTATCCATCATTCAGAGAGTTAAATGCTAATAATATATCAAAGATTTCCTGTAAGGAAGAATATGATTCATGTATTGATCTGTTAGATCGTTTATTGGAGAAGAATCCTGCAAAGAGAATCCCTATAGTGAATATAAAGACTCATAATTTTATATGTTGGGATTTTAATCATATCCCTAAATATAATCCAAGTGAAGTGAAACGTATTCTTCACGATAAAGAAGAATTTGAACGAAATCAAAATGAATCATGTAAACCTATCTCCGTTACAAGACAGGAATTGAAATATGCAGTATCGGGCATTGGTAAAAAGATAAAAGATTCGTTTTTAAATCCGAAGAAATATATTAGGAATAAAAATAGTAACACTAATAACAATACAGTAATTAATGATATTAATCCGATTAGAAAATTAAAGAAAAATAATAGTGAATCGAGTCTGTTATTAAGTGAGGGTTCTATCATGAGTGATATCGGAGAACATGACATTTTGACCACATTGCCACAACCAGCATCTTTAGAATCAATCCCATCTAGTGAAAGTAGAGTATCCAATAGAAATGATAAACAGAAACCGGTTCACTCTACTTTGACAGAAAAAAATGTCTATGAAAATAATAATTATATGGAAAGTAGTATATTAAGTGGGAAAAACTATAATAATAATAATGCCGAGAGTCAGAAAGATATATTAGTGAGTAATAACAATGATAATGACGTAGAGATCAAAGAATATAATAATATCATCAATCTGCCTATTAATTCTTCCTTTGCATCATTGGATTCATTTTACATTGATAATTATGCATTAAGTAAAGTGGGGCTACAATCTCCTTCGTCGGTCTATATGGATGGAACACATACATCTCCTAATAACTCTAATATTAGAAACCCATCTCTCTCGTCATCTAACGGATTAGGATCATTTTCAACAACTCATTACAAATTTTATAACACAAGTAATAATAATAATAATAATAATTTAAATCAAACTAATTTTACTATGGCAGCAACTAGAACACCTACTCCTCGATTGGAGACCAAGACTTCTAGAAGAAACGTGAGAAATTTAAGACCAAAAGTTTCCGATAGTAATAATAATACTCATAATGATGATAATAATAAGAAAAACGGAAATAAAGAGAATAGTATCAATCCTATTACAAGTTCTAAAGGTAATAAGGATGCTGTTTCAAGTAACCCACTAGCCAATAGTGTAAGACAATCAAATAATACTCTACCTACAGTTAGTCAATCTAATCCATTAATACCTCCTATACGAAGAATTCAACGTGGTAATTTTATTGATGCGTTAAATGGGTCGGATTCTGATTCAAGTGAAAGTACAAGTTCTCACTCCTCCTCTTTCTCCTCCTCTTCATCGTCATCATCATGTTCATCATCATCCTCTTCTTCCTCATCTTCCAAAGTATATCATACTAATAATGATGCAAATTCGGCAGATTCGCTGCCATTTGAGTTTGCAGTCGATCCAGAAAGAGTTGGTAGTGTAGTGTCATTTGATATGTCAAGGTTTCAAGGCAATGGATTCCTAACTAATCATTGAATATACTCCAGGTATATAAAAGGGTAAGAAAAATCGTAAAATGAAAAGAGATCTCAGAAGATATTCACAGGTTGAATTGCTTTTCATTAGTAAGTTATGATACAGAGTAACGTTCAATACATCCTTGTATTAATTAATACTTATAGAGATTGAAAACACTTTTTTTTAATGCAAATATTGAAGTATATATATATAATTATAGACTAATAGATAAACAAAGATGAAAACAACAAAACGGTTATTTCATATTTTTCTATTTATCGATATGTAAATATTTCTATTATTTATTGATATTATTATGATTATTGTTGCATTGAATAATTTTGAGGTATCACATAATTTAGAGGATAAACGTACTGTTGTTGAGTAGTACTGGGAGTAGTACTTGGAATATAATTTAAAGGTAGGGACTGTGGTATATTTTGTTGATATACAGTAGGTTGTGCCATCACTGTTGGTACTTGATTTATACTTGGTTGAATCAATCCTTGTTGATATACATTAGGTTGGGATAAATCTACAGTTCCATCAAAAATTGCAGGTCTAGGAGCATTAAGAGTAGTATTACTATAACTATTACTATTATTTGTGTATTGACTTGGTATGATGTTAGTTCCGTCAAATATAGCAGGTTTAATTTCATTGCTTGGTCTTTTTGGCAATTGTGGTGGTATTATATCGTCTCTTCTATTGCTTCTATTATTATTATTAAAATCTTGTAAAAGATCGTATGCTAAAGCAACGTTACCTCTTGATACGAGTAAAGCTTCCACGATATTATCTATTGTGAAAAAAGTTGATGATTGATTCTGAATTTGTCTAATCTGTGAAGCAAACTTACTCAATTCATAGTCTTGTGCTCTTCTTTGACCTGAGATTCTCGGACCCATTCTATTACTTCTATCGTTTGATAACATAGGTTGAATATACTTCTTGTTTATCAGTTCTTCTAAATCATAGGCATTATTAGTTGAACAATGCATCTGAGTGTTAATTAGTGGGTTTCTACCATGACAAAACGTTTCAAGTTCGTCTGGAGACCAACGATCCAACGTAATTGATTTAATTCGTGAAATATATGGATCTTTGTTCAATAATTGTTTGTGCAACGTTGCACACTTTGTACATAGAAAGACATAATAGGTTAATGAGCACCATGTAGGGTTCCTGGAATGACAATCTGAACATTGGTTGTAGTGTGGGCTTCCATATAATGTATCTTGCAGTATTGTTCGATAATCCATTGTTCTTTTTTTTTTAGTTTTTATTTTATTTTCAATATATTATTTTACTCTATAGCATATTATTATTAATGCTATTCTATACAAATCCTCTTTGAAATTGTGTAAAATATAATAGGATCAATCAAGATATAACAACATGTATATACGATTCGATAAAATGATTAACAAATTGGACTCCTGCAATTCTACTAGAATACCGTATATGTTTTCTCAACAACAACAAAAAAAAAAAGAGCTATTTTAGTTTATTAAAAGCAAACTTGTTCAAGACTGCTTAGATTTTTGTAAACCCATACATTAGGAAACAGATTTCCCAAATTTTTTATTTGATTTTTTCCATTTCCATTTTGAGACATATTCTGTGTTTGTTTGTTTGTTTTTTTGTTTTTTTGTAAATTTTTTTCAGAATTTTTTCTGTGGCGCTTTGGCTGCCTTTACAAAATATTCTTTCTCCTACAAGACTACAGCGGGGAGAGTTCCTGCCACAAAACCCAGCAAGCACTAGAAACTCAAAAACTCTCTCCATTGGTTGTAGTTGTGTGTGCATCAACTTTCTTGTATTACTGAAACAAGGGAAATCTGTGAAGAGTGATGAGAGGAAAAAAAAAAACAGCGTTGGGCAAAGGAAACCAATGGAGGGAAATATACTGATTTCCACGTCTCTTACTGCTGCCTACCAACTGCCAACAGAAGACCCACGGGCCCACTTGCTAGTTGACCTACTGAGGTACTGACTCAGTCTTGCTTATCCTTGTCTAGCTTTGTGGTGGGAGGGAGTGGCAGGGTGAGAGTAAGTTAAGAACCAAAGTAAAGACAGTGTATAGAGGATGGAATCAGTAGGGAGAAGGAGAGTGCTGAACTTTGATACCTTTATTATAATCTTTACATAGTGATACTTTCCTTGTTAACCCATATTTTAAAACTTGTCATTTCTTAGTTATACACATTTTCATTTATTTGGTGTACTACCTTATATTCAATAAAAAAAAGAACCGTCGAACTTTATTATAGCAAGTAGTATGTGTTATTATGCAATAATAAAAACAAAAAAGAAAATATTTAAGAAGAATCATGCGTTTATTGAGGGATCAAAGTTAATTTATACTAGTCAAATAGTTAATTTTGGATTTAGCCCATTCATATCATTAACTTTATCGTAGATCGTTATCGTCTAGAAGAAAAAAAAAAAGATATTATTTTGTGACGCGATGGATGATAAAATTAAGATTAATCTATATTCCAAAGGATCTAATATTTGATAAATAAAAAATTTATTGATATAAAATACTTCTTTTTTTTTTGATCCTCTTTCTTTTCCTTACAAGTCTTTCTTAAATGTTTTGTGATTACATTTTTTTATAAATTGTGCCATCTTTTACTAACAAAATGCAAAAAAAAAAAATAATTAAATAAATATATTACATAACTGACATTACGGTCTTTACGTTATTATTATTAATTTAATTTTTTTTTCCTTTATTAATATTTGCTATAGTCTAAAAATGCCAAAGAAGAGAGCTTCCAACGGTAGAAACAAGAAGGGTAGAGGTCACGTTAAGCCAGTTAGATGTGTTAACTGTTCCAAGTCTGTCCCAAAGGATAAGGCTATCAAGAGAATGGCTATCAGAAACATTGTCGAATCTGCTGCCATCAGAGATATTTCTGAAGCCTCTGTTTACGCTGAATACGCTTTACCAAAGACCTACAACAAATTACACTACTGTGTCTCTTGTGCTATTCATGCTAGAATCGTTAGAGTTAGATCTAGATCCGACAGAAGAATCAGAACTCCTCCACAAAGACCAAGATTTAACAGAGATAATAAAGTTTCTCCAGCTGATGCCGCTAAGAAGGCTTTATAAGTATATTCAAATTAAATAGCATATTGTTATAACATTCTATTTTATGTTTATTTTTTATATGTTTCTTTTTGCTTCTTTTTTGTTCAACTAACTTTGAATATACTTTAAAAACTGTTTAGATATAATATGTATACTCGTGTTACATAATATCTATATAATAACAAATACATCCAACGTCATGAATACGCAATTCGTAAAACATAACTATTCATTATAGTATATATTTATATTAAACGTATCTGCGTCTTCTTGAAGGTGTCATTTTTGGTTTTTCTTATTTGTATTCATTCCCCATCATAAACTATACCTTAACTTCTAACAAAATGAATTAACTAGATTGTTTATAAAATATCTATCTATTTCTATAATATTATAAACTGTTTTTTTTTTTTTCTCCTTCTTAGGATCGTTTCTTGCCAAAGAATGGGAATGTCAGAGAACTAGCAAGAGACATCGTTGATAATGGCATTGATGTTTCCCTCTTATCTTCTGAAAGATCCTTTGTATTATTATTATTATTGTTGTTGTTAGTCGTAATGGTCGTATTTATAGTAGTTGTATTCTTTGTATCCTTCTTGGTACTATTTTCTTCAAGAACCGGACTTTGAGAAGTGACTTTTTGTGACAGAGTGGCTGGAGATTCTTCTATGTTTAACATGTGCTTACTGTATTGACGTTCTATCCTCTTAGGAGTCGAATAATGTCTATCTGGAGATGATGGTACTACTGGTGACAAAGAGCTTGTTTTAATAGATGTGGATTTCTTCACTTGATTCAGCTTATTATAATCTTTTATCATATTGACTTTTATTCTCTTTAATATATTAGAGAACTCAATACAATCCATACAACGTAACATTAACCTTGCATCATTGACCATCACAGAGGTACGATAAATCAGTTTTATAATATAATCGACAATCTTTATTATCGATTTTTCTGAAGTGGAAACTAAACTCTCCAATGTTACATCCTGAAATCCGTCAATATTATCTTCTTCAATATCAAATGCACCTATTTTAGAATTCCTACCCTTAGGACCACTTTGTATGGATCCAACAAAACTGTTCAACCGAGAAGGTGAGGGTGTAGATGTAAACGATCCTTCACGGTTCCCTAGAATATTACGTTGATTTAATTTGTGGTTTTTCAATAAGTTATTATTAGTTCCAAAAGTCGGACTTGATATATTATTACCCAATTTTAATAAAGGATCAATAGATTCATCTAACTCTTCCTCTAATCGTAACTCTCTTCTTATCTTTCTAGATGATATCGAACCAATCGAATACGTTTCTTCACCCTCATTGCTAGAGTCACCTGATGAAGACGATGACGAACAAGGAGAGGAAAACGATGGTCGGTGTATTTTTTCATTTAGATTTCTCCCTTTAGAGATACTCTTCCCACGGATCTTAAAATCTTTCAACTTTTGAGTTAGATCATTCAAACCTTCTCTATGATCTATCAAATATCCTTCTTGCTTATTAGCAATATTAACATCACCATCATCACCACCATTCCAGATATCAAAATTTAATTCTTTACTCAAACTTGATTGTTTTCTTTTTGGGTTAATAATAGATTTATGACGTAGGTATAGCAATGATCCTAGGGAATCTTGGCTATCTCTTGGACCTCCAGAATATAGTACATCTACATTCGATATATCTTTATCTGTATTATCTCCTGAATCAGTCTTTCTCCTTCTTTTCCCCATGGATAAGATATCTGATTGATAGATGTTACTATACTCACTTATTTCACTATCAACACCACTAAATTTTCTACTGTCGCCCTTATTTAAGATATATTTTTCTAAGATATGTCTATCTAGGAACCCATTATTTATGTTATCTAGCGATTCCTTCAGTTGTAATAAATCTTGATAATTCCCATTTTCTGCTAATGAGGATTCAATAACCTCTGTGTCTCCATTATGGAATTTTCCTATCATATCCACGTATCCACTTATCATGTTCTTTGCTGTTAATTTCAACGTTTCCTCCTTTTTACCGATCAACATATATAAAACTTCAGTAATCATATCATATAATAATGGAACCTCATATAAATACGACATGATAAATAAATCTAGCACTGTAGGTGCTAGATTCCATTTACCATTGACTTTCCCTGTGTAAAAGAACTCTGTGAATGTTTTAACTGTCTTGGTTGGCCAGGGCATATATAGTGATCTTGGGATTAATAAAGGATCTAAATCAACTTGATCAGATAATGGGGGATGGGATGCAAACTCTTCATTATTTAATGACAGTGAAGATCCAGAAAGGGATGCTGAATCATGTGGAGAGGTGACTGCGGAGAATGAGGAAGACGCAAATGAAGATGAAGGAGATGATGATAATACGGCATTTGGTGAAGTAGAAAGTCCTTGTGGAGGGTACATACTTTCTTCTATTATACTATGGCCAGTTGTTAGTTCAGAGAAACTAGAACTTTTGGTGGATTTAGAGGATTGGAATCTAGATTCATATGAGGACCGTTTAGAAGAAATGGATACGTGTCTTGGCGAATTATTAAACTCAAGGGAATTTTGCCTGGAATTTGTTGACGTTGAATTATCTAGTGAATTCAGTGTATGTGATGCATTATTAGTATTACTCTTTTGTAATTGAAAGGATGAGACCCCACTAACTGAACCTACTGGTGTAGGAGGAAGGGACATAGTCGGAGGGACTGATGCAGGTGGTATTGAAGCGTTGACTAGTTCATATAACACTGGACTATAGGAACTTTCAGAAGAACTATTACACATACTGTTGTTACGACTTGATAAAGAGTTAACGTTAACTCCTCTTCTGTCTGATGATGAACTTACTAAAGACAATATCGATGCACGGCGAGAGGGATGTTGTGACATAATTGATGGTCTTCTCGAGTTCTGTGGATTTGGAAAGTTTCTAAGTGAAGAAGATCTTCTACTTCCATAAATTGTGCTTGATATATTTATTTTATCAATTGGGTTATTAGTCATGGAAGTATCTAAACAAACAGGATGAGAAGCACGCCTTTCAGGTTCATTATCTTTGGTAATTCTCAAATACGCCATTGATCCCAGAACAGAAGATGATCTTCTTTGATGTGGTTTACTAGAATGAGCTACATTGAAAGTACTAGGTTTCTTTAAAGATTTAGTCTCTTTACCATTAGCATTATTATCAATTGAATTGGAATCCTGGAATGGAACTCTAAATACAGGGATCTCTGTTTTATTATTTGACTTTGTGAAAGATGTACGATTAAACATATTCGCCCTATTTTTATTGGCATTCAAATATTTGGGACTTAATATATCAGGGACCGATGATGAAGGTGATAATTGTTCATCACTAATGTGAGAAGACAAGGAGCCATTTCTTCCCGTGTTTGCATTGAATGACATATGAGATTTGTCTTTTGCAATATTCAAATTATTTGTCATGTTTTGTTGAGGGATCGTATTTCTTGAATTTTGATTTCTACGTACATATGAATATGCATTAGCTAACAACATATCAAAGTATCTGCCCCATCTTTCCCTTAAAAGATAGATAGGTACAGATACCGAGTCCCCACTGGAAGATATCAATTCGAAATCAGAAATGGATTGACCAAACACCTCCATTGAATCCTTCCCGAGCACCAATGCATAAGGTGGGAACACAGAACTAGTAGACTCTATTTCTAGGGGAGTAGTAACATATTTGATATAATTTTCAAATTGTGATATATGATTATTGGTATTGGTAGAGAGACTAGAAAGGTTTCTTTTCTGCAACGGTGATTTTTTCTGGTCCAAGTCTGGGATTAAAGGAACCATTTCCCCCTTATCGTAATCCAATATATATCTGGGGATCTCCTTTAAAACGTTCATCATGGCTAATCTAAAGGACAACAGGTAGTCAAACCGTTGTACGGTCGGACCATAGTGGTCATCGTTCTCTGTACCTAACACTACTGCTCTATGATGAGATTTCCAGACAAATAATTCGTTAAATCGGTGATGGTTGATGTCACTGTCAGGACAATCAATCGCCACTTTTGTCCAGAACGCACACGATAAGTCATATATGTAGCAATGGAAATCGGATCTATTCGTTGTTGGATAAAACCCAGTTAAAACGAGTCCCCTTTTGTATGATGCAATAGATAAATTTTGTAAATTTAAAGGGATCTTTAAAGTCTCTTTATCTTGGAACGAATTCATTCGTAGACCTTGAGAGTTTGGCAACAACGATAATGCTACGATCGGGGACGGTATTTCTTTGTCATTTGGTATCTGATCACAATTTGTGTTGTTACCACTGGTACAGATATTACCATCATGATGGCTTGTATTGTAATAAACAATTATTGGGACATCGGATACTATTTTATGGTCAGAGAGAGTAGTACCCGTGTTGCTTTTGTCGAGACCAGCAGCACCATTGCTTGTACGATTTGTACGTATAATATCATTATCTATCAAAACAGGCACATTATTAGACTTAGTGATTGCGTTAGGCACCCCATGAACATTAGTGATGATCCCTGGAGTTCCAGATTTATTCGAATCCAAGGATTCCCAAACGCCGGTACGTATATTAAAGATGTCGACAAGAAGGACATCGTGGTCCAAATTATCTTTCCCGCCGACGACGATCAGTCTTGGTGTGCCTGTTGAGTCCACATGGACCATCATGGAGTGGTTGTACCGTCTAGTCAAATCCGGGTTAATTTCGTGCAGTTTCCAATATCTGGTATGCAAGTCGAGTTCCCATAGTTCATTTGAAGCGATGAGTCCGTAGCCGTTTGTCGGGGAGACGATGAGTCCGCCGAAGAGGTACAGTTTATTGTCATGGAGTACTATTGAGTGGAAGAGTCTTTTCAAAACGTTTGAGTGTTCTGGGACAAATGTCTCGAGATAGGACCATTTTCTAGTGATTAAGTCGAGAGTGAAGATGTTTGGACTGATCCAGTCGGATAAAGTGTTAAAGTTTATTATTGCTGAGGATGGATCATTGAATGGATAGTGAAAAGAGTCAGTATTAGAAGAAGAAGAAGAAGAAGAAGAAGAAGAAGAATTAACTTGTTTAGCGAAATAGAGCATTAGTTCTTCTTGGATTGATTTAGTGGTGATATCAGATAGATTCAAAGGGATGATGATTCCACCATGAACAAAAATGTTTGATTTAAATAGTTGGATAGCAGCCCCAGTCCTATAATCTAAAGTCAATAATCTTTTGTCGACATCACTTATTAGAGTATTGGATGTGATGGTATCTACCTGTGGCAGTTTCAGTTTATAACATACACTAGAAGAAGGTCTTAACAATTGCATATTTTCTCATAGATAGGGAAAGAAAACAGCGAGTTCTACCAGGGCTCTTAATTTAGAAATATGTAGGTTTTATTATAAAGAAGAATAAGAGAAGCTTAATATAAGGACAAGAGAAAAGGTAAATCATAGATAAAATATAATACGAAGTTGCAAAGAAAAGAAAAAATAACTTATAAAAGAAAATAAAAACAACTCATCGACTACCAACACACGGTGAAACAACTTCAAACATTTTGACTGAGACAGAATATATGAATATATATATCAGAAGGAAGGCAACATGGTTTTTAATCCTTATGGACAACACAGACGGCAAAGTCGGTGCATGTCCTTCAGAGATTGTTCACACTAAAGTTTTGTTCATCATTTAAATTGAAGAAGCTGTCCACTGTGTGTTCGAAAGACAAGTTCATACTATTATTATTAGTACTATTAGTATTATTATTAACACGGTATCCACCAAAACAGCCACACACACACAAAGAGGGTTCCCGATAATTTCAGGAACGCGCCCAAGACTCGAACCGGTGTTAAAGGCACACTGTTCGTGTTCATTGTCAACCCGTCAGGGCAACCCACTATTCTAAAGGTACCAGGAAATATAATACTAACGCCTTCTATGACTGGACCACTTTATAGGACTTTTTTTCCCCCCTTCCCCGTTCCCGTACCCTCCTGCCCCCAGAAAATGCACCCACACACCCAAACCACGTGATCCCGCGGAGTCAAGAAAATTTTCTCTTCATTTTCATTTTTCTTCTTAGAAAAGGATTTTGGAGGAAGAAGAAAGTTTTTCTTTATTTTTATTTTTTCTCTCTTCAACTTCCTCCCCCCCTCTCTTTCTTTCTCCAAAGGAAACAAAGATACAAACAAGGAAAATAAAGGAAAAAAAAAAAATTTAACACACTTAAACAGATTTTGTTTATTTATCTATTCTATTCCATTCTATTCTGTTTTTATACTTGATTTCCCAAAATAACTTTGAGGTTAATAATAATCCATTTTCACTAATTCTATATAGAATTTCTATACTAAGCTAGCTTTAACCGTTGTTTGTGCATTTCTACCTCTTTTTTTTTTTCTTTGTTTGTTTGTTTGTTTGTTTCCCCCCCATTCTTAGTTACTAATTGACTCTTTTTCAACAACAGAAGAGGAAGAATAAAGTCGTTCGTATAATATATAGATATATAGATAATCAAAGGAAGAGATATAAAGTTTGATTATTATTATTATTATTATTATTATCCATAGATCGAATCATTACTTATTAAAAAACTATCCGTTCTTTCCAACCCATCAACATAATTTATAACAATATGGATACTCAAACTGTGGACGTGGATAATATTATCGACAGACTATTGGAAGTAAGAGGCTCAAAACCTGGTCAACAAGTCGATCTGGAAGAACACGAAATCAGATACCTTTGTTCAAAGGCAAGATCCATATTCATCAAACAACCTATCCTACTGGAACTAGAAGCACCCATCAAGATCTGTGGTGATATCCATGGACAATACTACGACCTACTAAGACTGTTCGAATACGGTGGATTCCCTCCTGAATCAAACTATCTGTTCCTAGGTGACTACGTCGACCGTGGGAAACAATCCTTGGAGACAATCTGTCTTTTGTTGGCTTATAAGATCAAATACCCGGAAAACTTCTTCATCTTAAGAGGCAACCACGAATGCGCATCCATCAATAGAATATATGGGTTCTATGACGAGTGTAAAAGACGTTACAACATTAAACTATGGAAGACCTTCACTGACTGCTTCAACTGTCTACCTATCGCAGCCATCATCGATGAAAAAATCTTCTGTATGCATGGTGGGTTATCCCCAGATTTAAACAGCATGGAACAGATTAGAAGAGTCATGAGACCAACAGATATCCCTGACGTCGGTCTGTTATGCGACTTGTTGTGGTCGGATCCAGATAAAGATATCGTCGGCTGGTCGGAGAACGATAGAGGGGTCTCGTTCACTTTCGGTCCCGATGTAGTAAATAGATTCTTACAGAAACAAGATATGGAATTGATTTGTAGAGCTCATCAGGTCGTCGAGGATGGCTACGAATTCTTTTCGAAGAGACAGTTGGTCACTTTGTTTAGTGCTCCTAACTACTGTGGGGAATTCGATAATGCTGGTGCTATGATGTCCGTCGATGAAAGTTTGTTGTGTTCTTTCCAAATCCTTAAGCCCGCACAGAAAAGTTTACCAAGACAAGCTGGTGCTAGAAAGAAGAAATGAGAATGCACTCAGAAAAGCATAAAGGGGGAACAGAAAAAAAAGGAAAAAGGAGAGAGAGAGAGAGAGAGAGAGATCATTTGTTTCCCCTTTGTTCTACTGTTTTTTTCTGTTTTTTTTTTTTTTTTTTACTTACTATTATTATTATTATTTTATGTTATTTTATATTTGTTTTAAAAGTCTGGTTTTAGTTTCTTCTCTCTCTCTCTTTCCCTTTTACATTGATTTGTATTTTATGATAAGTTAAAGGCGACACAGTTAATAAGAGAGAAAGACTGTATGTGTATGTGTGTGTGTCTATGTGTGAATCAGATCTTTCAAACGAGAAACTACTTTAACTTTGTTTATTATTATTAATATAATTTTTTTTTTTTAACTATGTCAATTACTACAAAACAAAAATCTTTTTTTTTTAAATTAATTACTATCGGCCAATTTCCCATTTATATTCGTTGTTATATCATCTAATAATAACGAACCAATAAATGAATGATTGTGCTTATATATATATTTAATGTGTATATATGTATTTTATAATTAATCCTATAATCATTAGCTTTTCCAGAATTTTTCTTTTTTTTTTTGTAATTTTTTTTGGGGGGGAGGGCCGTCGGAGGAAACTGAAAACTGGCCACAGGACCAAAAATGCTCGAGAAATTCTTTCGAAAAGTAGGAGAAAGAAGAGTGTAGCACACTCTTCCCTGTTGTGTTGTTCAACAGTGTATGAAAGTATGTATATGGAGTTTGGTCAAGGTATTACCTTCACTTTACATGGTCTTTTGGTATAGGTCTAAAAGAATGCTATTTAAGAGAAAAAAAAAAATGAAATAAAAAAAAAATAGTGTTCATTATCGGTTTGGCTCTTATCCAACCTTGATTGTTTCGCTATGATAGAATGATTCAATCGTGTAAAAGATGGATTGGTACTTCTATTACTAAAATAAACACAATCACTACTGCTGCCACCAAGAAAGATATCACTGCCATAGTGAAAAAAAATAAAGAATTGATTGGGAAAGGTTCCAATTTTACTAAAAAAATAATTACTCAACAGTTGCAATTGATTCATCCAGCTAGATTCAAGAGACCCAACATCTTAGATTCCACTTATGATTCTTTGAAAGCTACAAAAATTTACCGTTTGAAGAATGAGATTCTGAAAGATAAACAATTTGCGTTGTTATTAGATCAAAATTTTATCAATAAAATCATTCCATTTTTACTTAAATTAACCCCAAAATATCAATGTTTACCAAACGATTCATTATCGTCGTCGTCGTCTGGTTCTCCGCATAAACAACATTGTAATAATACTGTTGCTTTCTCTTCTAATTTTAAAAAATCATTATTATTGGAAGTACCAAAATTACCTGATTTCCAATTGAATCCAGATCAGTTTCCCGCGTACATAAGGACACTAACACACTGTACTATAGTTAAAGATCAAAATTTGCCACATCTTTTAAGAACGTTGGCTAATCCAATGAATAACACGACTACGCCATTGCATACAATAGCAACATACAATGACATATTATTTTTTTTTAAAAATCATTGGGATTTTGCCTCAATGAGAGAAACTTTTAACTTTATTAACTTGCATCCATTTATCACGCCGAATTTGATAACGTATAACATTTTAATATCGTCTCTACTAAAAAATAATCAAATTAGAAAGAATAAAGATGTCATTATTGATCTTAGGTTTTATCTCGAGTTAATGATGCGGCAGGGGATCCAGATTGATTCTAAGACATGGGAATTGGTTATGAGGTTCTTGACTACCTCGATCGGTAGATTACAATTCCTACAAATCATGAAACAAAATAATATTCCTGTCAATGGTTGGAGTTCCTTGTACGTTTTGAAGGATTTCCCTAAAGAAATGATCGATTTTTACACTAGAAAATCGACCAGTATTGAGGGGACCCCCAGGATCACGAATCTAATAATTAAATCATGTTTGCAAAATGGGGAATTCAATATGGCGTTACATTTTGTTGAATCAAAGGTTTCGATTGTTAATGATCAAAGTTTGAATCTGTTTCTTGTTCCATTATCTAATATGGGCAAAATGGATCAGTGTTTAATTATTTATAAATGGTTTAATGAGAGATTTGGAGTGTGTGGTAATTTAACGACTTTTAAGCTTTTGTTAAAGAGTCATGTAAGGAATGGGTATAGTAAGAATTTCCCGTTAATTTATGAATGGATACAAAGATTGTTTAAAAGTAAAATAGGGTTAAATTATATGCCTAACAATTATTGGAAATTGAAATGTAAGAGTATAATTAAATTTAATTGTGTCAAGACGGATAAATTTACTGATTTTCCCAGGATTCAAGTGAATAGACTCAAGAAAATGGATAGATTATATGAAACATTCGATTTCGATTCATTGGATACGGTTAAGGAGGGTCAGTTTCATGAAATAAAACTTTGGAATATAAGTAAAGGAAATCCTGAGATAAGAAAAATGTTAAGATTTTTAAATGTGGTTAAAAGGGGTAAATCTAATAATGGTGATAATAATGAAAAGAGATCTAATTTTATAACCAATAATTCAAAGACAAAGATACGGAAAAGAAAGTTTCTACAAAGGATAAAGAAAATTGCAATAACTCATTCATCATATAAAAAATTATCATACTCCCAGAATTGGTATAAAGCATTAAACGATGAATTTTCAAGGACCAAATAACAATATATATATATATATATATGTTTATACCTTGTATATATTTTACAATTATAGATATAATAATAATATTCACTTAAGAATTGAGAAAATAATAGGTTACGAACTTTTTAAAGAATCAAAATATAGATATTGTTATTTAAAGGTAATACAATAGGAAGACGAATATAAAGGGGATTGACATAAAAAAAAAAAAGTGAGATTAACATTAAAAAGAAATTAGAATATAAGTATTATTATTATTTTTATTTTTATTTTTATTATTATTAATTTTTAGAATTGTGGACTAGCGTTACTTTCTTCATCATGTTCATCTTCGTGTTCTTCCATCTCTCTTAATGGTTGTTCTTCTTCTGGATTGACTTGTTCTACATCATCTTCAATAATTTCTTCATCTCCTTCTTCCAATGGTTGTTGTTCTGGTTCTTCCACATCTTTTAACTCATCGTAAACATCATCGACAGTTTGATGGAAGGACAAAGTAGGCTTAACAGCAGCGATATCCAAAGTCCACGCCTCCAACGCTGCTTCACAATCCATAATAATTTGTCTAGACGCATCATATCCATCATAAGCGGGTCTAGCCTCCCCCGGAGTCACAGGAGAATCATCCAACAACTCCAACAAGGCCTTCCCGTACCCAGCAATCAAAGCGAACTTCTCCGCCAATTCCCTCATTGAATCGAACTGATAATTGTAGGAAGCCTTTAATTTTTCTCTTGTGATATTGGACAATTGAGCCTCAGCGACCAGGGACTCCGCCTCTGCCCGGACCAATTCCTGTTCAAGGACAGGGATCTTCGTAGAGGTAGGATCCTTATACTTCAAATGTGCAATCTCGTCGGTGATTTTGTCCTTGCGGTCACGGCTAGGTTGCACAGAGGCCTCGATGTTCCTTATTGACTTCAAACTGATACGATACTGGTCGTATTTGTCGATGAACTGGTCTTGTAGTTCGCCTAGTTCGAAGAGAAGGACACCCAACTTGTCGGTGACGTCGGAGACATCGTCGTCGTTTTCGGCACCCCATAGAGAGAGTTGTCTAGCGGCGGCACGTCTTTCATTAGCGACAACTTCCATGGCTCTTAGGACGCCCTTTTCAGTTTTGATCAACTGAGATAACTTGCGTGACAATTCAGGGCCGAAATTAGCAGCGGCGTTTTTTCTGAAGGTGGAGGCTAAGGAGGCTCTACCGAAGAATCTAGATTTAGTGGTAGATGGTGGTGGTGGAGGTGTTTGTAATTCGGAGGCAGTTGGAGCCCTTGAGTTTCTTAAGGAATAAGTCTTGTGCATTTATGTGTTATTGTTATTTGTGTGTGTGTGTTTTTATATTTTTTTTTATCTCTTTAACCTAATGCAACTATCTAGAAGGGTAGTGGGAGGTGTATACATATATATATATATATATGTGTGTGTGTGTGTGTGACTGTTGTATACAACCACTGAGGATACATGTATGCTATTAAGAAGAGATGGGATGAACTAAACACAGAATTAAAAGGAGAAGTTGAAGGAAACAAATAAAAATAAAAAAAGACTAAGGGGAAAGGGGGAAAGGGGGTGGCGGAAAGGGACTTCGACGGAATTACACTGCGGAATACCCCCGGGAAGCAGCGGGAAATGTAACTCTTTTTTTTTTGTTGTTGAAGTTGCAGATATTTACAATAATATGGGTTATACACTAGATATCCATTATTAGATGTGTTTGGTTGTTTCTAATAATGTATTATTTACCCATTGAGTAATACCTTGACAGTTTTTCACTCTCTTCCCACTGTTTGGAAATAAAATAATATGTATGTTAATGTTTAGATATCTAAAAAGAGGGAAAAAATAGATTGTTTCAGTTCTATTCATTGTTCAGTGATTCTTTCAAATCCAAACTTTGAACTCTTAGAGTAACCTAGAGATTTTGTAATTGATTTATAAACAATTTTGTAGTTATTCTACAGATAGTTTGTCTTTCTCTCTCTTTTTTTTTTTGTTTTTTGTTTTTGTTTTTTGTTTATTTTTTGAGCTAGATTCTTTAAAAAGAGACATAAATATTAAAAAATTAAATTTGGGTTAAACCATTTTTGTCTCGTTTTATACACTTTTATTGGATAGTTCTTCTTTACAATAAACAAACAAACAAACAATCAATCAAAAACAACAAGTTTTAATCAACTACTCACATATTTGCATATCGCTTCTAGAAATAATGAATCTATTGGTATACCCCCAACCCCCCCCAATTAAGTTCTATACAATAAAACATATTTATAAATTTATCATTTTACCTATATATTTCCCCTTTTCATTCGTTGTTTTAACAAGTTGGGAAACATCTGCTGTAGATATTAAATTAAACACAATATTACTCTTTACTTTATTACCATTATGACAATTATTTTCAATTACTCCTTTATTCCCATATATATGTATGTCAAATTGTGGAAACTGAAAAGAAAAAACGACAGATAGAACTCAAAAAAAAAAAAAAAAGGTTAGACGTCTCAAGCGATGGGGTTACTGTCCTATTGTTGTTCGAAGCATACAAACATATACATATATACAGAATCTTTAGCAAAGCTGTGGAGTGTTACCTTTAGATTCAACCGTTTTTTTTTGTAGATGACGATCCATTATCTATCCTAAAGAATACACCACAGCCGATAAACGACAGCTCAGATCCAATTCATATAGGAATATATATATTTATATAGCTGTTGTTACACTTATATATGATTTTGTTTGTTCAACTCTAAAAAATTTCCATTCAAGATTTATTGTTTCAAATATTGAAATCAACTCATTTTTGGTTGACAAAAGGAACAAATTTTTATTAAAGATAGATCAATTCAAAATCACCTTCTTACGGATGACAGTAATGAAAAAAAAAAAAAGGAGTAGTGAGTATGGGGCCAAAAGTGTCACCTGCATTTTAGACAACTATACATTTCTACACGTAGTTGCGTTTTCAGTAATACATTTCAAGAAAAAACCACAACATAAGCAATATTTTGAAGTACACAAAATAACATTCAAAATATGTGCTTTTTTACACAAATTATATGAATTTTGTTGGGGCTTACCAGGACATCAGTACGATATTAAATTAAAGTATTACTCAAGACAGAAAAGTTTTCTTCACCAATGTCGAGCAAGAAACAATTTTCAATGATGATTCAAATTTATTTTTAGACGGTGACTTCTTAGAAAATAATCAACCATTAACGAATATTGAAGAACCTTATACCAGAATGTTTTTCATAGTTCAAGTCAATGTGTTGCATCAAAACTGCATTCTACTTCATTCTTCCAACAGATAACCATCTTAAACCGAAACCAGTTTATTTAGGGATATTCTTGTTTTATCTACATCTTTGTATCCAGATATCTACAACTCAGCTAAAGGTACTATTACACAAAGTATGAAACAAATAATTTGTTCTTAACCCAAAAGATAATAAATTCACTTAACAACCTACTCAAGGAGAATTTGGAGGAGAGTAAACACCAAGAGCCTTGAAGTCACATTGAAAATGTTACTTTTAAAAGAAAAATCATAGAAAACTAATATTTGACTTTAAAAATTTGCAAACCTTAGTATTGATCCAAATTTATTGTTTAAGCGTTAATTATTTGAAGATATCTACAATTGCAGAAAAAAGTTTTGAATGATTACATCTCAGCATTAAAAATTCTCTCCAGTATATATGTCCATGACAAGCCAATATTTACCTCTGTTGAACAGCCTAATTTAGAAATTACCTCGTTTGTTGAAACAGTGAAGACGTTGAAGAACAAAAAAAAAGAGGTTTTTATATTTTTCTTGTTCAATCATTAAAGTAACTTTTGCTATAAATTTTAAATGAATCTGGTGATAAAATATGGTGTTTAGTCTTAATTATGGTGAGGTTGATTTCTAGGATCGACTCAAGCTCAGAAATCACCACCGAAGCTAACTCTTTATCAAAACTTTTCAAACAACCTGGGGGTAGCCCTCCAACTATTATCTTTTTGGTTGCTGCAACAGTTAGATCTCTTTGTATTAATATATATGTCTCTATCGGATTATGAATATGGTATCACTAGAACATACCAAAATAAGTATTATAAACTCGCCAAATTATTAAATCGATTCTCATTCAGTTATTGTTTGGTTAATTTGTAGAAGAAAAATGAAGGTTTTAACTAATAAACCTTTAGAGATCATCTTAAAACCAAAAATGGTTTGAAATCGTCAAAATATGAAGACGTACGATTACTAAAGAATGGTTACCTGATTTTACAAGTATTTCGATCCAATATAACGAACCTCGTACTGTTTTCAGTAATACCAATGTTTCCTTCCTTGTAATAATTGTTATTTTATTCCCTAAGAATTTTACTTAAAATTTTCAATTTACAAGACTTATTTAATATTTGTGATAACTACTATAATAAATACGATAAAGTGTCCATGATTATGTTTATTGAAACTTTTGAAGCTTTAATAAGTGGTAGTTAATGTTTGTTACAAGATGAAATAAGTTTGTTAAAGGATTTAATTGGTAGACATTTAGAGAAAAATATTAACCATGGCGTAGGTCGAACATTCATTTGAGAGCTGGAGCACTTTCTATTGGTAGCTACCCACCATTGTGGATATTAGAAGATATAAAGCACTATTAGACAATTTAAATGATACGAAACAACTATTCCTTGATGCTAATCATGATACAATGGCTCATCAAGTGTCAAAAATCATACTATATAAAGAGAGTAATTATCTACTATTGGGTTTAGACCCCCCCCCCTATAATCTTTCACATTTACTGTGGAAAATCTTAAATTTGATTATCGATATGCTCATCTTACCATTTTTAATGCGATTTTTATTACAAAAGGATTCTTGTAAATTTGCAAGACTAGATGTTTTCTACTCTATACTTGGCTATAGCCTATGTCCCATCAAGAAAAGATAGTGTTTTATGACATATTAAATTTAATTTGTGATTTTGTGATCTTTAATTCTACACCATCATCATATCAATTAAAATTACAGACGGCATTTGTTCAACATTATCTGTCATCTTAACCTTTACAACAGACCTAATCATAAAGAAACAAAAACACATATATTATTGCATTGAACGTTTGCACTGATTGATAGATGGAGGCCAGTGACCATAAAGTAGCAGATGTATTATATAACATTAATAATGAGACAGATTTACAAAAAAAAAAAAAGATCAATAAATTTAGTTGCCAATTGGATAGATATAAATGTAAAGGGAACAAAAAAGTGTTTTTTTTAAAGCAATACAATAAACTAGGAGAGCACTATCAGACTAGGTTCAGTAATATCTACACTTCCATATGTGTGTTACCATTACCAAGATAGATACCTAAAGAAGTGTCTCGTTTATATTTTATGAACAAGGACAAATGTTGTTGTTGTTGTTGTTGTTGTTGGTTTGTCAACAAAGGACATTAACTCTTAATTTAAGAAAATAAGAAACAATCCTTAACATTTTGATAAGGGACAATTCATAAACGAGGATTTAAAAAGGTTTGGAAGTTGTCTTATAGAGAAGTTATTATTGCATAAGTGGAGACGAAAAGAACAGTATCAATGTAGTAAAACAGAACATTAAAGGCAAGTAAAGGAAAAAAAAAAAAAAAGAAGAACTAAATTTTATTAGTGTTTGTTCCTTCGAGGCATACATCTTTAATAAAAAGTGTATATTGTATCATATTGATGTAAAAGTTCTGATGAGACTTCACTGTATGAGTGTTGACACAACCGTTAATTTACCCGAACGCACGTGACTTGAACCAAATCCAAATAAATCCGCCATTTCCGCATACAGTTCCCGTCACGGCATTTGACTGTTACCCAAAGAGGGAAAAGGAAACGCAAACGAAACACAAGAAACGATCAAAAGGAAGCAGAGAGTTGAAAGATCAAGAGACACAACTGAAGGGAACAGAGGGGGGTCTGCCTTTAGATGTTTGTGTATATACACTGTGTGTGTGTGTCTGTAGCCCACTCTGAGATATATCAAAGAACAGAAACAATTGATTCTATTGAAGGTTAATACAACACTTTGTGGTGGTAGTGTACTAAAATTGGGTTCACTGGAACAAAAAAAAAAAAAGAATAGAAAGAAACAAACAAAAACAAAACAGATTGTGTGAAAAGTTGGAGGAGTTTGATATAACTGGCTCGGTTAAAAAAACATATATATAATTATTGTAATCATTTTCAAAGGTTAACTGGATTGATTTATCTCTATCATTTGCTCTCGTTTTCCTTATTATTTATTTATTCGTTAAATACACCCATTTATATTTGTATTTTAGACAAAAAGAAGATGTCAAACAACAATAAAAATTATGATTCTATTATGAAGATCCTATTAATAGGTGACTCAGGTGTCGGTAAATCATGTCTTTTAGTCAGATTCGTGGAAGATAAATTTTCTCCCTCTTTTATAACTACGATTGGTATCGATTTCAAAATTAAAACCGTGGACATTAATGGTAAAAAAATTAAATTACAATTATGGGACACTGCAGGACAAGAAAGATTCCGTACCATAACCACTGCCTATTATCGTGGTGCTATGGGAATTATTTTAGTCTATGACGTTACTGATGAAAGAACTTTCGCTAACGTGAAACAATGGTTTAAAACAGTTAATGATCATGCCAGTGATGATGCCCAGTTATTGTTAGTCGGAAATAAGAGCGATATGGATACAAGAGTGGTTTCATATGAACAAGGAGAAGCTTTGGCTCAAGAATTAGGATTACCATTTATTGAATCTAGTGCAAAAGATGATTCTAATGTAAATGAAATCTTTTTCACTTTAGCTAAATTAATTCAGGATAAGATAGATAGCAATGCAATGTCAAGTAATGGTGGTGTCTCTAAAGACGGTAATGTTAAAATTAAGTCAGGGTCGGAAAGTTCTGGATCAAGTTCAAATTGTTGTTAAAACTCTCCTTCTGCATGTGTATACATATATCTATATCTAAATCTATATACAGCAAGTATTTATTGTTCATCTTCCTTTCATTCCTACTTACTTCTATTAAACTATAATAACACATGTATCAACACACAAACATATGTATAAATATATATTAATTATTAATTTTAATGTTAGGTATTTGCCACATCACTTACCTGAAGTCTTTCCTCTATTCTCCCTCGCACAATCTCTTTCTCTCTAAATATACAGATTTCTTACTACTGTTCATTATTTTATAGAAGAAAACTAGACATCATTCGATGTGTGAAAAAAAAAAAAAAAAACAAAAAGTATTTAATGAAGAAACTTTTTATTAAAAGACACACAAAGAGAAAGGAAAAACCATACACAGAAACGAGGACCTTTCCAGAGTGTCTGAATCAGAAGAATAACCACAAAGGTAAATAAATATATATATATACTCCATTGAATTCAGATGTCCATCGCAAATTATAAGAAACTGAAATTATCAAATCCCTACAGTCCAACATTCTCACCAATATCAGTACATAGTGCGAAGAAGATTAATATCGATAAAAATACACGTAGTGTATCATTTTTTAATCCAAAGAGACGTATAAATAATTCCTATGTTATGAATAGATCATTATCTGTCTCTGATATAGACCAGTCATCTACTCCCACTGAAAATGTCTCGTCCAGTGAATCATCCCCAAACAAATCTAAGTCATCAAGTATACTCAGCATCGTTCAGTCAGCTAGTAAAAAAATATTTAATAATAGAAATCATTCCGATACCGATAATTTGAAAAGGTATAGTGAAAAAGGATATTTATTCATTACAAATAAACGAAGAAAATTAAATTCAGAGGATGAAAAAGAAAATTGTGTTAATGATGACTCTACAGGGACTTCAAAAAAAGTTGAATCACTAACTTTTTCAAAGGATCCATTTGGTTGGGATAAATGGGAAACTGCAGATATTGGTAAAGATTCAAATACTGATTCTCAATTCAATAATTATGGGTCCACTTTTATTAGAAGAAATAAATTATTTAATAGATCTAATGACAATTCTGATAATACTGTAAAATTGATAAAAAGAGGATATTCGAAGGAAGTTTTATACTTAAGACAAATTTATAACGGTGAATATCAAATTCCTAAAATTATTGCAGATGAAAGAGAAAATCAATTAAGGTTAATAAATGAAGATAAGAGATTATCTCAGGAATGGTTGGAAAATGAATTGAAAAAACAAAATAGATTTAATAAAGGTAACGAATATTCCTTCAAACAGACTATTATCGATCTAACTAAAAGGATAAAAGATATTCTTTTAAATCAACAACCAAGCAACAACAATAACAGCAACGTAAACAAACTTGACATAAATCATACAAACGATTCTGATGATTTAATATTTATCAAAGAGAGAAAATATAAACAAGAATCCTTACAAAGAAAACGTGAAAAGTATTTAGAAGAAAGTGAACGTTTTAAAAAGGAATTACTACGTTTACAAAATGAATTTAAAAATTACAAACAATTACTCGAGGAGAGAAAACAAATTCAAAACTCTATCAAAAAGCAAAGAGAAGAAGAAGCCAGAAAACTGAGAGAACAACAAGTTTTAATACCAAAAATCTCTGACAAAAATTTATCTCTTGTCCATTCAACTTTACAGAGACATGATAACGCTGTTTTATTTAATAAAGATAATTTGGAGGTAGCAGTCCGTGACTTTAAAACTTTAGCTCCAAGAAGATGGTTAAACGATACAATTATTGAATTCTTTATGAAATATATAGAATGGAACACTCCTCAAACTGTAGCATTCAATTCATTTTTTTATAGCAGTCTATCTCAAAGAGGTTATCAAGGTGTGAGAAGATGGATGAAAAGAAAAAAGATCGAAATAAAGGATTTAAAAAAGATTTTTGCACCAATAAATTTAAATGAGTCTCATTGGGCATTAGGTTTAATCGATATCGAAAGGAAAAGAATTATCTACGTTGATTCCCTGAGTCGAGGACCAAATTCATTGAGTCTAACAATTTTAAATAATTTAAAAAGCTATGTCATTGAAGAGAGTAAGAATACTATAGGTGAAGATTTTGAACTTATACATGGTAATTGTCCGCAACAACCAAATGGATTTGACTGTGGTATATACGTTTGCATGAATGCATTATATTTGAGCAAGGATTCAGAATTAACATTTTCTAGTAAAGATGCTGCTAATATGAGGAATTATATTGGTCATCTAATATTGCAAGGTTAGTTTCAAATTATTATCCGTCAATATTCCGTGTATAGATAAATAAACAAATATTTATTATTATGTAGCATTACTTTTATCAATCATCTTTTTCTCTCTCTTTCTCCTCTTCTTTCTGTTTATCTGGTACACCGGTTTCATCAGAATTGGGTTTGTCCAATTTTAAATTCTCCAATTCCGATACAATCTTAGATATTTCTGTATCTGGATTTACAGTTTCTATTTCAAATTCATCATAACATTTCTTCAAATCTTCTTCCCAACCTAATTTTGACGCAATTAATTCTGCTGCTTTGTCACATTTACCTTGGTATACTACGTCATCATCTCTTGGATTCTCTTTGAAATCTCCTACAATATCTAAATTGATTAAACAACGAGACACAGTCCGAGGAACCTCTATAGGAAGACTAGCAAATGGGTAAACTGCAAGAGATGTACCTGCTACTAAAACCATGTAATCGTCATTGTCGTTACTATTTGAATGATCTTCCAACTTTTCTAAATCTTGATCCCAAGTATCAAAAAATCTCTTGGGTAAATTTTCTCCAAAGAATACAATATTAGGTTTAATCAATCCTTGACATTTATCACATTTAGCATAATCAAATTCTACCTCACCATTCGTTATTCTTTTAGTGGATAATTTTGATTTAAAACAGTCCATCTCGAATTGTTTATTACATTTGATACAATGGTTTGCAGCAAAACTTCCATGAGCTTCAATAATAAATTGTGGATCAATACCAGCTTGTCTTTCCAAAGTGTCAATATTTTGAGTATAAACTCTTTGCAAATGTCCTTTTTGTTCAAACAATTTCATTAAGAAATGGAATTTTGATGGTTCGAACTTTCCTGGATACAATTCTTGTGATAGTATGTAGAATGGTTTAGGATTCTCTTTAAAAAAATCGATATCAAAGACAGCTTCAGCGTACGGTAGATTTAATTTAGATAAATTATGATAAAGCCCAGTCTTGGGGGATCTAAAGTCAGGGATCCCACATGAAGTAGATATCCCGGCACCTACCATGAATATGATCTTGCCCTTTGGATTATCATTAATAAATTTGACAATTTTATCAATAGCCTTTGAATTTACAGTTTTCTTTGCTTGTACCATTATATTTATCTATACAACTTAACACTATCAATAATGTCTAAAAAAAAGTTAAGTTCATCCAGGGAAGTGATGAAATATAGTTCCACCAAACTAATTCTTGAGCTTTTTCTTTTCCTTTCTTTTTGTTATTTTTTATATTTGGTTCTCCAGCTTTATATACTACTTTTAATTTTTCCCCCCTTTCCTGTTATTGTTTAATCAAACCTTTATGTAATAAATCTTTGGATAACTTAACGATATTTAGCACCATAAAAGTTCAATGAAAGTGGAAACATAAAATGTAGTAAATTTAGAGTAATGTCAACCTACAGATAACGAGAGGAGAACAGTGAAGATAAAACAGGCATTTGTTCAAAGGTTGATAGAATATGTAACAAACAAGGCTTGAGTAAGATCTGTTGGAAAATAGTTAGAGATTTCCTTTATATACCATTCTCTATGTTATAAATGTGCAAAAAAATAAAAGATACATATATATGGACTGGGTTTTAAATCAACAAGAAACTTTAACCTAATGTATAAATACCATCACTGATTTTTTTTTTTTTTATAAAATGATGTTTATTTATGTCGAACTATGAGGAATACTAAAAATCAAAATAAATATCTATTCTATTCACTAATTATCTCTATGAGATGTATAAGAAGCAAGTGTGTTGTACAAGTTATTGATGTACAATATATATATATCGATTATTATAGAAACTCCAATCGTGTATGGTTTATTACATTTAAGTATGTTAGATCACAACAAGTCATTATGAGGTATGAGGTTGGTTCATTAACAACAATAATAGACACTTTATTCCGAATGAAGGAGAAAGTGATAGGATAAGACATCTCTTTTTTGGCGTTATTGTTACCAGAAGGGGGGTGCTTGGAAAGAAATGGATATTCTTATAAGTTCTGGATAGAAAAGAAGAAACACTCAATTAACCAATCGGAAACAAACGAACATACAAACATACATCATTGCATATTATTTTTCTACTAAAATATTTAGATACAGCTCCTTAAGTCTATACTTTTGTTCTTTTACAGGAGGTACGTTCTTTTATAAATTATATATTATCGTTGTAATTTTAAAGTATAAAAAGAAAACGACCCCAGTGAGGATTGAACTCACGATCTTGCGATTAACAGTCGCACGCCTTGACCAGCTTGGCCATGGAGTCCTGGCAGAATTCATTTGACCAAAAATTCATAACTCCTAAAAACTAATAAAACTATATGAGAATAAAGCATTATCTTTAAATATTTTAAACAGTAATCACCTTTGTGTTGTTGAAAATAAAAAGTAGTTTTTTTTTTTTTGGAACGTGTTGGCAAGGTAGAAAAGTTTGGAAAATATCATTATATTTCAAAATCAAAAATTTCTTCTATGTAAGAAAGTCTTTTTACTTATTTTAACTTATATTTTATTTTGTTAATTATTTACCATTGGTAAAAAAGAACTTTTTTTTAATTGAACTTTTACACTTCAAAATATTCCAGAAAAAAAGAATCTTAATTTAAGAAAGGTTAATATAGAATGTTTTGTTTACGTCACATTATTCTCTATTGACACTAATATGTCTTTGGAGAATGCATAAACTTAGTGCTGGACTGGAAGGCACTAGAATAAAAGTGATTAACCAATAAGATTTTAATGATATATGATCTCATGATAACATATCTTACAGAAAAAATATCTCAATAATAACTTTTTCATTGGTAAGATCTTTTACCACTTGATACTCAAATAGGATTTTCCATGTTTCCTAATATGTTAACTTGTTAAACTCTTAATCATCCCTGAAATAACAACAGTGACAAATGGTAATTATCTATAATATTCGATACCCCTTTTCAAACATATATAAGGAACATGAAGTTGTTGATAATCTAAATTACTTCCTCACTATTCTTTACATAACAATGAATTTTATATAGTAAATAGACAGTCGAAGAACTTTTCCAGAAGTACTTATATATAAAAATATATTGGATATTAAATACATATGTAACAAATTAATTTATACAAAAATATACCTTAAGTCAAGAATGTTTACTATTAATAATAAATTAATTCGAATATTTTGCTAAAAAGGTTTCAGTATGCTACTGTCTTTACCATTCTCTCTCTCTCTCTCATTTTTTTTTAAAGTTAGATTGATATAGTAGTACATAGGAGTTGAAACATCACCGACTCTAGGAAAAATTCCATTTAATCAAATGTTAGGATCAATATTCACGTTATCAACTAACTCACTGACAAAACCAAAAAACAAAAAAATATAACACTATTGCATTCTTATTCAAAATAGAAATGATATATTTCTTTAATATTTTAATAAGTATCGTTATAAAAAAAAGGTCTTAAGCAAATAAAAGAACAGTATGTCTTTACAAAGGGCCTGAATCTATGGAGAGATCATCAATATACCATATTTCCTGCTATTCATCCAATATAGTTATCACCAGCAAAGAGATAAAAGGTTTGCATAACGTAAAATGATTCTGAATAACCAATCGTACTAATAAAACAAAAATACTCTTTATTAATGGTACGCTTGACAATGTTGTCGTTCATGAACAGTTCTACAAAATTATGAATACCTTCCATTTTATATTTTTAGAATAAAATAGTTCAGATTTTTCTGTGAATCTTGCTATTACATACAGGAAAGAATAATATTCCTAGCTTCTGTTCTTAAGAAAGTTAACAATGAATATTAATCAAACACCATATTTGTGATAGAATGTTCAAGTGATACTTATAAGATTTGAATATACAGACAAAAAAAGAATTCGACCTTCCTTGAATGTTTATCATTTTAGGAATAACCTAATTTCATTGTTAAACAGTAAACACCAATTGAAAACAGAAACAGTGCTGAAAGGCACTTTGTTGAATCTTCTGTGAGTCACAGTTTCCTATTAATTTAAAAACTTATTTAAAAACACATCTCTCATTTCTGCTCGATGTTTTTTTTTGTTCTCCTTTAATTTTCAAGAAGAAAAATACAAACCCTAACTTTCTCCAAAAACCTAATGGAAAACTTCAAAAAAATTTGAGTTGCCTTTTTTTTTTTTTTTTTCGTTTTGTTTTGTTTCGTTTTGTTTCTAAGCCCAAAACTAAAAGGAGTCAAAGGATATAAAGTGACTGAAGCCTGTGTGTGTTCAAGAGAGTTGATTAATAGATCTCAATTAACAAATATTGAATACACTCTGAAAGTATATATATATATATTTATACTTCTTCTTCTTTTTTTTTCCCATTGCTTCTAATTACAGGAATAGCTGAAAAAAAAAAAGAAAGAAAGAAAGAAAAGACCAGAAACGCCTATGCAATGATCTTACAAGCTCTATCATATGCAGGAACCATCTTAGGGTTTATCTTTTTGACCCTATCTATAGCTGCAGGTCTATATTATATCAGTGAATTAGTCGAGGAGTATACAGAACCAACAAGAAGATTCTTAACCAAATCAATATATTGTGTTATTACCATCCTTATATTTTTACTCATATTTGATAGATTCCCAGTCAAGTTAACTCTTTTTGCAGTATTCTCACATATCATATACTTACGAAACTTAAAGAAATTCCCATTTATCAATCTATCTAGCCCCAATTTCATTTTAAGTTGTATCCTAGTGGTAACAAATCATTATCTATGGTTCCAATATTTTAATAAAGTAGAAATACCTCCTCAATTCAGATTCAATCCAAATTATATCCCCGAGAGAAGAGCCACATTCGCTGAAGTAGCATCCTTCTTCGGAATCTGTATATGGTTTATCCCGTTTGCTTTATTCGTATCTTTATCCGCTGGCGATTATGTGTTGCCAACCACTACAGAGATGAAAGATTTGAAAGATTCTGATACTATATTTAATAATAACGACACTCCTAGGTTCCGTAAGAAGACTGTAGGTTTAGTTAGAATCGTCATTAATAAAATTAGATACTATATTACTTTAGGGTTAAAGATAATGGGGTTTAAAGTTAAAGATCGTTATTCAAATTATGGTGGATTAGCCATCTAAAAAAAAAAAAGAAACAGAACAACAAGCAAAATATTCAAAATTTAAAGGAAAGGTATGTAGTTCTTCTTATCATCAATTTAACAGATGCATACACATCCACATATATAAATTTATACATTTACATGTAATTGTAATGTCATATGATACTTCACAAATTTTTCTTTTTTTTAGTTGATGCAATATATATATTCATGTTATCTAGTAATTATCATTACATTTCATTTAATGTAGTGAAATTACAAATATATTCATATTTATCTTAATAAATGTCTTTAATGGACACCATTGTAAAAGTTTCATGAAAAAATGAATAAAAAAGAGTGTCATCAGAATAGTATCTCAAGATATCATATATTAATTGAATAATATATGTTCTTCTTTTTACCTTTCAATACAGTAAATATGTATCTTACGAAAAAAATAATAAACTTAATTTGAGGATTTCATCCTGATTTCCAAAACAAATCATAGGTATTTAAACTTTTTTTTGGACATAATTTAGGATTGATAATAAACACTTTTTTATCTTAATTATAGGTCTGTAACATTGTAACTGTTTTATACCATTCACAGAAAAGTTTTGACGCAATACGTGTTAAAGAATATAAACTAAATTACATATAACCATCAAGCGATGCAATATTAAACCAATTTTGTTTTAAAATATAAAGATAATTGGAATCTATATATTACTGAAACTTATACCTCCCCAAGGTATACACGTTTGAGCCCAAATAAATTATATTTCAATGAATTAGATGATGAGTTAGATCATTTAGATTGGTTAAGGGATTGTTCACGGAATGTGAAGTTTTGTCCCCCTCCCCCCCAAAAAAAAAGTTCTTAAACACTTGACAAACATTCAGGAAAACAAGCAATTAAATCAAACAGGTAATACTAGTAGCCTTTCTCAAACCACCACTACTGATGCTATGAAAAATGATAGAAGATCTAATTCGGATAAAAATTTACAGTTTCAAGATATCATACATTCTTTTAAATTGGATGATATCTTAATTTTTAATAATAAATTCCGAATAGCAAAAAAAAGTTACTATCCTTATTAAAGAATAAAAAATATTTCCCATCAAACCTTTTATATCTTTGATAAAGGCACTAAATGAATATTTTAAAGGTGAGGTTTTAGTATCAACTTCAAAAAAAAAAAAACAAATCAAAGCTTGATACTTCTTTATACGAGTTAATAAGAATCAATCAACTTTACTATGTGAGAACCTTATTCAAGAGCATCATCAGATTATTGCTAGATCATACTTTAATAATATAAAAATAAATTGGAATATCAAAAGGGATATTTCAAGTTTTAAACTCGTATTGTCTTATATTCGGGAACCCCTTTATATTTAAAAATATATCCTCTATAGAAGCCGACTCTTCTTATAAAGATAAATTAAATTATAACTTATTAAATAACAATCAATTGAATTCGACTCTTTCACTTATAGAAATTTATCAAACTCTATGTCTATGTGATTTAAAATGATCTATGAAACAGTCACAAATATAGGCAAGGTTGATTCATCTTTGACTTTAGATGAAGTTGTCAACTTCAAACGATATTAAAATGAATATTTTTTAAAAAAATATCGAAGATTCATGTAGGCAAGACTTGAATTAGAGACAATCTTTCCCACTCTTTATAAGAATTATGAGAAATATAAGTTCAAAACAAAACAACTTATTCAATCGGTCAGTGTAAGTTTTAAAACTTGTATAAAATGCTGTTTCAGGGATGTTAAATAATTTACCTGAAGATAAGACTGTTTGAACACTAAATTTGTAAAACCATCATGTCCATCTATTGAGGTTTTCAGTCGTTATATTTCAGTACCTTACACAAAATGGGTAATTAATCCAAGTAATAATCCTTCAGATTCTCAATTGAAAGCAATGCATTTTTGTATTACTATAAATTTAGAAAGGAAATTCTTTAGGGAACTCCAAAAAAATGAAAAACGACTAAAATATTAACACAAATACTACAGGATTGCTTGTTGAGAACAATATAATAAGTTCAAAATTTGTATTAAAGAATTTGTTCGATTTAATAAAACTATTTTAACTTGAAATACCTGATGGTCTAATACACAGAACGTTAAAAGATGAAATATTAATGCAAAAGAGGATTAAATGGTTAAATTCGATTTCTACTCCAAAGGTGAAACCAATTTAAAATATTTCAACTGACTAGATTAAACTTGCCGATATTATTTTAATCATATTCAAAAATTTTTCCAGCCTTATGGCAAAGCTAACTGAATTTTGGAAGTTGGACGGTGTAATAACAATTTTCCAAATAGGAGATAGACGTTCTTTTTATGTTTAGATAAACCAAAGAATGAGACACTATTACACCTCCAAAAGACCAATACCCAAAGTGATCATTTCTATAAACATAAACTGAGTGTCTGTATAATAAATTATACAATCTTCTTGTTTAAAAAACCTAAGTTTTGAAAATAGAAATACGAAAGAAGAAGATAATTTTGTACTTATATTATTTGCGACTAGTTCAATCCAGAATTCTCCTTCAGCAACCATAACTAAAGAGAAAGAAAAAAAAAAATAAAGAAATGAGTTTAACTTATTATATGCCCCTCATGATAGGCAAAATTAATATACACATTCCTTACTGTTAATATTAGTTAGAACATAGTTTAAACTAACATGCTGAAGAAAGGAAATGGAGAATTACAGTAAAAAAAAATACATACCCTCTTCTTAATCTACATCTATAGAATTAAGTTTGTGTCCAGTTAATATACTACTTACAATTTCTTACATATACTAGTCCTTTAATTAATTTTATTCGTTTTAAAAGTTTAAGATGACACAAATTTTTTTTTCCTTAAAAAAAAGATAAAAATAACAAGAAGGAGAGAACTGTGACATATAAAATTTGTGGCATAGCATTTTATGTATTAACAAGAAACAAAGTATTATTGACTCCTTATATTTTTATATTAACGAAAATATACAGTTTATAAAATTGGTAACTTTGAGTAGGAAAATTTTCTTTCACTAAGACAGGAAGTTGGCATAGGATTTATTAAAACTCAAAAAGGAAATGAATAATCAACAAAATCATCAATATGCCAATTTTAATACACCCTTTCCTGAGGATCAAGAACAATACCGCAGGAGAGGAAATATAAACCAATACAGGCCACAAAGTGGGAGTAAAAGAACAAAGATTAAAAATTGGTTTACAAAGAGTAACGAAAAAGATTCTATGGAAGGAACAAATTCTGAAGTCTATGAGTATTACCACGAAAAGCCGAACACGAAATTTATTAGGCAAAACCCGATTTCTCGTGATCACCGAACTAATAATAGCCATGTTAATGGTTCTCCCAATACTGAAATAAATCAACCTCAGACATTGAGATATAATATTGAACAATATTACAAAAAACTAGATCATGATTCATCAATTAGTAATAAGACTTTTTTGACAAGCAACAGGCCCAACTTAGAAAATAATGAAATTATGACACCCTTTCGAAATCCATTCAATGATAGTAAGACACACAGTGAGTATCTTGATAAAAAAGAAACTGCTTTTCCTGTTCGACGTAATTTACTAGACAATATCCAATCTGTAATATCCGATTCACACATGGGATTCAAATCTGGGAATATAAAATCATCAGATGTCGTTAAAAGATTGATTATATATATTACTAAAAAGAATCAAAATAGTCTTCTTTTGAGAAAAACTATCAACGTTCTCAAAAATTGGAATCCTCAAAGTGACCTATATAATAAAGATGATATTACGTTGATGATACAAAATTTAATAGAACTATTTGAAGATGAGCTAAAATATGAAGCTCGTGTGGTACAGACTTTGAATTCAACCTTAACTGAATTACAAAATATATCATCCAAGGAAGAAAAATACATGATTTCGCAAAAGAAAATGATTGTATCTGTAAGAAAATATGAATCCTCATTGTTAAAAAAAAATGAAACACTAGCAAATAATCATATACTTTTTGAATCTGAGATGGCAGATAATAGGAAACGTTTTCAAATGGAACAAGATTTATTACAGAGCTCTATAACAACCGATCTTAGAAAGACTTACATATTTCACACTTTTGAAAATTTTACGAATGCACTAGAAATCATAGAAATATCAAAACAAAAAATATGCAGTGGGTTAAAAGAGCTTTTGATGGTAAATCCAAAGAAATTTGAAGAAGTGTTCCATGTGATAAGAAAAGAAAGAACAAAATACAATCGGAAAAAATTACCAAGTGGAGAGCAAGAAAATTATAGAAGACAAGGTAATTTACGCAAGGGTTTGAATGAAAAAAATGATATTTTACTTGGGCATATTTATAAAGAATTTCCTGAAATAGAGATACCTCAAACAAATATCTTACCTGAATGGCAACCAAATTTAGTCTTTAAAACTGCAATAGGGGAAAGTACCACTGAAGTAATAGATCAACTTTCTGACACAGTTAAAACTAATACTTTAAATGGACCATATTACCACAATAAGCCTGATATTGATTCGTATGATTTACCAAGTAATAGCACTAATTATCATTATATGAAAAACGAAGATAACACTGAAGATAACAATAAGGAAAATAAAACTTTTATAAGCACTCTTCCTGATTATACCAAGACTCCTACCCATCATACACATAGAAATATCAATAAAGGTTCAGGGAGACAGTTTGTTATAACCACTGTTGATAGATATGAATGTAACACTGACAATCTAGAAACCAATCATTGGGATAACGAACTTATGTAAACCTGATATACTTGTGAACAATTACCCTTACACTATAACGTTAAAATGGTATACGTTTTCAAAAATACAATTCGGAATTATTTAAATTTCAATTAAAAAATTTATAACTAGTATTATGCAATTTAAAGTGACCATACATATGAACTTAAAATTATTCAGTTGAATATATAAAATTTTATAAGTCTTCCAATCCATATAATCTCCGAACAAGGGTATCATATTCTTTTTTTGTTCTTGAGTTAACATTGGTTGATCTTGTTCAATACTATGAATATTTTCCTCGTTAAAATCATCAACTGGGTATTTATTATTCACACAATACTTGAATTCTTGTGCTTTTTTGAATATAATGAGAGATGCTCTTTGTATTACAAGAATAGTAAGCAATTTTCCTCCGCGGGCAAATCAGAAACAATTTAAATCTACAAATTTAACATCCATGTATGAACAATGCTCAATGTAACCCTAGAAGTAAATCAGAATGGAGCTTCGGATGATAGTTCCCATTTAGAGTACCTGGAAAATACAGGACTAATTTTTATCATCTTTGACATTTTATATGGCTTTTCATGTTGCGGTATCAAATTTTGAATCTTGACTTTGAAAACATATAGTCTCAACCGAGAATTGCCCCCCTTGGAAACCCTTTAGGCATTCTAAGTTTCGTCTAATTCAAACATTGAATACTGCACACTATTATACTAATTATTTAATACTACAGGTTTTCTTTCTTGCTCAACCATTTCGAAGATATGAACCTATTCTTCTCTTTTCCACTTTCTTAAAAAGTCGTCTTCATTGTTTATAGAAGAATTCTAATTTTTCTATTGAAACTGTATCTCAATAAAAAAGACAAAAAAAATTAGTAATTCCTTCAAATTGGTTACACTACTCTCCTCTTCTTTTTAGCTATTATCAATTCCGCTCACAGCTTTGAATCTGTGTCACAATCTAATCAAAACTTATTTAATTTTTGTTTAAAATTTTATTTATTTTATGACACCAAATGAAATATTAAGCTATAAAGGAAATGATCATAACGAAACATAGAGATGATTATTTGCAGTATATAGTTTCGGCGCTATAATCTGATATCATTTCAATATATCAATGATCTCTCAGTACATTTATAAACATTAATATGTGTGTCATGGGAATTAATAGCAGCCAACATCATTCTGTGCGGATGAAACACCATACCTGATATAAGTGAACTAGATACATATGATCGAATGCCGGTGGCTGCCAAAGTGTTTACCACGTTGTTACTTATTGAACTTTGATTATTCTTAAATACATTCAACAAGTCACCAGATGTTGTCCATATTTTCACTTGTCTTGAACCAGTTGCAATGATAGGTGCATGTTCATGGACTTGTAATGAAGTTAACGTGCTTCGTATTTTTTTATGATCACCATTTTGCATTGTACTTTCATCGATAAAACTGAAAACAGATTCTTGCGAACGAAGATCCCATAGTTCTATCACACCACTAGTAGCACCACTAACCAATTCTCTATATCCACCTCTTTGCAAATGCACATTATTAATCCAGGAGTTCTGACTACCACTACTAGAAGACCTCCAACGACGAATCATCGAATCTCTTGGATTAATACGACGATCATATACTCTTAGGGTACCATCGGCAAAGCCAACAACAAATATATTCCCAGCAACTTGATCAGAAGTAAGTGAAGTTACTAATGAAGATGTTTTTGCAGGGATGTCCACTTCTATCGTTTCTGTATGAGCATCCCATATCCTTATTATCTTAACATCACCAGTGGTTAATAGAGAACCTCTACTTTGTTGCCATTCCATCAATAACCCATTAGATCTTGGTGTTAACAACATCTCTGTTAAACCTCTCCAAGCAGCCACAGTAGTTACAGTTTCTGTGGAATATATATCTTTAAAAATCTTAATAATACCATCCGAAGAACCGGTCATTAACAATGTTTGATCATCCTCATTTATAAATTTAATATCTGTAATTTTTGTACCAAATGGATTTCCATTCGAAAATTTAGACAAGCATTTCCCACTTTCCCAATCAAAAACTGTAATATTGTCTCTATCATCACCAGACACTAGCTGATTCTCAAATTGAGTGAATCTAATTATCTTGGGCTGTGTTTTATTATCCAAAGTAGCAAGTCTATGAGACCAATCGCCATAGAGTGAAAGTTTTTTCTCTCTTTGTGTACTTTCAATAATATCTTCATTCCTATTACGACGCCACAATTTAGCATTATATTCAATACTACCGACTTCTTCAGCCTCTAATTTATGCATCTGGGGTTCTTGGAAATATTCCCTACAGTAATCTAAGAATGAACTTTGAAAGGGTAATTTAATTTTACCAACATGATCTTTATAGTAAGGAGTTTTTGGTTCATACGATATCCCATGTGACAACCCTAACAATGATGTACCATTTTCTTTATTCTTTGATCTGGCGTTACCTAAATTTTGTTGTTCAGTATTTTCACCAGTTTCACCGAAAACAATGTTCTTGAAAAGACTGCCTAAAGATATTATTGGGTTTAAATCATTATTATCATTGCCAGATTCACTAGGGTCACAATTTAATGTATTCAATGTTTTATTAGGAGTAGTCTTCAATACTGATCTTGAACTAGAGAAATACTGGTTTCTTCTATTTATAACTAGACCATCATTTTTTTTCCAAAAATAACCTTCCATCTCCATAAACGCTGGACCTAAATCCTTATGTAAACTCAATTCCAATAAAATATAATCAACTGCCTGCTCTGCAAGCTTTTTATTCTCTAAATATGGATCATTACAAAGAATCAGCAGAGCCCTCCAAACAGTAGTAAAAACTGAACTATGACAAACAGAATGTTTTTGTCTAGCTTTAATTGTATCTGTATCAATACCTTGCATTTGTGAAATGTCATTAGTCAGCTCTTGGAAGGCAACAACCAAAAAGAAATTAATATAACGGCTAATTAATTTGGAAAAATATATCAAAAGCTCTTTTCTCACTAACGATGATCCATCTCCTACTAGAGAAAGTACTGCTACTAGATTACTAATCTCTTGGGATTTTAGCTTCTTTAAATCAATCATTTCCAATTGGTATAACATCATTCGATTAACGTTTAACTGTTGTTCGACTTTAGCCTGCTGCTGTTCCAAATATTGTTGATGTTGCTGATTTTGTTTTTGATGTAAAGTGTTATTTATCTGTTGTAGCTGCGTCTGTAAATGTTGTGTGTGCTTTTCATAATCTTGTTGAATCCTTAATATTGAATCTGGTTCATCCGGTTCTGATATAAAATACTTCAAAGCTAACAAAGTAGCCGTTCTTACTTCAGGGACTGGGTCTTCCAAAAATTTTAACAAAACTTCAAAGACATTAGCATTCATACAAATCCATTTATGCAAGGGGTTGGATTCGAATAAAAGACCCAATAATATGATACACCATTGTCTAAACAAAGGAAGATCTGAATGTGTAATATAAAAACATAATCGATTAACCAATTCAAAGCTGAAACAATATCTTTGACCTAAATGAAAGTCCCTAACAAATGAGACTAAAATGAATACAGCCATTGCCTTTTGCTCATCAGTGGTATCATTATTTATATATCTTGCAGTAGCCCCATATGCATTATCATAAATTGATCCTTGTCCTTGTGAATGAATATTATATGGAGACTTCACAATCAATGGAGAATGATTACCTACAGATGAACCACTTAAAGGCGACAGTCCACTAAAAGTACATTCTGGGACTAGAATATTAACGAAATACATGTACGCCTTCTCTTTTATTAATTCACTTTGTGTGTTGATATAATCAATTGACATAATTCTTGCCCATATAAATACAAGAATAGGTTTCAATTCTGGTGCTGGACTCTGTAAAAGTTTTAAAACATAGGGGAAAATACCAATAGACAAAGAGAGATATACTGCCCATGGACCCAAATCTAAAAATCTTGATAGTAATACCAATGCCCTGATTCTATGTACTTGTGACAGTAATACTTGCAAAACGATCGGTAATTGTTCAGGTGGGTTTCTTACATTAGATGCACATTTTAACCATAATTCGAATGCAGTTAAACTTTGTTCAAAAAATCCAGAAAATTGTTGTTGTGGCTGTAAAACTAAACTTTTGTTATTATTACTATTACTATTGTTATTTGATTGTTTCCTTGTATGAAGCATGTTTGGTAAGTTTGCCAATGACATGGTACTCAAGTTACCGACCGCAAATTTCGATTGATTCTGTATACTCCCAGATTTAGAAAATTGTTGTTGTTGATGTGAAATTTGATTATTAGAGCCTGTCCTTTGATTTTGAATCATTTCTTGTTGTCGTAGAACTAGTTGTGATTCCAAATCAGAAGTTAGCGGAGAGTTTTTCAATGATTGTACCAGTTTACTTAACACTTCATCCATTGCTAGGTCCCATGAATCCCATAATGGATGATTTGCGATGCTAGAGGGTAATTCTGGGTCTGATAACGGATGGCAATTATACCATGGCATTACTCTCTTTGCCAATAAGAAATTACGGAATAAAGCAGCCAGCATTAAATCATGCCTAAACAATTTATTAAAAAGGGGACGAGGCAATGAAGTCCAGGCAATGGTGTCTGTGATAGCTGTAAAAATCCAGTTTAATTCACCAAGTGGTGTTTTTCTATCAGATAGCATTCCAGGAATATGAACATTGGGTATGTTAGCTTTATAGGCATTCTTTGGGTCATTATTTGTATTAGGATTAAAGTTTTCAAAAAAAATCTTATATTTAGTATGTTTCAAAGGTGATTGCATTAGAAAAATTTGTATACTAATTTCAATCGGACACGTCAGACAACAGGTGAATAAATCCGCAGGCAATTCAGGAGGTAATAATAACAGTTCATCAGAACGACACGATGCTAATTGAAAGCAATCTTTATATGCGGATGTAGGAGATGGAGCCGCTACGTCATGATTGCCATCTTCATCGTCTTTAATTCTCTTTTGAACGAATCTTTGGAAATTATGAACAATGTTACCAGCACTGTTACAGTCCCAGACAAAGATACACGGAGCACCCAACCAGGTCTGTAAATCGTATAGTGAAACTGGAATGTATTGTGTATAAGCTCTATTAAAGACCCAAATTTCACCAGACGGGGTCGGTTGAGGTACACCATGTCCATTATAATGAAATAGAATCTGATCATCCTTGGAAGTACGTCTTAAAGAATTACAAAACCGTTTAACATCTTCCACACATGGATCTAAACTTTGCTTATACCTTGTACGTAACGATAAAGTTTCGTATTGGGATTGTAAATTTTTACCAATCTGCTCAATAGCCTTCTTTGAATCTTGGAAATTTAAAGGATCGACCCATGCCTCAATTCTAGCAGCAGGATAGGTCTTAACCACATCCGGTGGATCAACGCCAAGGTTTAAACATAGTAATAAGGCTGCACTTACTGTCCTTTGACGACCTTTAGTGACTTTCCAGTCGGGTATAGGTTGATAATATTTGTCTTTATCTTTTATTCGAACCTCTTCAGGTATTGGATTACCATTAGTTCTGTGTCTTTTATCGTCATAGTAGAAATAAAACCCATTAGCTAAAGATTGCAGGAAGTGTTCGCTGTTATATTGTTCTTCAAACCCATGTCTCATCTCTGTATTGAGACGTTTCAAAGGTTGTGGACCATACGTAATGGACATTTGGTTTTAAAACAAAAGTTTCTAAAAAAAAAAGAAGAAAAAAAGAATCTAACAAACTTTTCAATCTAAATATATTAGTATCTTGATTGAGTACTGGTTGATTTGTTTGTATTTATATATCTATAACAATTTTATATAAAGTGTATATCACCATCAGTTTATCACATATTTTTATCAATAGTTTATTCAATTTTAACTAAATGAACTTTTCTCGTGCATTAAATAAAAAAAATGAAAATCAGAAGATAAAGGATAGAACAACCAAAGAATACACATATAGATACACACATTTCGTCATCTCTATACATATATATCCATTCCCTCTACACACATACATATATATACAAATGTGTATAAAGACGGCTACTTTATAGTATACTACCACATACACAATATATCTGTAAAGCTAGACAAGTTGAACCATTTTTTGGTAGAGTGAGAAAGAGATTACCAGTGTCTCAGGTTAATTGTACTTTGAGTGTACATCAAATATTGGAGCTATTTACACGTATACCATTTCCAATAAAAAATATATATATATATAGTCACAAATAAAAACAGTCTATCTCTTGGAAATCCTCAACGAAGGATTATATGAACATTCACATTCCATTTAGAATATAGAGTAAAAGAAGAGAGAACAACAGAGAGAGAAGACACTGGACAACCAAACCAATTACTCAATATCTGATATACTTTGGTATCAACAAAAAACATGAATATTCTTTTAAGACTCACTTCCAACATACATCAGTATTGATGAATATACCACTGCTAACATACATCAATCCACCGTACGTTGTCCCAAAAGGGGAAAAATACACCCCGTTGCCATGGTAATTTACTCAGAATGCCTGGGTTTTTGAAACGGAATGGGTGATGTCGACTTTTTTTTTCCATTTTATTTCGTTTTGGGTGTGTGCCTCTGGAAATTTTAGAATTTGTTTGATGAGATGATGAGTTTAATAAATGTGGTATTATAATAATAAAAAAGGTTGGTTGGTTGGTTGGTTGCTTGATTCCATGGGACTGTTGGTGTCTCTCTAATTAACAGTACAATATTAGCTATCTGACATACGTCTTTTCTCCAGATATAAAGCTCAATATTCATAACCAATGTCTAGTTCTATCCATAACCCTTCTATCCTTTTGAAAAGAATATTCAATTTGACTGAATCTTCGTCTTTTATATTATGTATAGACTCTTTAGCACAGACCTCAAATGGTATTATCAATGAATTTATTCACTATAGAAATTTACAGTCTAATGTCGATGGAGAAGTGATTTATATCTCATTTAATACTATTAATAAACCTCAATGGGCCACACAATTTATAAATATTGAAAGCAATTCAATTCATAAAGTCTCTAAAGCGATCCAATCATCTCTATCTTCCTCCCAAAATCCTTTATCTGCATCCACTGTCACTAAGAATAAATCTCTTATTATAATAGATTCTCTGAATTACTTAAATAGTACAAATTTAACTCAGTTTATTAGTTCTATCGCATCTCCATCAACCGTAATCATAGCTACCTACCATAGAGATGTGCCGGATTCTCTATCGTTTAATTCCTCGGATAATGATATCATGGACAACTATCCATCTTCTTTGGAACTTCTACAATTCATGGCCACTACGATCTTTGAAATATCTCCTATTTTGCCTAATTCGGTAGACGATCACGACCAGTTATATGATATGATCGAAAATTTCAATATCCCTCGTGGTTTAAATAATCCACTTTTCAATCTGTTATTGATTAATCGTAGAAAATCTGGTAGATCGTTAAAATACAATTTCCAAATAGATTCAAGGAAACATGAATATCTTTTGATTAACGAAAATGATACTAACAGTAACAGCGGCAACAATAACAATAATAATGAATTAGAGACACCTGAAATGTTACAAGGCTTGACTACTTTTAACTTAACTACTTCAGAGAAACAAAAGAGAGCCAAAGAACAAGTCAATTTACCTTTCTTAGAAGCTCAACAGTACGGGTCTTCTGGTGGTGCAATCGTTTACGAATATGAAAAGGATGACGACTACGATGAGGAAGATCCATATGAGGATCCTTTTTAATATAACACAGATACCTATGTATATATTTACTTTCTTATATTACACACTATGTATTCATATCTAAGGATTTAAACCAATTTTACTTAATATACGTTGCTTCAACATTAATAATCTATACTTAATGCTACGTTCCGTAAGAATTTTATCTGCCTCTTCTAGAGTGACCACACGTTTCACTAATAAATTATACATTACACCAAATATTAATCCCATAATGGTCGATGTAATAATGATCACATTATATGGCATACTGAAATCTGGTGTAGACAATAACAACAATAACGTCGATGTTCTTAATTGATACACGACTGGTGAAAGAACAGTAATTACAGCCGCTTCAATCTCAAATCCATGATTTGCATCAGGTGGATATTCCGAAAATTGTAAAAGTGTTTTATCAAATTGATAAGAGAACGTCACTGTAGTCAACGCAGGGATCTCAAGTAAAAACTCTATATGAGAAGGTCTTTCTCTATCTCTGGCTTGAGAGTAATACATGGACTCCATTATGGTATTTGAAGTGATATTTTGATCGGTACTCTCTACTGTTAATGTAGATAAATATATTCTCATAAACCATGGTAAAGATTCATAAAATATTATCTTAACTGGAATTTCGTTTGGGTTTCTTAAAACTGTACGTATTCCACCATGATCTTGTCCATACCCAGTTAAGGATCTACTAACATATATTGGGGCCTCACCAATGAGTTTAACACTTTGAGAATTCTGAGAATCAATTATTACATCATATTCTTTTGAAGAATCCAATTCAAAACAATTGTCTGAAGTTCCAAAAAATGACTCCTTTTGGTCAGTATCTATTATTTTCAACGTTATATCCCATTCGTTAGTAGCTTGAACACATATTGTGGTCGGGTGTTCGATGAAATTGTTACAACCTTTAATTGTTTTATTAAACAGCTGTGACAATGAAAAATTTATATCTGTTGATTCAGGTAATGGGAAACATTGATATATATCATATGGTTTACTTAAATCACATCTCAATTTATCACCACCCACAGGTTTGGGGATTGGATTCTCATACCTTTCAAGAGCATTTGGAACGTGAATCACCATATCGACATTAGCTTCCATCCAGTATTGACACTGACCATCCTCTCTCTCACATAATGTATCAATATCAATTGATAGACTGTGCCAAACGGAATCAAAAACTTTATGACCATCCAAAAATGACGAGACACCTGACTTACCTCTTGTTGGTAGTAATTTGATTAGTGGTGTCAGATTTTCTGTACAGACAGGTTCGTTGGCTAAAGAAGCATGTAATACATACAACGTAGAGTTGTTGTTTTTCCCTTTATCAAATAAAGGTATTCTTTCTTCTTTATCTTCAAACATAGTATTAAAGGAATATTGAGGGAAACTTGTCCTTGAATTATCGATAAAATTTATTGGTGCACAAAAATGACCACTTAAGTAATTGGCCAAAGTCTTCCATTTCTCATATGCAGTTTCTTTTGAATTGGCCTCAATTGTCGCCCACATTTCTACACCAGAACCACCTGATTTAAATCCATTATATGGTAATGTACCCCATGTCTCTGAATCCCAATAGCCTCTAGTAAATCTAAGTTGCAATTGACGTGTAGATGTTACTTCCAATAATGGTTTTATAGCTTTGGGGAACACTGTATAATGTGAATATTGGTCAGGGTCTAAAGCATTTTTGTTTGGATAAAATGGCTCGGAACGCATATCAAAGATGAAAGAGGTCAGTAAATGGTTATTAGGTAAAGGTCTTAAATTCATCTTTTCATTATATGGATAAACAGTTGGGACATTTTTTAAGATTCCGGTAATATTATGATTAGTTCCCAGCTCATGTAAAATGTCAGTAGAGTCAACGTATTCTTGTTTGGACATGAAGGAATTATCATTAACTATTTCCTCTTCATGTATGTGTGTTTCTGTTAAATATGAACTGTCAATAGTCGTTGTACAGCTCAAATCACTAAGAATACTAGAATTTGCCGTATCTTCTTCCATTAGACTAGCAACATATTCATGACCATCCAAATCAACATCTACACTTTCCAAACCACGTACTTTCTGGAATCCTAAAATTGACAGGATCAATCCTGTAAGTATTTTAGGATATAACATCGTTGACCTTTTCTCTATAAAAGTTAAATTAAAAAAAAGAGTATTATAAAATGTATACTTCACTTCTACAACAACCACGCTTGAACTTCTTTGATCTTAACCTCCTTTATAATTAGTCGTTAATGCTTATTTAAAGCTTTAGACTTCAATCTACTTCTTTTTTAATTTACGAACATTTCAAAAGTTGATGGCGACAAAAAAAAATATTGACAAGTAATAACAAAAATATATGAAGGAGACTAGCAAAATAAACAAATAGGCTTATTTAAGCAACTAAGAAGAATAACAGCAGTAAAGTAAATAGTGTGATAAGGTATTATTTGACTACATAGCGCATTCTATTATGGAAAGCATGCCTGATCAAAAAGAAGAACCTCCTAGTGTGAAAGGATCAAAATATCAAATTGGAGGTAGTTATTCTATTTCCAAGGAATTGAAACAAGAAGTCATTGATGACGTTATTAGAGAGTCTGAAATAGAACATTTAGATGTATTGCAGAAGCGAATACAAGAAAGATCTATATATAATAAAGAAGATGATTATCATAAACAGAGGTTGAAGAGATTAGATAGTGAAAAGGAGGATAAGCAACTTCAAGTAGCATTCTTTAAAGCAAACGAGATCGATAATGTATCAACAGTTAAAAGATTAAAAGGTAAATCACGATGGGATATCAAAATGTATGAACTACCAAAAAGCAATGAAGAAGGAAGTGATGATAGCATGAAGAACCAACAGGAATTATTACAAAACGTGGCAGTAAATATACCATATGAGAATGATTTAAGGTATTTTAAACCTTCGGATAAGTTACACTTCGCTAAATTAATACAAAGTGATGATAATATAACTGATTCTTCTAATCTCGATGCCAAGAATGAACGAAATCTACTGCTTCTTCTTTTAAAGATTAAAAACGGCAATTCAGTAGCTAGAAGGGTGGCTATGAAACAGTTGACACTAAAATGTCCAGACTTTGGTCCTAAGCTGATATTTGATAACGTTTTACCCATCCTTCTAGATAAATCTTTAGAGGATCAGGAACGGCAACTAATGATAAAAGTGGTTGATAGAATACTGTACCGCTTAGGAGATTCTGTAAAACCGTATACTCATAATATTTTGACAGTCGTTTCCCCGCTATTAATTGATGAAGACCCCGTGGCAAGAATTATTGGACGTGAAGTAATAAGTAATTTAGCTTCAATAACTGGTGTTGGCCATATGTTAACCACGATGAGATCAGATCTTGACAATAAAGACGAATATATAAGAAATATAACTTCCAGAGCATTGGCAGTGGTTGCAAAAGCTTTGGGTCTACCAAAAGTTTTACCTTATATAAATGCGATGTGCCACTCTAGAAAGTCATGGAGAGCACGTCATACTGGTGTCAAAATCATTCAACAAATTGCAATTCTAATGGGAGCCGATATTTTGAGATATTTGATCCCCATAATACGTTGTATTAGAGATAATCTTTATGATGAACATATACCATTAAGAATTTTGACTGCTAACACGATTTCAATATTAGCTGAAAAATGTGATCCATATGGTATTGAAGTTTTCAATATCATATTAGAAGATATTTGGAAGGGTGTCCTATCCCATCGAGGCAAATTACTTACTGCTTTTTTAAGATGTATAGGTTCTCTGTTACCATTAATGGATCCAGAATATGCTGGTTACTATTCTTCTGAATTAATAAAAATAATATCAAGGGAAATGTCAAGTCCTGACGACGAAATGAAGAAAACGGTTTTATCGATATTACAAAAATGTGTTAAATCAGATAGTATTACGAGTGAATTACTTTTAACTGATGTTGCTCCCTCGTTCTTTAAGAACTTTTGGATTAGACGTATTTCATTAGATAAACAGATGAATAAGATAACAGTCTATACGACAGTAGTGTTGTCTGAAAAATTAGGGTGTCAATATACCGTTGAAAACTTATTAGATCCATTAAGAGATGAGGCAACTGCTTTTAGATCCATGGCAATTCATGCAATCAATAGAACCGTAAAACTGTTAGGTACAAACGAGTTAGATGATAGATTAGAGACAAGACTAATTGATGCTCTTTTAATTGCATTCCAAGATCAAGATACGGAAGATCCTGTCATTTTCAATGGATTCGCCACAGTAGCAAAATCTTTAGATACGAGAATGAAACCATTTTTGGCACCTATTGTGTCCACTATCTTAAATCAATTAAAACACAAGAATCAAACAATTCGTCAAAATGCTGCAGATTTATGTAATATTATGATACCTATAATTAAGAATTGTGAAGAGATTGATATGTTGAATAAATTGAGTATTATTCTTTATGAATCTTTAGGTGAAGTGTACCCTGAAGTATTAGGGTCAATAATTAAATGCATATCTACTATTGTGGAAGTGTCAACGTTATCTAAGTTGCAACCACCTGTAAGTCAACTTATGCCCACATTAACACCGATTTTAAGAAATAAACATATAAAAGTGCAAACTTATTTGATTAAAGTAATAAGTATTGTCGCTATTAGAGGTGCAAATTTTGTTCCACCTAAAGAATGGATCAGAATATGTTTTGAATTATTGGAATCATTGAAAAGTCCAAATAAAAATATACTAAGAGCTGCCAATGATACATTTGGGTATATTGCTAAGGCAATTGGACCTCAAGATGTTCTAGTTGTCTTGTTAAACAATTTAAAAGTACAAGAACGTCAATCTCGTGTCTCCACTGCAGTAGCTATTGGTAAAGTAGCCGAAACATGTGGCCCATACACGGTTTTACCAGCTTTGATGAACGAATATAAGACACCTGAGACAAATATTCAGAATGGTATTTTAAAAGCAATGACATTTATGTTTGAATACATTGGTTCTATTTCACAAGATTATGTATACATGATAACACCACTGGTTGAAGATGCATTAACCGACAGGGATCTGGTTCATCGGCAAACAGCATCTACTGTAATAAAACATTTAGCATTACACTGTTGTGGATCTGGAAACGAAGATGCGTTTATTCATATGTTAAACCTGTTAATTCCTAATATTTTAGAAACATCACCGCATGTCATAGCTAGAATCATTGAAGGTTTGGAATGTCTTTGTTATGCAGTGAGCCCTGGTGTCTTCTTAAATTATATTTGGGCAGGTCTTTTCCACCCGGCCAAGAATGTTCGTCGTGCATATTGGAAAGTCTACAATAACGTATATATACAACATGTGGATGCTATGGTTCCATATTATCCAGTGTCTGCGAATGACCATGAAGTCATTGAAGAACTAGATTATATACTGTGATGAATTATATATATTTTATATATAGATACATGAAAACAATAATACGGTAATTATTATTTTTTATAATTTATATATTTGTAAGATAAAGTGAAAGAAAGATAAGAAGAAATAGAAACACTTGAATACTTTTAGATGATAAACGTTTCAAAAGAAAAAAAAAATCAGAGGATAATCGAGGTAAGTTATAAGGCTGTTGTTGTTATATCATGAATGAAGACTATAAGATATTGAGTACGTTAAGGTACGATCCTAATCTCGCCAAATTGGAAGAAATATCATCAAATGGGGACAATAGTCTAGTTGTGAAGTACTCTACAGTAAATAATGACTTCATGTTAAGTCCAAAATTTAACGGTTACAAATGGAATAATGACATGATTAGAGATGCTGGCAAAGACTTTCATGCATTTCAAAAGGAATTTTCTCAAGTGAATAGTGATTCAGTCATGGAGTCACATTTAACCCCGGATTTCACTAAACAATTTAAAGACCTACTAGTGGTTGATGCAGATTACAAGGATTTTTTCCAGTCAAGGTTTCTTTTCGTTCCACAGCACCTAAGTAGAATCAATTTAACATTAGAGTATTTTAAATGTCCCAGGGAACCAGTAACATTAAATGAGTTAATTACTTTGTTGATTGATACGGTTATAGATGAAGGTAAATCTTTGATGGATAATTTAACAGAAATTAAGAATGGGCATAACAATGAAGCAAGTAAAATTAGATTGTTAATCAATAAAGAAGGGCATATAGTTACTGAGGTTTATCCATTGAGGTTCTCCTCAGAAGTTCCCGTTCCCAAAACATGCACCCAATATTTCGTTAAAACTTTATTAAATGGTCTTTCTGAGAACCCTGATAATGAATGGAATATTTTCAAGGACACCGAACCAATTTTATCATATACTCCTTACACTACATTCAAGACAACAAATCGGCTTCATTATACATTGGCAAGAGAAAGAATGATGAACATGATCTCTAAATACAACGATTCCAACTTAAATAAATCCAAGTGTGAAATAGTGGTATTTAATGAGAACAACTATGTAATGGAAGGCAGTATCACTAACATTGCCATCGCCCGTAAAACGGAAAACGGCCGTGTCCAATGGATTACACCTCCATTGAAGAGTGGTTGCCTTTGTGGTGTATTTAGATATTATTTATTACAATTAGGTTACATTAGAGAAGATGACATTAAACTGGACGAAATAAATATTGGTGATACACTTTTGATTTTTAATGGTGTTATGGGTTGCGTCAGGGCAATTGTAAAGAAGTGAGGAAATGTATATAATAAAAAGAGCAGAAATATTGTTAACAATATCATTAACTCTATGGTACATTCATATATTTAAATATACCTATATTTGTATACAGAAAAAAACAACAATGTTTGGGATATAGTAAATTCTATATATCAGGAAAATTATGTAAATACAATATATCAATTTCTTTTGTAACGCGATCAATCTTTTTTCCCACCATATTTGGCTCTCCATGCATCAACATCTTTTTGTTCAATACGTTTGAATAAGTATTCGGCTTGGTTGATGTTGTGACCACCTTGTAAAACTAAATGGAATGTGTCATCAATCTTTAATTGTGGAGCATTCAACATCTTAAAGATCTTTTCAGCAGTCTCTGGCATAAATGGGAATATAATTGAGGCAACAGTATAAATGATGTTCAAACCAACACCAACAACAGCATCTGCTTTACTTGGATTTTGAGAGAACAATGAGTTATCTAATTTGTTTTCTTGTAAGAATAAATTACCACGAGCACTTAAATTCATAGCGATTTCCAAACCACGTCTTTCATGAGCTACTTCCATTTCTTTGATGTAATTGGCTAAAATTGAATCAATAGCCTTAACCAGAGAATCATAATTTTCGATATTTCTTGGATCATATTCTGGGATGACACCATTATATTTAGCATTGGTGAATTTAATTAATCTGTTGACAAAGTTACCTAAGTTAGCCAACAATTCACTGTTGTTTCTAGTAGCAAAATCATCCCATGAGAAATGAGCATCACTTGATTCAGGTCTAACAGAAGCCAAATAATATCTCCAAACACTTGGAGAAATACCAGATACTTGAGCATTGTTACCAAAGACACCAACACCTCTACTCTTGGAGAATTTACCACCTTCGTATTGTAAATATTCTGTGGTGTTCAAATGGTGTAACATGGTCCATTTTTCACCAGTACCTAATTGAGTAGCTGGGAAGACAACGGTGTGGAATGGAACGTTATCTTTACCCATAAATTGGTATAATTTGACATTTTCTGGGTTCTTCCACCACTGAGCCCAATTCTTTGTATAGTTGGCTGTGATGGATACATAACCGATTGTAGCGTCAAACCAAACGTAAAGAACTTTATCCTTAAATTTTTCCAATGGGACAGGGGTACCCCAGACTAAATCTCTTGTGATACAACGTGGTTTCAACCCATCCTTTAGCCAAGAATTAGTAATAGTCTTAGAATTCTTAGACCATTGACCCTTTTCAGAGGAGATGTTGACCCAGTTAGCCACTTGTGATTCTAATTTATCAAGAGACAAAAAGATATGGTTAGAGACCTTCGGAATTGGGGTAGCATTATCTAACTTACAATGTGGGTTAATCAATTCGAATGGGTCCAATAGAGCACCGCAACCATCACATTGGTCACCTCTAGCGTCTTCATAGTGACATTTAGGACACTCACCTTCGACGTATCTGTCAGCCAAGAAAGAGTTATGGACTGGACAATATAGTTGTTTCATGGATTGTTCTTCTAAGAAACCATTGTCATTTAGTTTCAAAAAGATGTCTTGTGAGATCTTAGTTTGTAAATCTGTGGTGGTTCTACCGAAATAGTCAAACCCGATTTGGAACCATTTGTAGACGTCGGAATGGATCTTATAATATTTGTCGCATAATTCACGAGGAGTAACTTTCTCTTCCAAAGCCTTAGTTTCGGTAGCAGTACCATATTCATCTGTACCACCAATGAATAAAGTGTTATAATTTCTTGCTTTACAGTAACGAGCGAAGATATCAGCCGAGAGTACTGACCCAACAATGTTACCTAAATGAGGAACGTTGTTAACGTAAGGTAAAGCGGAAGTGATAAGGATATTTCTTTCGCCATCCTTGGGTAAAATCTCTGAACCCAAATCTCTCACTTGGAAACCTGGTTTAATGTGGGTAGCACCGGTATGTTTAAATTGAGAGGAAGAGCGAGGTGTGTTTTTGATACTTTCTTCGATAGCCACTTGGATCTGTGCAGGGAGTTGTTGTAAGAGACCAGTGGCTTTAAATTCATCAGGTATCAAAGAGTATACAGTGGCGATCGTGATCAATCTAGTGGCGGTGATAGGTTCCTTGACGTTTCTAAGAATAAAAGTGTTTAAGGCATGGGTAGCTTTGGAATGATCTACTTCATTAGAGGGAGATAATCTAGTTAAAACATACTCGTATTCTTCAGAATCTTGATTTGCAAAATCGTTCATTGTATACCTTAAGATGGCATTGGTGTCGAAAAGAGTTATTTTATCAGTGACTAACTGTGGTTCAGAGTTAGTGGCATCATGATTGATCTTGATCTTTAAGTCTTTGGTACAGTATTCGATAGCTAGAGCCAACTTTAAATTATTAGCTAATGCAAGGTTGTAAGGATGATCCTTTGATCTATCAAAAGTTAATTCAACTGACATGAGTGGGGGGGAAATAAAGTGAAATGGATGTGTCTTTTTTGTTTTTTTTTTTTTAAGAATGGGAAAGGAGGAAACCAGTGTTTAAAGTACACGTCACAAGACAAGTTCGTTTAACTAAAAACCCTCGAGAGATCTGACTCTCATTATATATTATATTATTTTAGTCAGTTTCATTAAAAAAAAATTTTTTTTTTTTCAACGTTGACAAAAGAGAGATTTCTCCTCGCTCGAGGGAGTCCATGTCGAAGGGAAACCGAAAGAAACTGTTGTCGTATAAAGAGAGATTTGTGTGGATATAACATTAAATATTATTTTTAATTTATTGTACATTGAAATATATATATATATATATATATAGTTGGGAGAAGAGATGGATGAGGGGGGAGGAAGAAAGGAAAGTAAATTTTTTTTGAATCATTTGTGTGTCTTTCTTTTCTTATGATTTGGCGTCTTACCAGAAGATCCAATGGTGATATTAACCTTTGGAGGCACAGAGAACCCATAAGACTTAGCCACTTTCACCAAATCCAATTTATCGATCTGATAGACTGTTTTCAAACCGTGAGAAGCATATGCCTGCAAATAGGACCTATAGCCATCCTTAGCGATTTGATGTAGGAAATAGTTCGATTTAATCAATTTCTCCAACTGTGATTGAACGTTAGCGATTTTATTACTTGGGAATTCGTATTCGTTCAAGGGAACCTTTGCAGCTTTCAAATAACGTAAGAAGCCCAATTCGTTTGGAGTCAAAAACATCAAAGATTTACCCTTGCCACTTGTGCCTCTTGCAGTTCTGCCTACTCTATGGATATAATCTCTTGGATCATCAGGAGGATCGAATTGGATGATCCAGTCGACTGCAGGGATATCTAGCCCCCTAGCAGCGACGTCAGTGCAGATGAGGATCCCACGTTCCGCATTACAGAATTCGAAGAAGGTGTTTGTACGTTTCTGTTGTTTTTGTTTACCGTGCAATTCAAGCACAGGCAAATCGATATAATTCAACAACTCAGAGTAGTACTTGACTGAATTACAAGAGGACAAAAACACGATGATTTTTTTCCTTTGGTTTCTTTTCAAAAAGGAGAACAACAAAAGGAACCGTTTGTCACTTTCACACACGACGTACCCTTGTTCCAGGCCGTCTGCTGTGGAATGATCATTTTCAGGGACCACGTTGATGAAAAGCGGGGCCTTCTTCAAGGAGACCCTAGCCAAGTCGTCGACTTTCGTGGTCTGTGTAGCGGAGAACAACATAGTCTGTCTGTTTTCATGAGGGAGGATCTTAACGATCTGTTTCATTTCGTCCTCGAACCCGATCTCCAAGATACGGTCTGCTTCGTCGATGACCAAGGCCTTCAAGTTCTTGAAAACGAACCCCTTTGTGTTTTGTAGATGGTCGAGTAACCTGCCCGGGGTGGCGATAAGGAGGTTTACCCCCTTGGACAACTTTTCAGCTTCTTGTCTCCGATTAGCGCCACCCATGACGATACCCAGGGTCTGAGAATGGAACTCCATCAATTCGCGAGCGACACCGAAGATCTGTAGGGCGAGTTCTCTAGTTGGAGTGATGATGATTATGCCTGTACCGTTACGAGGTTTGAACTTCAAAGAGTGTAGGATCTCAATAGCGGGCAAAAGAAAGGCGAGAGTCTTGCCTGAGCCGGTCTTTGCGGCACCAAGGACGTCTCTGCCGGCCAGTAGAGGAGGGATGGTGCGTGCTTGTACGGGAGTCAGTTTAGTGAAACCCATCTTATCTATGGCTTTAAGTGTCTGTGAAGACAAATTTAAATCTTGGAAAGTGTCTGGGGCAGAAGAAGAAGAAGAAGAAGAGACATTATTGTTTTGTTGTTCTAGTTTCTCTAGTTTCTTCTCAGGGACTGTATCAGATTCCAGTTCAGCTCTATCACGTTTCATTGGAAATATATAAATACTACCAGTAGTCTATTTGGGTATATAGATATGATAAGTTTAAGATATTAAAATAAAATATATGTACCAATATACATACACATACACATATATATATATATACATACAGTTATCTTTTCAGTGGAATTAGAGAATACATACATACATACATATATATATATATATATATATATATAAATTTGTTAAAAAGTCATCGCAGGTGGGAAGAAAAGAAAAAAAAAATTTTTTTTCCCACAAAAACATCCATTCGCGGGTGTGTGGGTGTTCAAATATGGGATTCTCCAAAAAACAAGTCTTGTTTTGGGTGTGGTGTGTGGGTGTATACAAACCCACGAATTCAAGATTTCCCTCTCTTTTTTAAATATACATGATTATACATGAATATACATGATTATACATGATTATGTAGAGGTGTATATATATATACGGGATATTTTGGTTAATGGATGTTGGACTATGAAGATATTGATGGAGTTTTTGGTTGCTTGTGTCGTTTCTTTGAAGACATCTGAGTCACGTGTCGCAAAGTCTCTTAAAACTGGGTGTGCTGAGTAGTGTATAAGTGACGACATGACCATCTCTACATGACTGGTGTGATTAACCAGATATACGAATCCTTGCATAATTATATATATATATATGTGCTTTACTGATGATGATCAATGATCAATGTTTAGTTTTCTTTGTAATGTAATCTCTCTTTTTTCCTCTTTGAAGCAGAGAGGAAGAAAAAAATGGGAAGAAACGACAAAGAAAAAAAAATACATACATACATAAATTAACAAATTAAAAGAATACGAGAAGCACACACAGAGGGAGGTACGACGTGTAATCGATGTTGTTATCTGTGCAATTCTATATCTTTTGTCTGCATCCATCCATATATTAAATAGATACAGGAATGGATTCCTATAACTTGAAGAAAGATAATAGAAAGAAGTTCTACGATAAACAAAGACTGAAACATCGCCATGCCACTAAAAGTGATATCAAGTACCTAAAAAAATTGAATAAAGAACAAAACAACACGGACCCTTCACGAGACACAGAGTTGGAACAACTACCATCAAATGAACACCGCTACACTGGCGATATCTTGTATGTGCCTCCTGAGCAAGACAAACAATTACAGATGACTTCCAAGTATGCTAATATGATAATTAAACAGAAATTGTTGGATCAAGGAGATACAAGTAAGAATACTTTGGAAGGAAATGTGTCTTTGACAAATGGGCATGTTACATCAAGGACTACTCTTAAGGGGAAGGATATTATGCAGATGGATGTAGATTCTTTGAATAAAATTATTAGAGGAGGTGGTATTCATGAAGATATAATAGATGATTCCACATTAAAAAGTGATAGTAATAGTAGTGGTGTTGTTGTTGATGGTGGTTTTGAAAATAAGAATTATTCAGATGATACCACGAATACAAAGCCCACTGCATTTAAGATGGATGTCGCTGAATCCTTTGTACCAGATGATTTAAAAGAGGATGAGGCTTTCTTAGATCAATTTTTGTGATTATTATAATAATAATAATAATACATGGAGATACAGAAAATGTTTATTTATTTATTTATTTATTTAATCCAGGTACGTATATATATATATGTTTTTTCTATGATTGAAATGGAAATAATTTGTAAAATACTTAATATTGGTAAGAATCTCTCTGAAACATGGATACAATCCTTTACTAATTTGGTTATTTGAAGAATATTGATTGGTGTTCTATACATTATCACTTAATATTCTTTGATTCAATCATTCCCTTTTAACACCGCCTCTCTATTATATATATCTAATGAAACGAAATTAAATAATTGAAAGTCCAGAATTATTTTTGTTCTTATTTAATTGTGTGGATGTTATTTCTAATATACTGCATTCATTTGATACTTGTTGATATCGACTCTCATTTTTTTTTTCTCCAATAAAATACATATTTCTATATCTTATCAGAACAGACCATATCAAGAGTATCTGGATATAAACTCATATAGATAGTTTTAGTTTTATACTATTTTCCTTAATAAATACAGGGACTTCTTCTTCACTACTCTGAGAACCGCTCAAAAATATCCATCTCTAAATAACCTCCCCTACCACACTTTCACCACTCCAGCTAATCTAAATCAAAGCAATGCGTTTCAGGTTGTTAGAACACAACCATTTACTGTTCATCCATATAATTCACATATCTACATATCCATTTTTTTATTTATTTTATTCATTCATTATAGAAAAGTTGACGTTTGGCTCATCGCTTCAATAAATACGAAGTAAAATCCAATGTCAAAATTTTTTCAAGAAATAAACAAATAAATAAAAAAAAAAATGAATGAAACGGAGAAAATGAGTCAAACGTTAAATCGAAGAAGGAATGTGAGCAGTGGTGTTTTAAAAGAATACTTACTAGTGTTCGAGTGTTCCTGGCCTGTTAGTTCTGTATCTGTACTAAGTTGTTCTTCTTGGGTAATATAACTAGATAAGCAAGCAAACAGAAAAAAAAAATACATAAAGTACTAAGTACATTACAAGGGCTGCCCAAAACAGTCCATTGATTTATTTGTTGATTGACTAATTTATTGCTCGAGGATTAGAAGGATATTAAGGTTTTGTTTTGTACTTATTGAATATTAAACTGTAACTACTATTGAGAACAGTGCACTATTTTTTTTTTTTTATTTTGTTTTTTTTTTGTTGAATGCCATGGAAGCCCTCGATAAGCAAAGACAATTAAATGATTTGTTTCAAACAGAAAACAATAATAATGAGAAGAATACTACCGTTGAGATGTTTGATATGTTTTCACATTTTGAAAACGGAAATATAAAGATGAGGAAACCTACGGATGCAATAGGCGATAGAAGTGGTAATCCAGGTTATGGTGGTTTTGATACTATGTTAGAAGCTTTGCCAGATGATATAACATTTGATACATTCTTCCATGATGGACTCTATCTGAATAGTTCTAACTCTTCACAGAATAATTTAAATGGTAATAATAATAATAATAATACATCTGAAGATATTGGCAATGCTGTTACACAGACTACTTCCACCACTGAATTTGGTCTTTTTAAACATATCACTCCTACACAACCCATAGATATCACTTCTAATTCTAATAACTTACAAAATGGTGAGGTTCCACAACTCTGGGATTTTACCACTGAGACTTTCCAAATGACTCCAAGTAACTCAAGTGATTCGGCTACAATTAGTGCCCCAAACAGCTTTACCTCTGAATACAATCGATCAGTCCCATTTACATCTCGTTTTCATAATAGTAATATTTATAATAACACAATGAATAATAAAGTATCATATGGTTCTTCTTACTCCAATCAGAAATTCATGAGTATATCACATCAAAATTCACCAAACCAAAATAATAATAATAATAATATTCAACATCATAGTTTAAATTATTCTTCTGTATTTAATAACAATGGTATTATTAATTCCTTTAATGATAGTAGAGATAAAGATAAGAATCATCCATTTACAAATAAACCAATATCGATACCGTTGACTGTTAATAATACATCCAATTCAATACGAAAATCACAATCCTTTACAAAACAATTATCTTCTACATCATTATCAAGTTTATATTCAAAGAGAAACTCTTCTGTATCAGACTTCTCAACAAATTCAAATATTGGATCGATAGGTGCTAAAAAACCACCTACGCAATGTTTTAATTGTAAGACTTTTAAGACCCCTTTGTGGAGAAGAGATCCAAATGGGAATACTTTATGTAATGCATGTGGTCTTTTCCAAAAATTACATGGAACAACAAGACCATTATCTTTAAAAACTGATGTTATTAAAAAGAGAAATAGCAAGAAGAGAATTAAGAAGAACCAAGAAATGATTTTAGATAATAATAATACTAATAGTACTAATAATCTGCATAGTAGCGGTAGTAACGTTAGTCTAAACCTTAGTAATAAAAGGAAAAATGAAACTTTGCTAACAAATTTGAGTAATAGATCCATAGCTAAAAATATCGTGCCCAAATCTATCGTTCAACCGACAACAGCAACCACCACTATGACCGCAACTATTACCACCACAAAATCAGATTTAAGAGATAAGCTGTATTCTTTTACAAATCATTCTTTATTGAGAACTACTGCAGCTACAGCTATCACAATAAATTCTATTAAGAATGGTACTGCTAATAACATAACTGATTCTTCAGTGATATCTGATATGATTATATTAAATTCTGATGGGGTTACTAGAAATAAGAAAAATGATACATCATCAAACTCATTAAGTAGATCATCGTCATCAAGATCTGTGGTACCTATCTTACCTAAACCATCCACACCCTCTACTAACAGCATTCCTTTTAATTCTATACCTCACACAAATGGCTTTTCAAGTGCAAGTGCAAGTGTCTCCTCATCTCCACGTTATGTGACTCATTATCAAAATAGTAACAGTAGTAATACTTTGATGAATAGTATTTCTATGAATAGTAATAACAATATGAATCGAAGAGCTTCATCTTTACAAATAGGTGCATCTTCTACATCACTAGGTAACACTTTATCCTCTTCTTCCACCATTACCACAAGGAATATAAGTAGTAATGGAAGTAATATGACACATAAGAGAAATCCAAGAAATATGTCGCGTTCTTCTTCTTTTGTGGCCAGTTCCCTGAATAATTTAGAGAGTATGCAACAACAATCAAGTAATGATGGAAATAATGCTGTTATATCGCCCAGTGTTTCTACTAATTGGGATTCACATTCAAAGAAGGTAACAAGAGTGACAAATAGTGATAATTTAGATCCAACAGATAAGAACCACCGTGAAAACCATGAGATATTCAACAACAACAACATAGAGAGCCAACTAAAAGTTAATTCACAATCATTCACTTCTTTGTTATCACAACAATTACAACAAGATAAAGTAACTATTCCTATTCAACCTCTCTCACAATCACATCACTACCAAAATATCAACAATGCTGTGCCAATGTCACTATCAAACCAAGATTCTTCAGCTGTTAGAAATAATCCTAGTTTTAGTCAAATAACAATAACACCAGGTAGCATCTCTAATAGTGCTAATAATAATTTGACAAATAGTTACTCTGAATCAGTACAACCCCAACGAAATGGATCATTACAACAACAGTCGAATGTGAGTTATCAATTGGCTGCTTACTCTCAATTGTTTCAGGACTCGTCTCTAGAAGAACAACAAGAGCAAGAGTCGAGCACTTTTGAGACAAGTAAGACTACACAGGAGAAAGTGGAAGATGCACTAGAGTGGTTAAAATTTGGTATTTAAGTTATATATATATATATACATTTATATATCTATGGTTTTATATTTATAGAATAATATATGTATATATATAATGATCTTGATACACACCTCAATTGACTCATTTTCATCAAATTTTTCATTCTTAAAAATTTTTTAATAAAAAGAACGAAACGAACCATAAAAGACTTGAATCAAAGAAACAACCCCATTAGAATAAACAACAAGAAAGAACCACGCTTACAAAGAATGTCATGGGTGTGTCTCAAATATGGGATATAATACGTAGTTATGGAGATTGTCATAAAGGTCCAGTGTCAGATACGGCATCTTACCAACGAATTCTATTGCGATCTTTTTTAATCGAAAGAAAGCCTATCATTGCCATTGATGCCTACCACATTTTGTTCGAATGTGGTTTCTTCCAATTTGAAAATCTGGGTAAACCAGTACTGAATCTTTTAAAACGGTTAAAGGAATTGATCCAGTTAGATGTATCTTTTATTATGGTGTTTGATGGATTGGAGAAACCAAGAGAAAAAAATGAGAAAATGCAACCTAGAAATAATCCGTATCATTCACATCCTAAATTCATGTTAATTATTCATAAATTATTCAAATTATTAAACGTGTCTATGCTTCAAGCTAGAGGAGAAGGTGAGGTACAATGTTGTGTATTAGAGGCTCAGGGAAAAGTGGATTTAATTTGGAGTAATGATTCTGATTGTCTTCTCTTTGGTGGTAATCATCTTATGAAAAATTATTCTAAATATTCATTTGACATTGGTGTTGCACCTGGAGCTTCATCTCCAAGACGTAATGATGGTAACTACATGTCGGAGTTCAGTAGGAATAATAAAGAAAACTTTGTCACGGTATTGAATTATAATAATTTGTTAAGAGATAATCCCACGAAGTTGTTAAATAGAGAAGGTTTATTGTTGTTTAGTGTTTTATTAGGTGCAGATTACCACAAACATGGGGTCAAGGGATTAGGTAAAGAGAAAAGTTACCAATTAGCTTCATTGAAGAATCCCAATTTTGCCAATAAGTTTTATAATATTTTTGATCCAAATAAAACTGAAAATAAATGGGATATTCAATATCGTTATGGCACTTTCCAAAAGGAATTGTTTAGATATTGTCAGATGCACTCTAGTGAATTATTTGGTAAGAACTATTCTGTTTTATTTGGTAATGAAAAGGAAAATTTCGAAAATTGGCCACCAATCGAAATTATTAACCATTATCTTAATCCTGTAAAGGATGAAGATGTTAACATTGAAACATACTTAGACAAAAACTTATATCTGAACGTAGAGGGTTCCACTAGTTACAACCGATTACAATTTGATGAAATATATTTATTTTTACAAGAACTCAGATTACCGCAAGTAACTAATTTTGATAAGTGGTTTCATGATACAATGCATGAAATGTGTTTAATAAAGTATCTTTTATATGAATCTGATTGTTATAAGAAGTGTAAAATTACAGAGGAGAAAACGATGAAAATTAATGGTGATGACCTTTTAGATGTTAAATATTGGAAAGTGAGGTATAATTCGTTTCTACCAAATGTTAGGTATGTTGATTCAGATTCTTCTAGACCTTCAACTAGAAATATGAAGAGAAGTCCGACTAAAAGACAAATTGATATACAAGAGTATAAGCATGCGGTGTGGATACCTCAAGATAGTATACCTAAGACACATGTATTGGTTGTAGAGTACAGAAAGAGAGAAGAAGAAAGGTTGAAACAACAGGAAAGAGAAAAGAAATTGAAAAGTTTACAAAGATCTCCTAAAAAGAGATTTTCGAACTATAAGCAAAAAAATACTTTAGATTCATTTTTCAACAAGTTTACACGCCCTATAGACAAAAATATTCCCAGCTTGAAACAAATGAGATCAGAATCATCTGGATCTTTAGTGGATGATATATCGGAGAGTACCATATTGAATAGTCTAAAAAAAAGATTGTTTACAGCGTCTTCAGATGATGAGGATGATGGTATTTATGGAAGGTCTACCATAAAAGATGATGAAGACAGCTCGCTGATAATATTAGATGAAAAACCAGTAGCATCATCCCAAGTACGAATAAACACTGCTATTGATCAAATATCCCAGGAAAGTAAAATTAATAATAATAAGGATTCTTTACAACAACTTTCTCCTAAAAAGAAACATCGTAGTGAATTAATAAAACCGAGACCACATTTTGACTTGAAGGGATCTACAGTTAAGCAATTATCATTCAATGAAAACGATCATTATGGGTCTAATAGTAGAGTAATTTTAAATTCATCTGATGGAGATCCAGTACATGTAGCCGTGACTGTGTCACCCTTAGCCAAGAGGGATCAGTTTACACATGTACCCTTAGATAGACCCGCTCCAATGTTATCATTATCAGATACGTTTGAGGAAAGACATATCAATCGTTCGAATTCTCTGTTGGACAGAATGACAGATGAATTTGATCATTTTCTTCAAGAATTAGAAGATTCTGGTAATTTTTCCGATACATCAACGATATCTACTATGTCAACAACATCTAGTATGCAATGATTGTATCGTTTGTAGATATAACATTAAATCATGAGAAAATAAAATGAAAGGGGGAGGCTGTGTAATGCAGATTACCATAATATAATCAGACATCGATTGCAGTAAGATACTAAACCACTTGTGCATTGGGCTTTACTCATTTACCAGTTTCTATCCGAATGTAATTATCGTTCGGAACAAAAACATATTTTTAACAGGAGTCAAGAAAAAAAGATTTAGTATTAATAACACCTAAAGCAAATTTGGATAAACACAGTGTGATCAATACTAGTAATTTAGAGATAAAAAACTGATTATTACTAGATATAGATTCTGTATAGCTGCAAATTGAATATTTTATATTCGATAGTGCTCTTTAAGTAACCAATATTTAATACTATAAGACTAAGATTGAGTGATTGTTTGTTTTTTCCAAGTTAAAATGAACTGAATATCCAAGGCCATTAAATTCAATCCTGAGACCAATAAATCGATAACTGTGGCTGCAGGATGTTTCTGGGGTACCGAACATATGTACAAAAAATATCTTGGTGACAAGATAGTTGATTGTAAGGTAGGTTTTGCAAATGGGAAAGAGACTACAAAGGATAAACAGGATTCAGTTTCGTATAAAAGAGTCTGCCAAGGTGACACAGACTTTGCGGAAGTATTACAGATATCTTATAATCCACAAATTTTAAGTTTGAAAGAGATAACCGATTTGTTTTTTTGGAATCCATGATCCAACTACGTTAAATTCATCGGGACCAGATGTAGGAACTCAATATCGTTCTGGAATATATACACTTTCATCAGAAGATTATGATGCAGTATTAACATCAAGGGAAGAATAGCAGGCTAAATGGAATAACAAGATTTTGACTGAAATAGAAATTATTGAAAACTATTATGATACCGAAGAGTATCATCAATTATATTTGAATAGAAACCCAGCTGGCTATGCAGGTCAAACCCATTACGTTAGAGACATATAAACGTATATATGTATATATGCTTATAGGTACATACGTATGGATTTAGGGGGGAAAACTATATTCTATAATTCCTTCTTTTTTTATATACTGTTGAAGATATGTATTAATTTTTTATGGGAAAGAATGACTAGTCATGTATATATAAATGTATATATGTATAGGTACAAGTTCTTAAAAGATTAAGAAGATGGAGAAACACATGAATATAATTTAGAGAAATTACAGTTGAGTGGAATTCTCATTTTAAATGGCGAAAAAACAAAATCTTTCTATTCTCATTTTGTTTTGATTAATATCTGTAGTGATCAGCCTTGTATGGACCTTGTTTTGGAATACCTAAGTATTCTGATTGAACGTCAGTCAATTCAGTCAAATGGACACCTAAGTTACCTAAGTGGAACTTAGCGACGGCTTCATCTAAGATCTTTGGCAAGACATGAACACCGACTTCGAATGGACCAGTCTTTTGGAATTCAATGTGTTTATTTCTGAATTCTTCATCCTTAGCTTTGAAAAGAGCGATTTGAGCTAAGACTTGGTTAGAGAAAGAACAAGACATGACAAAGGATGCATGACCAGTGGCACAACCCAAGTTAACCAATCTACCGTCAGCCAATAAGATGACGTGTCTACCAGACTCTAATAAGTAACGGTCAACTTGTGGTTTGATGTTAACACAACCTTTAGCGTTAGCCTTTAACCAGGCGACATCAATTTCAACATCGAAATGACCAATGTTACAAACGATGGCATCTTCTGGCATTTGTAAGAAATGTTCACCTCTAATAATATCTCTACAACCAGTAGTAGTAACGTAGACTTGACCGATCTTACAAGCCTCTTCCATGGTGACGACTTGGTAACCTTCCATGGCAGCTTGTAAAGCGTTGATTGGGTCAATTTCTGTGATAAGGACACGAGAACCCATGCCTCTTAAAGCAGCAGCACAACCTTTACCGACGTCACCGTAACCAGCGACAACAGAGACTTTACCAGCCAACATGACATCGGTAGCTCTCTTGATACCATCGATTAACGATTCTCTACAACCGTATAAGTTATCAAACTTAGACTTGGTGACGGAGTCATTAACGTTGATAGCTGGGACTTTCAAAGTGTTTTCTCTAACCATTCTATACAAGTGGTGAACCCCAGTAGTTGTCTCTTCAGATAGACCGTAGCAACCTTCTAACATTTCAGGATGTTTTTCATGGACCAAAGAGGTCAAATCACCACCGTCGTCTAAGATCAAGTTCAATCTAGCACCATCTTTGAAAGCGTACAATTGTTGTTCGATACACCATAGGTATTCTTCTTCAGTTTCGCCCTTCCAAGCGAAGACGGGGATACCTGCAGCGGCGATAGCGGCAGCGGCATGGTCTTGAGTGGAGTAAATGTTACAAGAAGTCCAAGTGACTTCTGCACCTAAAGCGACTAAAGTTTCGATTAAGACGGCAGTTTGGATGGTCATGTGAAGACAACCGGCAATACGGGCACCTTTTAAAGGTTTTTCAGCGGCATAGGCCTTTCTGATGGCCATTAAACCTGGCATTTCATGTTCAGCTAATTCGATTTCCTTTCTACCAAAAGCGGCAAGGGAGATATCAGCAACCTTGTAATTTTGAGCTGGAGCAGACATATTTAGAGATAAATATTATTCTTGTTATATTATTTACTCGATGGGGCAAAGATAAAGGCAAGTGTTAAAGTAATCCAAGGAAAAGAATCTAAGTAATTTCAGAAATAATAATACATGGTCCTTTCAATATTATCTTTCCAGATATATATATATATATATAATTTTATTCTTTTATTCTTTTTTTTTTATCGTTTTGTTTTCAAGATATCTTTGAAAATCTCTTCGTTCTCGAGACTCAAATTCCACGATAAATAAATAAACAAAAAAAAAAAAGAAAAGAAAAACATGAAAAACCCCCCACGGAATTCCGAATTATAATATATATCGTCAAAAATAATAAGAACAACAACAACAAAGAGAAAGAATCTTTATTATTAGTGTTATTATTACTTATAAATGACTAAAGGTCTGAACGCAGTTTCTTGTTCCTTCGTGTTATCTCTTTTTAAATGATTGTAGAGATATTTGCATCGGAGAGAGAATGGAGAGGGTGTCAAGTTGTGTACTTTTGTGTGCTTTTGTTTTCTTCTCTTCTTCCATTTTGTAAATATATATAAATCGTACAACTATCGCTTGTCAAAGTAAGAAATGTTGAAGGATGAATATTTTCAGTAAGTGGTAATAACAAGGTGTTATTAACTCGTAAAGCGGGACATGGATCCTTCACTGTTCTAAGTAAGGTATTAATTGAGGGCATTATAGGTGTTTTCTTCCCTCTTTAGCATTCCACACACACATATACAGTGGCCTGGGAATACAGGGAACCACAGAAACTAATATCGTCATACACGACTCCATAATAAAATGAAATATACGAAAAAAAAAACGAGGGAAAAAGCTAATATACGGGGTGTATGGGTGTAATATATATATATATGTATCTATTTTTTTTTCCCTATTGAAATTGTTGCTTTGCCCAAAAACAGATACGATGTTCAAAACAGGAAACTATATTATTCTTCTTGTCTGTGTGTCTCTCTCTAAGGTAACTGAATAGAAGTAACATACTAAAAGATTCATATATATATAGTAATTATTGTCCGTTTTATTACTATCAAGATATAAAAGTGTAACGTTATATAGTTATACTGTATAATATATATATACAGTCAAGATGGTGGTACACAAAGAGGGGAGGGGGGCCGGAAGAGAGAGATTATGGCTTTTCAAATGAATCTCTTAATTCAAATTCTTTAATGGCAAGATCCATTAATTTATTCAAATTTTGATTATATTTGTCAAAAGTCACATTTAATTGAGTTTGACAATCATTTAAAAATTTAAACCACTCGTCTGATACTGGTTTAAATCCTTGTAGATCGTTATATTTCTCTATTGTACTTTTTTTAATATTTAAATATTTCTTCCAAATTGAGATTGGAATATCATTTTCATCCCATAGAAAATCATTGTTTGCCATTCTTTGCGACCATTCAGTAAATACACTTTCCCCCCATTCTTCAAATATCGAAACATGTAAATTAATTAATTGTTCAACCATTGTTTCATAATCTTTTAAAAACGTTTCATTTAACTCTGAATTCAATCTACTATAAAATTTCGTCAAGCTTTCCAATGAATTACTTATCATTGAATTAATTAATGGTCTTGTCACATATTGTGGGATCTGTTTGCCTGTCTTTTTATTATAATAGATCATTATTTCATTATTCGAATCCCATTCACCATTACATATGATATCATTGATATGTTTTTTAATCGAGAATTCTTCTGCAATTTGTTTAATTTCCCAATTTTTTAATAATGGTAACCAAATTGTATCATTTTTCAAGTGGATCAATTTTGATACTTCTTTATCTATATCATTTTGTAAATTCGGTATCGAATAATTCAATTTGTTTTCAATTAATTCCATCCATATATTTAATTCATAGTTCAATGAATCTACTAAACTTCCCTCATGATTCTCCATTTCTTCTATTTCGTTAAAAGTATCAAATTCATCGTATTCACTATCTATTGTGTTTACCCATGATTCGATATTTTGCAGAACTACAGACACTTCCTCATTCGAACTTGAGTTCACTGAGACTAAATCGCTTTGAGATGTATTAATACAGTTCTGTATTTCAGGTATATTTTGAAACAAAATTATAATAAATAATAATAATAGACCAAGCAATATTGAAATGTTTCTAATCCAAGTTCGTATCATTATTAATATTTTTTTTCTTCCTCTTCTTCTTTTTCCTTTTGTTTTTTGCCCTTTTTTTTAAAAAGAAATGAATAAAACGTTTCCAATCCTCACTCTTCTTTCAGAAGAATCAACGTAGTCTCTGGTTGTTACATATATGTGTGTAGATGCTTGGAACTTTTATATTAATTACATGACCTTCTCGAAATTGGGAAACTAAATTTGTTTTGTGTTTTTGGTATTTTTTTTTTTGTCTTCGGAAAGGTAAAAACCGAAAATCCTCTTTTCCCGTATCTTTCGAACTGTACACTGTTTATTTTTCTTTTAGAGAAGTAGAATTTTTTTTTGTAAGGACAGTGGCAGGAAACCTTGCACTTTGCTGCATTACAAACACCAGTCAAATAAAGGCAAAAGGTGCACATACAACAGGACAAGTTAATAAACTATCCCTCTCTCTTGTATGTGAAATGGAATGTTTATTTGTGTGTTTGGTTTGGAAGAGTGGTAAATCTTTGTTTTTTTACTTGGTAAGTGATTCGGACAAGAATTTTTTTAACATTTTTTGCATGGTTCAGTAAATTCTTCACAAATATTTAAAAGTATTAAGAAATGTGGGTGCCACGAAAAAAAAAAAAATAAATAAAATGACTAAGACTGTCCCGGTACCCTAAAAGCTTTAGGTATGGTTATTACTATTATTACTATTATTAAATTTTTACAAATATACCAATCCACGGTCCTTATTCAATCCCTTTTATATTCTTTGCTATTTCAGTATCAATTTTAAATAGCTTCTATTCACACAACAGTTTTTTTTGTTGCTATTATTATTTCATTATTATAGAGTAGTATTAGGTATACATACTGTAAGAATTGTTAATTCTTTAGCAATA